>JBBCBC010000004.1:41770169-42096656 GCA_037126765.1 Stenogyne calaminthoides | reverse complement strand
GAGATTGATGATTAATGACTTTAAGTTATTTTTCGATATCAAATTTTTGTATTAATTTTTTCAGATGTCCGTTAGCTTAACATTGAACATATTGATACATAAATGAACATTAACTAGGTGAATCACTTAATCAAACCAAACAATTGCTTCAAAAACTATCAAAAATAGGGTTATATAAAATAAAATATAAACTCAATAACGATAATTATGATACTAGATGTCATAATTAATTAAATGTTCTTTGAGAACAAAATGCATTGAATACTATCTACCGTATGTTATGGAAGATCCGGGATTGAGATGGAGATTGAGATCAAAATGGATCAAAAGACTTATCTTTACTTGGAATATGAAATTCTAACTTCATACTTGATTGCAAGCTCGATTATAGATAATATAGTCATGGTGAGGTAAGAACACCTTACAACTTATGATGTTGGTAATATCGATAGAGATGTAGGTTAAAGCGATCTGTGATAAAAGTATTAGGACTTTCACTTATTTATTTTTTTATTGATGAGTTGAAGGATGTAATACTTGGGGTTGTCAAGTCGACATCAAGTGTTCGTTTCGAATCGGTTCTAAAACACTTATCTCTAAACATAAGACATACTAGAAGGAATGGAGGAAATGACTAGTATAAAATTGAAAATATCAAGCAGTTAAACTTCAAATTAATTCTAATGTGAAGAAGAATAAAAAAAATGCAAAACGAAAATTAGATGACACGCAAGTTTGGTCATTTTACTCTGGAATATCTTGAGCCCAAGAGGACAAAGACATTCATTGTAATTATTTGGTTTTAGCATAATTGTACATGGTGGTGTATTTATTGGTGAATTTTATCCACATGGATTATAGATTCAGAAACGCAGAACCATCGACTACGATGAATGGACATTTTATTTACATTATCATGTTCCAATTGGGGCGAAATGAATGTATGTGGAAACTAAGTTCGAGTTGAAGTCTAGGGACTTGCAAACTTGAGATTGACAATGGTCAATGTTTCATACTGCATGATGTCTTGTTTTCTCTGGAGATCATTAAGGATCTTACCTCTATATCTTTTTTCTATGATTGGGATGTGATTTGAAATTTATATTAGAGATGGTTGTGCTAGTATATTCAATGTGCATTATGATACTTTACAATTATTCTATGTTTTATATGATTTTTGGACTGTAAGATAACAATTATTTTAGTATTATGATGACGAATCATGGATTACTAAATATTTGTTCATCTAGTTATGCTTGTGTAAATGATGGCATTTAGCATGCTAGATTTAGTCACATTGTACAAGATAGAAATAATTGACTTGTGAAAGAAGGGATATGGAGTTCGTCTTTAAAAGTCGAGTTATCCAAATGTAAACATTGTCTTGTTCATAAGTGACTTAGAAAATCATTTGATAAAACAATGATTGTTGATTCTTCATTGCAATTATTTTATTTTGATAAATGTGATTTTATGAATGTCAAATAACAAATCATGAAACTTATTGGTTTTTCATTACTTAAGTTGATAATTTTTCACGTTTTATATGTTTAAAATTTCTCATAAATATGAAGCATTGGATTGTTTCATATATTACCTATATGGGGTTGAGAATAAAGTGACATGACCTTAAAGGTTTTAAGAACCGATAGAGGACGTGAATGTTTATCCATGGAGTTCAAGGAATTGTGTAATGAAAATTGTATAATCCGACGATTATCAAAATCTTATACATCATTGCTCAATGGTGTGACTAGAGAAGGAACGAAAGTTGTGGGATATGATGTGGTCCATGATGGTACAACTATTTTAACTATATTTCTTGAAAATATGAGTTATTTGTTAGTGTTAGTGTCCTAGAGACAATCTATTGTAAGGACATAATACTCGATGATATTAAGTTTGATTTAATATTATAGTTCACTTAATAATAATGTATGGCAATACACTTGTTTGAATATAATATTTGATTGTTTGCATTTATTCATGCAAGTGTGTTCCCATGAGTCATTCTTTGTCGTTGAGGTTGTGAGAACTCAGACACTAAGCATGATTCTCAAAAAGCCCGATCAAGGATCATCAAGAATGGGATATTGATGATCTGAGATTGAGATTGATGTCCGATGATCATACTCTTAGAGAGTATAGTAAGATTTCACTTACTACGAGATCTTAGTGATCTCCAAGATGAATCTTAAAATACCTTAGAGGGTATTGGTATACCCATCCGAAAACCGTTTGATGTATTTTTCACTATATGTATACGATGTGTCTCGGTTAGTAGGGCGATGTGATACTGGCTTTCGACTTGAGGTCAATACGCAGCGGCGACATGTGTGGGATGATGATCTTTGACCATGACCAATGTTTGCACCCAAACCATGGGTAGATCTGAGCGGATTGGGTTCATTCGAAGTCGACATGCGTGGTAGTTGAGCCAAGAATAGGATTCATTCCTCAAAGTGGATTTAGAGAGAATACTCATCTTCTCATCATAATTGGATCAAAGTCATCTTCGGTAGATGCACGTCAACTTAGAATTTGTGGCTAAGTGTGACATACATGATCAATTAGTGATCTGGGAGATAACATGATTAAGTTATTTGAATAGACACTTCATCATTTTCAAGACTTAATCGAGTATTTTTTTAATGAAATGAGGAAATCGTAATAGCCTATGTTTGATTACAGGTGGTTGCGTTTCTATCGCGCAACGCTCATATATATTGAGAATGTGGAATTTATTATGCAGGTTCAATTAAGACCAGATTAGTTGACAATAATCGCTCGACGTATATGAGGGCCTTTATGGGTCACACAACAAAGTAGTTCCTTTTACGGATTATAGTTGGTTGATTAAATGTTAAATTAGATTTTAATATTTAATTTATGGAGAATTAATTAATAATAGATTAATTTGAAATTAATTATTATTAATATTTAATTAAATTGGATTTAATTAAATAATAATTCCCCAATAATTATATTTGGAATATAATTGTAGGATTTAATGTATAAGAAAATAAATTGTAGAGATTTTCATATAAAGGCATTTAAATCAGAGAGATTTTATATGTGGGAAATAAATTTAAGAGATTTATTTAAATAAAGATTAGAGATTTTATTTCAAATCGGGTTAAACTTTAGCTTAAGATTTAAAATTTCGACCTCTCCTATATATATGAGAATTTCTTGAGGAATTCATAATCGGTTATTAAAATTCTCTCCATAAAATCTAGAATAGGAATTTTCCTAGCAAATTCCGGCCTCGATTCAATATTTGGAAAATACGTGCAAGTAAAAGTGAATCCGGAGATTACGTGGATACCATAATAGTAAAAATATCGTCACGATTTCTTTGTAAGATTTCTCTTTGTTTTTATCGTATTTAGTAATGCAATTACGTGTTAGATTTGTTAATTGAACTATTTAATTCTCACCAGGCGTGTATTCGCATGTTTACGTCTTTCTAAATTCAAATGATGGTATCGAAACTTCACATCTTTCTTGAATTAATTGCTAATTGTATTGGTTTTAAATAAATTAATTTTTTTTTTATTTAAAACTGGGCACGGCTGATCATGTGACCAAACCGCACCACGCAAATATTTTAATAGTTGAGGGTATGCTTATTAGATAAATACATCCCTGTTTTGGACTGGTTCGTCTTCTTCGTTAAAACCGCTTAGGGTTTTCTGGGAAAACCTTGGCGCCGCTCTTTCCTCCACTATGCGCGCAACCCGGCTCCGCGGGCGACCCACGACGGTGCTGGAGTATGCGGCCTTGAGCCGCAACTCGCGTCGTTCGCGCGAGCCTGCGCCGCTGCCTCGGCAGATTAGATCCGCGGCTGCGCATCCGCCTCCCGTCGCGATTCGTCGCTGCACTCCCTATTTTTGACTCGTCTTGGTCGCGATCATTCACTCTCGTGATGACGCGCCCGATTCAACTCGATTCACGGTGGAGCACTGCCGTTTCGCATCGTCTCAGGACGGCGCTTCAAGAAATCCTTTGATTTGTGGTGGCCCTTCCTGTTTCGACTCGATTCAAGGCGGTGCACCACCGATTCAATCGATTTGCTCGTTTTGCAGCCTACTCTCTGACCCAGTTCAAAGGGTACGCGGCTCCGCGCGTGTCCCTCATGTAACTCGCGGTGGCGGCGACTCGTTCGCGTCTGCTAAACCACCCGATACAACCTGTTTGTTCTGGTTTGCTGTTTATTGCCTGCTATTCTCGATTGGGCATTTTTGGTTTGGAACTAATGAAACGATGATTAATTAAACCCTGATGGTTGGAACGGTTTTGCGAATTGTTTGGAATAATTCTGATGAACTGTGATGAATTATTGGATGTTTAATTGATATTGGTTGACCCAAATTGGAAACGGTTTTGGAAATCAGGCGATGATGAGGGGAAAGACTGTGCCGAAATTGAATTTAAGATAGGACTTTTCGTGTAATTTTTAATTTCACGGCGAAACTTTTGATGAATAAAATAAATAAATTAAAATCTGATTTTAAGTTAATAAGATTAATTTTAAGAATTAGTAATAAAAGTTGGACTTTTATTTGTAATTAAAATTGATTAATTATTGAAGTTTAATAATTTTAAAATTAAATTTTAAAATTGGATTTTAAATTCGTTTTAAAAGAATTATTAAACTTCACTTGGTGAATTATTTTAATAAAACATATTAGTTGGACTAATGTCGGACCTAATTAATCGGATTAATTAAAGGTCAAAATATTAATAATAAATTTAATTATTAAAACTTGATTTTAAAATTGGATTTTAAAATTATAGTTTAATTGATTAAACGGGTTATTAATTCACACAGTTAACGTGTTTTATATTACGCTAACTTTTTTACGTCCGCATTATAATGTTTGGGTAGCGGTTACCGTATAAGTGTTAGTCAAGTATAAATCACGTTTGGGTGGTGGCCAATAATTCTTCAAAATGTGATGTAGATTAACGTGTTGGATGCCGATTAATTATTAATACACCGCGTTTTTAAAACGCTCATCACTAAAAATATGACTTTCATTAAGTTGAGCGATGCTTCCATCAAAATTATAGGTAAAACCGAATTTCATTCTAATAGTATTTAAAGTTTTTCTTTTCCAGGATCTACATCTAACGGGACCCTTATAGGGACGTGCCGGTGTCGACGCTGATGGTTTTAAATCAACTTGATTTTGTTTCACCAAAAAACAGAAAAGCGAAAACATCCGATTGAACTAGGTTCAATCAACTAGGAGAGTCTATAGCCAGAATTAGTTTGGAGACCTCACGATTATCTTATTGCGAATGTTAGCAGGATATTGTAATAGTAGGAATGTGAATCTAGTCCATTTAAAATTTATATCCGATATAAATTAAGTATTCTTAGACGGCGGTGCGTTGAATATGTGAAAATAATGGAGACAAAATAAACACTAAAAGAAAGACCATGTTTATTTTGATTCTTTGAATATTGATCAGGAATTATGTGTTTAATTCGTTTTATTTTATTTCTCTTGGTTAGTTGAAATGTATAAGCTGTTATTGAGATGTGTTTTGGAAACAAACTATAGGCCAAATTTTATGAACCCGGCACCTAAACGTGTGTTTGGTCTTTAAGGCGAAAAAGAAAAGATTAGACGTGTTGGACCACGCCATTATTTGTTACCTCGCGTTTGGTTTCTTGAGGGACAATTACGTTTGGCGTAGTACTCGAGAATAAGCATCAAAAGGATGCTTCCCGGATCTGAGTGTGTGATGTTCTTTCGAGCATGACTTAAATTACTTAAAGCAACATGAGAAAATGGGTCTCTTCTAAATGCTCAAGCATCTGAATGATCTCTTTGATTATGAATCTCGCTCGAGATTTATGAAGTGATGAGAGATACATTCAATCTTGGGTTAGCTAAAGGAGAGAAGATTTCACCTCATGCTTAAGATGATAGTCTAATTGATAAACTTGGTAATTTGGCTTTGAGTTAAAAGACCAACATTTTCATTTATGTTATCCTCCGGGTTGCTTTCCGGATTCATATTTTTAGCTTCATTGTGAACTACAATATGAATAAGACCAGATCTGCGACCATGCACGAACTTCTGGCGTGCTCAAGATTTTTGAGTTCACTATCACTAAGATGGTGTTCAAAAGAAGGCGGGTAGATAAGGATGTGTGCCTCTACTATAAGTAGAAGATGGCACTTAGAAGAACTATAAGGTTACGGTTGCTAAAAGGAAGACCGGGTGCTTACGGCACTAGAGCGTGTATGTTTGTTATTAAGATGGACATATCCACAAATGGCCGCTAAGCTACTTTGGGTATTAGATAAGGATGTGGCTCATACATTTGTATGAATGTGAAGGGGCTACGTGGTCTTAGGGCGATTAGGTCGGGTGAAAGTCGTCTTACACGTGGAAAGCGGAGCGATAGATCTTTATTGAACGTGTGGGACTTATGTGTTAGACTTACCCTTTGGTTTTAGATTAGAACTTAATGATTGTCATCTAGTTCTTTCTATTACTCACAACATGTATTTGTTGCATTATGGATATGATGTTCTTAATATACCAAATAAAATACTCAAACTTAGTAATCATGAAAACCCGACTTACTTGTGGCATTGTAGACTTGATCATGTAAACGAGAAAGGAATTGCAAGGTTAAGAAAGTTAGACTACTTAACCCCATTAGACCTTGAGTCTTATCTCATGGGCAAGATGATCAATGACCATCTTTTCGGGAAAGGGTGCATGCCAAAAAGTTCTAGAGTTGATCTATAACGATGTTCGTGGACCATTGTCCACTCTAAATTTAGTGGGTCACCGGATACTTCATCGGTTTTTTATCGATGATTTTTTCAAGATCTGGATACGTGTATCTTATGAAACACAAATTCAAATCTTTTTAGAAATTCAAAGAGTTTAAGGCTGAAGTAGAGAAGCAACTTGGTAAGAGTATCAAGACTCTTTGATTAGATCGAAGAGGTGAATACCTTAGCCATGAATCCATTGATTACTTGAAGTTACATGGAATCCAGTCACAATGGACTCCTCCCAGAGCACCTTACATGGACGGTGTGTCCGTGAGGAGAAACCTAACCCTGTTAGACATGGTGAGGTCCATGGTGAGCTTTTCCTCTCTTCTGACATTCTTATGGGGATACGCGTTACAAACCTCAATTTACATTCTGAATAGGATTCCATCTAAATCGGTTGAGCACGGGCCATATGAACTATGGTGTGAAGTTTCAACTTTTACACATATCAAACGTGGGGGGTTGCCGTGATTGTGAAAAAAGATGCTTACCGACAAATTGAAATCCAAAGGTGAAAAGGGTTACTTTGTGGGATATCCTAAGGAAACTAAAGGATATTACTTCTATCTACCCGAGAAATAATCAGTGATTGTTTCTAGGCAGACCAAGTTCCTCGAAGAGGACTATGTCTTTAAGGAATAAGGTCGTAAGTTGATAGAACTTGAAGAAATTCAAGAACCACAAATTAACAAAGAGACTGATATCTTGTCAAAGCGACATGACAAGGAATCGTTGGGAGCATTCAACAACTTTCACGGTGGGGAGTCTTTCTTTAGGTGATCCTCTTTCACCAATTGGGAGGCAGAGTGGAGTATGCTTGCGGTCAAGAACCTCCAAGTGGGCTGAATGAGAACATCATAGTTCAAACTCCCGCTCAAGATGCACCTGAAAGTGTAGCTCTTGAGGACTCTCCGGACATTGATGAAATTGATGCACCACAAAATTTTCACGATCAAAATCTACTGCACAAGACAACCATTAACTCCGTAAGTCAATTAGGGAATCGTAATTACCTAATCGGTTACCTCTTGGAGGAACTTCGATAATGTGGACAAACCCGGATAAGGACGATCCTAATACTTATTCTGAAGCAATATCGGATATTGATTCAGGGAAGTGGCATGAAGCCATGAAATCCGAGATGGACTCGATGTACACCAATCAAGTCTGGGACTTGGTTGAGTTGCCTTTATGGGTTAGACCCATATGTTGCGATTGGGTCTTTCAAGAGCAAGACCAATGCAAATGGCAAAGTACAAACCTACAAAGCTAGGGTTGGTAGTGAAGGGTTATAGTCCAACGCCAAGGCATTGACTATGACGAGACCTTCTCACCCGATTCTAAAGATCAAGTCCATTCGAATTTTACTTGCGATAGCAGCACACTATGTTTATGAGATTTGACAGATGGACGTCAAAACAGTTTTCCTCAATGGAGACATTGATAAGGAAGTGTTTATGACTCAACCGGAAGGTTTTAAATCTAAGTCAAATTCTAATCTATTATGCAAACCAATAAAATATCCATTCATGGATTGAAGCAAACTTCTAGGAGTTGGAATATCCGATTTGATGGTTTATCAAGTCCTTTTGACTTCATCGAATTGAAGATCTCATGCTTATCATAAATCATAAAGAAGCGGGAAGAATATTGTTTTCATAATCGGTGTATGTCAATGACATATTGATTTTTGGGAAACAATATCCCGTTAATGCAGTCCGTTGAAGATTGGTAGTCAAAGACCTTCATGATGAAGGATCTTTGTAAAGTCTGCTACATCTTAGGGATTAAGATCCACATGGATAGATCCAAGAAGATGTTGAGGTCATCACAATCCACCCTATGTAGACAAGGTGTTGTAGCGTTTTTATGATGGAGAACTCAAGAGAGGGTCTCTACCAGAGATCATGGGATAAAGCTATCAAAGAAGGATTGTCTTTTCATTGAAGCTAATATCAAACACTTGAAAGATGTCTCATATGCATATGTAATTGGGTCAATCATGTAAGTCATGACTCGACTAGGTCAAACGTGGCCTACGCTATCAACATCACTGGTAGATACCAACAGAATCCGGGTGAGTCTCACTGGATTGCTGTCAAGACCATTCTAAAGTATCTTAAACGAACAAAAGAATGTTTACTTGTTTATAGTGGGATGTCGTAATCTGAACTAGTAGTGACTAGTTATCTTTGACGAAAGTTTCAATCCGACAGACGATTACAAATCACAATGGGTTTACGTTTTTCTCTCAATGATGGGGCGGCCGGTTGGAATAGTTCCAAACAAGAGACGGCATCAGAGATTCGACAACCGAAGCCGAGTACATTGTTGTATCGAAGCCTCGAGGAGGCTTTACGATTTTATAGTTCTTTAAGAGAACTAAGGTAGTTCCGAAGTGCCGGTTGTCTAATAAACTTGTATTGAGACAATGTTGGTGCGATTAAGATGCAAAGGAACCGAGACCGAAAAGCGATAAAGCTTATCATTTGATCCGATAGATCATAACGATAGGAGAAATAGAATTAAAATGTATTCCCACATATTTAATTTGGCGGATCCTTTCACCATAACACGAAAAGTGTTCATGTACCGCTAGACATTTGATGGTCTAGGGTTGACATGTAGGTGGATCGACTCTAGTCCAAGTGAGAGATTGTTAGTGTTAGTGTCCTAGAGAGACAATCTATTGTAAGGACATAATACTTCGATGATATTCAGTTTGATTTAATATTATAGTTCACTTAATATTAATGTATGGCAATACACTTTGTTGGAGTATTATGTTTGATTGTTTGCATTTATTCATGCAATTGTTCCCATGGTCATTCTTTGTCATTGAGGTTGTGAGAACTTCGGATGACTTAAGCATAATTCTCAAATAGTCCCCGATCAAGGATCATCAAGAATGAGATATTGATGATACAATGGAGATTGGTGTACATCCGTGATCATACTCTTAGAGAGTGTAGTAAGATCTCACTCACCACGAGATCTTAGGTATCTCATGATGGGTGCAAAATACCTTAGAGGGTATTGGTATACCCATCCAGAAACTATTTGATGTATTTCCACTATATGTGTTCACGGGTGTCTCGGTTAGTGGGAGTGATCGCGACATCTTTTTGACTTGAGGTATGTCAATACGACGACATGTGTGGGATGATGAACTTTGACCATCACCAATGCTTGCACCCTAACCATGGGTAGATACGGGCTTGGATTGGTTCATCACAAGAAGTACATGTGCGTGGTAGTTGAGCCAAGAATAGGATTCATTCCTCAAAGTGGATTTAGAGAATACTCATCTTCTCATCATAATTGGATCAAAGTCATCGGGGCCGATGCACGCCAACTTAGACTTTGTGGCTAAGTGTGACATACATGATCAATTAGTGATTGGAGATAACATGATTAAGTTATTTGAATGTATTAACTTCATCATGTTCAAGACTTAATCGAGTATTCGCGAATGAAAGGAGGAAATCGTAATAGTCCATGTTTTCGATTCTGGGGTAGTTGCGTTTCTCTTAACGCACTTATATATTGAGAATGTCCGATTTATTGTCTAGGGTTCAATTAAGACCGTTAGTTTGATTTAATCGCCGATATATGAGGGTTTATGGGTCACATAATAAAGTAGTTCCTTTTTACGGATTATAGTTGGTTGATTAAATGTTAAATTGAATTTAATAATTAATTTATGGAGAATTAATTAATAATAGATTAATTTGAAATTAATTATTATTAATATTTAATTAAATTCGATTTAATTAAATAAGAATTCCCAATAATTATATTTGGAATATAATTGTAGGATTTAATGTATATGGAAATAAATCGTAGAGATTTTCATATAAGACATTTAAATCCGTAGAGATTTTATATGTGGGAAATAAATCTAAGAGATTTATTTAAATAAAGATTAGGGATTTTATTTCCAAATCAAGTTTTTTTTAGCTTAAGATTTAAGTTGGACCTCTCCTATATATATGAGCTCTTGGGAATTCATAATACGGTTGTTAAAATTCTCTCCATAAAATCTAGAATATGAATTTTCCTAGCAAATTCCGGTCTTTATTCAACGCCGACAAATGCATGCAAGTCGTGACCGGGGATTACGTGGATACCATAGTAGAGAAATATACGCACGACGATTCTTTGAAGATTTCTCTTTATGTTTATATCACGATATTCGTTATGCAATTACGTGTTCGTTGTTCGTGAACTGTTTAATTCCGCTGCGCATGTATTACGTTTTTACGTGCCTCTAAATTCCAACATTATTTATGGTTGTCTGCATATTGAATAAAGTTATTCATAATTGATTAAGTCAACTCCATCTGAACTCTAAGAAGTTGAAGACCTGATCTATAATTAATCTTGGTATCTGTAGACCAACAATTTACATACATGATTCTATTGACCTTGACCTTTTCCCAAGATTTGGCAAAAGGCGGTTCATACATGGTCTTTACGACTTTTTGGAGACTGTGTTTTGGTAAACAATCGGGGCTCGTCATCTGCGACCCCTTTGTGAGGAGGCACCCCTTCTCCCGAAGTTACGGGGTTATTTTGTCGAGTTCCTTAGAGAGAGTTGTCTCGCGCCCCTAGGTAGACTTCCTAATATAAGACCCGATCCCAGAAATACTAAAAGAAAATCATGTATTGGTCCAGGTAAATCCATTTGATTTTATAAAAAAAATCGAATATTTCATGCCTTTGTTGACCTGACGAGGAAAAAAGAAGTTAGTATGAAAAGTAGGGTCTAAAGAGTTTTAAAATGTATCTTCTAAGATACTATGTTAAATCCAAGGGATACAAATTGATCAAAGATCAAGGAGTTCAGAGTATGACATGAGATAAAATCATTTGTCAATTTTTGTGAAAAAGTTTTCCTAGTAAAGGAAGTATTCGAAATACTATACCGTTTTCAGATTGAAATAATCACTCTATATCAGATCCAAGTGAGAGTGATTTACTTAATGTTGTGATATTTGATAAAAGTTTACCCATTAAGATTAGATGGATCTTGATGAGAGTAATTATTTATATCACAAAGTTTCAATCTTGAAAAATGCTCTAAGAAACATGTGTCTGAGAGACATCATGATATTGGAAGACACACCTTCTTTATACTTTCAGAAATTAGATCAGTCTTTAGTGAATGAGGAAGAACCTACAGACGATCGAGAGGTTCTATTTCGTTATGCAAGAGACTAATGAAATAAAGCAATGAAAGTCAATAAGGTCGAATCAAGTTTTTTTTGAAACTTATAGATCCTTTATCGGGACTCATCTTAAAAATGCTCATTTAGTAGAGAAAGATTATACTCAGAAAGGGGTATTAAACTTTCATCAGTTGTTGTGAGATTTACCTCGATTCGTTCACTTTTTTGCTATAGTATCAAGTATAGATTTAGAATTTACATCAAAAGATGGATGTTACTGTTTTTCTCAATGGAGAATTCAAAGAAGAGGATAATGTTTGTAAATTGAAGAAGTCGAATTACAAACTTAAACAAATCCTCAAAAACAAAGGGTACTTGAGATTTCATAATATGATTGTCTCAGTATTAACTTTGTTAGACAAAGACATTTGTGTGTATGTTTAACGGTCCAAAGATAGTTATGTAATTCTATGATTATATGTTGATAGCTTCGTTAAATTCGGAAAAAAGACACAATGAGAATTTTTTTGAAAGCTTCATAAAGATCGCTCAAAGAAGTTACTTGGATAGTCTTTAGCAGACTTCATGTAGTAAAACTTAAAAACGGTTCAAATGAATGTATAAAAGCATGTTGATTCTCATGTTATAAAAAGGTGAGTCACTAAATTATGATGAATGTCCAAAGACCGAAAGATAAAATGTCAAATGTACCATAAGAAAAATCAATTGGATGTCCGATGTATGCTAAGTTGCGCGTGCATCCGGACATTTGTTAAGTTGTTGGTTTGGTTAGCGTATACGGTTAATCCGAAAAGAGACACTAAAAGATAGTGTGTGGGATTTTTGAGATATCTGAAGGATATTGCAGATTATTATCTCAAGGAGATAATCTTACCTAAAAAGTATACGTATTAATTAACCGAAGTATGATTTAGAGGCAAGTAAGTCAAATTCTAGTTATAATTTTTTGCTTAATAATGAAGCAATCTCGTGGTATAACATGAAATAAGTCTGTATAGCACTAACCACTATTAAATTGAACTTGTGGCATGTGCATCTGCAGTCAAATGAAAATTTTGGTTAAGAATTTTCGTGAAATATTTGGAATTAGTAAGCACTCAATTGAGATCTTTAACGATTCGTTAAGAATTAATCACTCTAGTGGGAATTGTAACGATTCATTGAGAATTAAACACTCTAGTGGGAGTTGAACGATTCATTGAGAATTAAACACTCTAGTGGGAGTTGTAACGATTCATTGATGTATATGACATTCCAGTGGGAGTTATATTGATTCACTCTGGAATCAAACACTACAGTGGAAGTTATATCTATTCACTGTGAAATCAAACACTCCAATGGGAGCTGTAAAGATTGATTGTGAAATCAAACACTCCAAAGGGGGAGCTGTTATGATTCATCGTAGTAATCAAAGAAGATAAAGCTTACTCTAAAGATTTCAAGTATTATGAAAAGTTTAACTTTGTAAAGACGTTACAAAGAAAAAAGAGTGATTCTTGAATAAATTTTTGCTGACTTGATGTTAGCAGATTTGTTGTCAAACCTAATTATTGAGATGTGTAAGATATCTTAAGATCTTGGGTTTGTATGAATTTAAATGGACTACAAAGTAGTTGTTAATGTCACTAAACATTTATGTATTGTGAATTATATGAAATATTCATATAATAGTATGTCGACAAGTTGATTGTCTATCTCATACGAGCAATCGCCTCTGATATCGAGATGTGTGCAGAGATGATATTATATTATAGATAATCATAATAGATTTTACCACAAATCTCTTTGACTTGTTACAAAGCTAAATCAATGGATTCCTAGACAATAGAAGAAGGAAATCCAAGTTAAGTATTGATGATATACTTGAGCTGTGATTTACACGATGTCTAATAAATAAAATGACATACACTTCCATCCTGGAAAGTTAAAACATCTTGACATGTGTTTCATACCACATATGCTAAATTGACCATAAAGAAATGAGAAAGATATCCCTATTTTCTCATCAGATGAAGCCTTGAGGTTTCGATAAGCCTCTTAGAAATATCCTTAAGACTTTCTACTAGATTTCTAAGTCTTCACTTTAGTGTTGCTACTTTAGCATGCTACCAATAGCTACGATTAATGCAAAGAATGCGATACATGTAGGAAAAAGCGGCTATAGTGGGGAGTGTGTAGATATTTTTGTGTGAAATGAAGGACATCTTTATTAACACATTCTATTGTGTTCATTGACCGGTCAATCGAGCTGAGAACTTGATTATGAATACATAGATTTGATAAAGAGTTGAATATGCTATAATAATTTCAAGTGATTGAAAGAGATATGTCAACTTGTGTTAACTGAAAGAGTTCTGGGGTATAATGAGTTTTGAATTCTTCATATAAAATTGGTTGAGTTGCTATATATCATTAACACGTTATATACCGTGAAAACTCATATTCTCGAGGGTCACACGATTTATTTGCCTCGTATGAAAAGATATTATGTGATGGTGTAAAAGAGGCAAATTAAATGAGTGTAAGACTCAAACTTCATGTGTGAGTGGGATATGAAAGTAATTATTATAATTATAATTAATTTATTATTAATTATTATATTATAATAATTTATCCACACATGTAAGTGGATAAGTTTTAGAGATTAACTTCCGAGAAAAGGAGGGATAAAAAGGATATTATTTTCTCTCATTCAAAATACGGAATTCTTTTTTCCGCCCAATCCTACGTTTTTTCATGTAAAACCGAGAAAAGAGAAAAAATTATCTTGTCACTGCACATTACGCATATACCAAATCAAGGGCATTTAATATTGTGGATTATGGAAGCAATCCGTGAATCTATTATTGTGGTTGTGTTTCGGATCAGAGAATCCAGTGCGTACGATGAATTCAACCGGTTTGATATTTTCCGCTGCAATTCTGGAATAGAGGTTGGTGATTTCCTATCCTCGCTTTTTCCAACACGCCGGAAAATAAAAAACTTTATCATTCTCGATCATGCTAAAATCACGTATTGGTTAAAATAGGATGCAACCTATACTATCTTTGTATAGATCGGTGCAGCTCGTCTTACTATCATTAATTTTGTACAAGTGTCAAGTATCCAACTCAATTGTAATAAGTTTGTAACATAAGATGATAAATAAATGGATAATACGTATTAAATATAATAAAAATACATGAAACGTGTGAATTATATTAGAAAGTAAATGGTGAAGGGTCCGGATCCGGATCCGGATATCACACTTATCATGTTCTTATAACACAACTATAAAAGTAATTAAAGTGCATGATCTATTACGAATGAAATAAACTTGTTTTGATTATTTTTATCGACTAAGATTTCAGCTTCATAGTTATTCGTTTGTTTGTGGTCAGTGGCCGTAACAATCCGCCTATAATTTCTTCCTTCCTGGCTGTCATTGTAAAACGCCTCCAACACGGTATTGAAGACCAACTTAAAGCCCAAAGATAGCACTACGCTGTATTCATCAACTGCATATTTTCCAAGTTCTATCACTTGAGGCTCCTTTCATTTATTCGGACCAAACCGCTAACATCAGAATACGGCGCAAGGGACGTGGGACCTGGGGCCAAGGCTTTCCGGCCACCCAACGCCACCGTGATAATATATATCATGATGGGAAAAGAGACAGATTTGGTAGCCATTTTGAAATATATATTGTGGTTATTAATTGGGAGTTGATGTATTTGGGTTGAAGGGGTTGATATTTATAGGTGCTTTGTGAATTCTCATTTTGTATGTTTGGTATCTGTGATAAACATGAATAGTAGTACAAGATTGTGTGGATATATATAGCTCAAATCTGTTTTTTCCAATTTTATTTTGTGAGATCCTTTAATTTCACCTTATATGATCAATTGTGCATGTGAATATGATTATGATACTTGTAATATTAATTAGTAGTACTAGATTATGAATAGAAGTTCCAATTGATATTTCTGTCTGCGAAAAACCACATGTTTTTATATGTTGGGTTATGTTGGAGAAATTGGTTTTAATCAATTTAAATGATTTTTTAATTTTATTAATTATTGGAATGGCTAATAAATGGAGGGCTCTAAAGTTTATATTCCAATGTACGAATTGAAATAGTTCAAGTGATTTTTAACATTACTATATGTGTCATAAGGTTATGAGTTCAAATCATTATTTGACCTTTTAAAAAAATTAATATAATTAAACGACATAGAATCCATCGACGTTCTGACTATCATATAGTAGTTTATTTATAATCTCAAATAATTTTTTTTTATATGTAAATAAATATACAAAGTTGAAAAGTAAAGAGATATTTAAATATGTGTAAGTATAGAAAAATTAGGAGTAAGAGTAACTGATCTCTTATTGATTAAATACTTAATTGAATTTCACTATATTCATTATGCATTGGTGTACATCGAATTAATTTGCAGAGAAAGCAATTTTGCGGACTACACTCACGTGCCAAGGGTTGAATTTTGGGATTTGGGGGCCTGCTAATCTTAATGGAAATGGGCTTGACCCATTCCTTAGGTGATTGACTATGAGCCATTTGACTAAACTTATTTTATCAAACATTTAAATTGTAAATTTTAAATGACTTATAACTTGTTAAAGTGTTTGGCTAATTAAATTTATAAGTATTTTTTATTTTTTTATATTGAGGTAAACTTACAATTTTCATAAAATGAGTTGAGTGTCACAATTTTTTTTTTTTTTAGGTTATAAACCCTAAAGAACTTATTTTAAGAATTTATAAGATGTTAAACATCTTATTTTGCTAAATAAAATTAAGAAGGTTAATAAGTTTCTAAACCGCTTGTAAGCTCTTTATGTTTAGTTTACTACTATAAGTTTAGTCGTTGTGGTGTTCTCGTTTAAAGACGAAGCCGCTTCACTTTTAAAAACATCACTAATCAAGATGTGTTTGTTTTACAAGAAATTGTCTGATCTTCTTGACTTGCATCCAGGGGCGGAGCTATGTTATACTTGGGGGTGGCCATGACCCCCCTAACTTTTTATGTTTTTGATACTATATATAAATATATTATTCTAAAAATATATACATATAATATTCAACGTATATATATTAGCCCATAAGTGTGGTTGGGCCCTTATTGTAACGTTGGTGAATCTAATACCTTATCTAAGCCCAAAACTATGTGTATATATAGACCTTTTATTTGTTGGCAATTTATCACTTATTTAACTTTTTCATTCTCATTTACAAACAACTGCACAAACATTAGCAATAAGGACAAAAACTTGTATGAACCTTTTTTTATCTTTATGATTTTGGTTTTAATTACGCTATTCGTTTACCCTAGTGATAAATGTTTTTAGTAGTTTAGAAAAATGTGTTGAAAATGAGTTTTAATGGGTCAAGATAATTGATTTAATAGCGTTAACCCTGGTTATGGGAGACTTGCTCAAAGAATAAGGTATCCAAATTTTATGTAATCATTTTCAGATTTTGTACTAAAAATTCAATGTTCTTCTATTTGTTATTTTTCTCTCAAGGTGATTTAAGGGTGCGTGTGATTTAAAAATAATTTTCCGAATATAAAAATTTTGTGTTCCTCATGTGATTTCTCTTGTAGATGATTTTTGTAATATGCAAAAGAGACTTTAAGTCTTAAAAAATATATATATATATATATATATATATATATATATATATATATATATATATATATATATATATTAAAGCATTTTAAGATTGATTTTTAACAATGAATATATATATTTTGGTGTTCATATAAAATATCTAAAAAAAAATTATCGAACATATATTAGCATCAAACTATATTTTTTGGCCCACCCTCATCCAAATTTCTGGCTCTGCCCCTGCTTGCATCGAGATAGTTTCTCCCAAGGACAGAGTTGAAGATCTTGCTTTTAGAAGATCTTGCTTTTATTATGGCAAACCTATTGATCGAATTTCCAAATTGATCCTGCCATAAATTATGAAGCAACGTCTTCAAGCTTTATATGCATGTCCAAATTGATTCGACACCCTTTACATTACAAAATTACATTTACTATCATTCACCAAAAAAATATAACAATAACAATAATAACAACAAGAAGAAAAACAAGCTTGCTACAAGTCCAAAAATGTAGACCAATCTAACTAATTCTAGAAAAATTTAGTAATGGCTCATTCGTCCGGAAAACATATGCTCCTGCAATTAAGAACAAACCAAATTCGAGTTAACACACATTTCAAATTCAAAGTAACATGCAACATGTATATACTGAAACACGCAACATTTTAAATAAAAATAAAATTACCTAGTGTAGGCATTAAAACAGAGAGCGCAGCGATAGCAGCAATTTTGATCGGAATCCCGGTGATGATCATATCCTTAATGTCAATATGACCTGTTGTGAACCCCACAATATTGGAGGGCGTGGAAGTCGGCAGCAAATACGAAAACTGGGACCCAATCGCGCCGGGGACCATGAGCAGCAATGGGTGGCGATGCATGGTGTTTGCGATCTGAATGAGAATGGGAATGACGAGAGTGGTTGTGGAGTTGTTGGATGTGAATTCAGTGATGGCCGCGCTTATGATGGCCACTGCCGGGGCGATGGCCCAGTAAGGGGCGTCCTCCAGAAAGCCGAGAAGCTTCGACAGGACGTCGGCCAGGCCGCTGGTGCGCACACCGTCCGCGATCGCGAACCCGGCGCCCAGCAGGAGGATGATGTTCCAGGGGAGTTTCTTGCATTTGTTCCAGTCCATTAGCTTCTCACCGGGTTGCTTCTTGTTTGGGATTATGAATAGTAGTGTTGCCATCATCACCTGTTTACGATACAATATTAGTTGTTTAATTGAAAAGTATTAGTTGTTGTACAATAGAGTATTAGTTCTTACACTAGCGGTTCCATCGCCAGCACGCCCATTGAACAGAGACCCCCAGCCAGGGGTGTCATCTGTAATTTCTCTTGTCATCCACAATATTATCAAAATCTGTTTTTTCACAATTCACATAAATTAATTAATTCATTCTAATTTGAACAAGCAATGTGTGACTCACCGAGAATATAGCTAGGACCATTTTTTCAGCAAAAGACATTGGACCTGCATTATTGCAATCAACGTCACAAAACCATACATCCAATTTGTAACTAATAATATAATCTTTTTTTTGACAGCGTAACTAATAATATAATCAATAATGCAATTTACTAATTAAAAAATAAAATTGATGACATTATTTGGTGAATGCGAATGAAAGTGGGCCTACCAAGCAAATCAAGCTCCCTCTTCAAATGGGCTTTATCCAGATACGCAGATAGGGCTCGACTGGACCCCTTTCTGCAATAGAACAAGCAAAGAATGGCCCACAAGAAAACAAAAACAATCAATGCAAGTGGAAACCCGAAAAAGAACCATGTACTGAAGCTGATGGGCCGGGCCTCAGGGAAATAGCTCTTCCACATCCCGACCAATATGAGGTTGACACCTGTCCCGGTGAGGGTGCTCATCCCACCGACCGCCGCCCCGTAGGTGACGCCGAGAACCACCGCCTTGCAGAATTTGGACACGAGGTCCGGCTGCGTGGGCCCCGTCGGCAGTCTCTGCAGGATTCCGGTGGCCACCGGCATCATCATGACGGCGGCTGCCACATTGTGCATCCACATGCTCACGAATGCTGTCGTGGCGCATATTCCAAGAAGGAGGAGTGGCGGGTTCAATGGTTCGCCACAAAATACAAGTGTTATCTGCATATTGGGCCAATATTTAATAATTGATTTTCAGTTGTATATATTGATTGAAATAGATGGTGACAAAAAAAAATCGCGTATACAGTATATCATCACCAAATTCTTAATTTACTATTTTAGTTATATATACTAGAAGAGTATATGAAAACTTAGCACGGTGCATATATTTTTTAATTTTAATATTTAAACATTGAAATCCCGTCTTTTAATCGCGTTCTTATTTTATTAATTAAGACACATTCGGATGTCATACAGAAAAGAACATGTCTAATTGAGTAAAATTTACACAGGATAAGGTAAAAACTTTTAGGACGAGGATTTCCAATTCTGATTTTTTTTTTTTAATTAATAGATTTTAAGTTCTTTGAAAAATTGAGGAATTATTTATAATCATTGATGCGATACCTTGAAAATGACTCTCGTTAGAGATTAACATTTGTTTGGATTAAAGAAGTTGAGTACTAAATTTGAATAGGAAGTTCGTAATACTAGAAAAAACCTAAGACTGGCAATTGTCACAAGCGTGGTGGGAGTGCAAACCTTCTTTTGACTACATATTTATAATTTATATATACATACAACGAATAAAATATAAGATGTAAATATATAAATTAAAATAGTTTATTGAGTACTTCCTCCGTCCCGGTATATTTGTCTCACTTTTTTTTGTTGAATTGCTTAAGAAATAATATTAAAATAATAGATAATTGACTTTTATAGTATTTAATGGATGAAAAGTGAAGGTATTTGAGATAATTAAAAAAAAAAGTGAATAAAATAATATTAAAATAATAGTTAATTGAGTGTTATTTTTTCCTTTTATGCACTGATACAAATATAGTGGGTGTAAAAGTGGGATATGAGAGAGGGAGTACACAGTGACAAAAAAAATAACTACGAGGCAAAAATAAAGTTTATCACACGACACGTTCTGCAAGTTTTATCTTGTGATAGGGTGACTGCCTGACAGCACAACAATATATGTTAACAATCATGATCTAACTTTCTATTTCCAGCATACAGATTTAGGGATGGCAAACGCCCCGACCTGTCCCGCCCCGATTGGGTCAGGTCAAGCCCGATCTATTTTGAAAATGGGTCAGGTCAGGCCCGTCCCGTGTATAGGTCAGGCCAGGTTTGGGTATCAATAATATAATTACTCGGCCAGACCTGACCCGCCCCGCACTCTTTATATAAATATATAATATAATAGTAATAATAATAATAATAAAAATATATATAATATTTCATTAGTTATCACAAAGTTTTCTTTTCATTGTGAATTTCTAATTTCTGGACATCTCGTTAAATTATGGTGAATTTGGTAATTTAGTTTATATCAATTTTAGCTTGAATTATGGTATTATATTGTATTAAATGTGATAACATTTTTATAGATAAAAAATTAAATTTCAATTTTATTTTAAAAAAATATAGCAGGACGGGTCAAAAATAGGGTAGGGCGGGCATGACCTGCCCAGCTGCCCCACGCGGGCCGGGCTTGAGTCTTAAAACTCTTACCCACAACGGGTCATGGGGCAGGCTGGGTATATGCACGGGGCGGACTTGGGTAATTAGATACCCGCCCTGCCCCGACCCATTGTCATCCGTATACAGATTACCTCCTTTTGTTTAGCTACAAATAGAAAGACCACTTCGATACGCACCTAATTTTCATACTATCAAAACACAATTACAAAACAAAACAAAAAACAGAGCTTTTAATTTTTAATTCCAAATAATTAATCATAATAAAACACAAATTGAAATGGAAAACCACTGGATTCGGGGATTTATGTGAATAAGTACCCTTGATCAGATCGTTATTAAATTCCTCAACCGGTGATTATAATTTAAAAAAAGAAAAGAAAAAAGAAAACAGAGGAATATTTAATTTGATGACTTACATTGAGCGCCAATCTCCTGTGTATATTATAATGCTCGACGGCAAGCGCGAGTATGAAACTCCCCAAAACAAGCGCGATGACGTCATCCATATAAGAATGCGCCACGTCATCGGCGGCGGAGATTCCGAACAGCGGGAACAGGAACAGCGGCGCCATGGAGGTGATCGGCAACGGCACCGCCTCCGTCATCCACCACGCGAACATCCACGCCAGCACCGCCAGCATGTTCCGGCTCGTGGAGGCGGTGGCGCCGGCGCCGTTGAACTTCACGCACAGGCAAGTCACGGCGCAGAGTAACGGCCCGAGCAGGATGCACAAATTATTCAATGTGAAAACGGAGTTTATGCACGAACCGAAGCTCCAAGACCGGTGGGTCGGGTCGTGGAGCGGGAGGAGCGGGGCTTTCGGGTCGTCTGCATGAACCGTATCGACGCCGTTCATTTTCGAGGAGAGAGGAAATATTAAATTGAAAAAAATAATCAGAGGATGATTTTGGTTCGTTTGTTATTTTAGGTGATACTTGTGTATGAAATGTGGTGGCTTATATAGTTGATTTTTGGAAGGGTGATGAAAATTTGGCATGAGATCATCTGTTTTATAATTGGAGTTTCATTTTGTATTTCATAGAATAGATGAATGATATGTGCAATAATAAAAAATATTCAACGAATCAACGTATTTTAAATTCATATGTTAAAAATCTAGTAAAGTAAAATAATAATATAATACGAAAACTGAAATAGAAAAATCAATCCGTGAAAGTTTGGGACAGTGAGCAAAAGTGATGAACGTATATACTACTTGGGGAATAGCCGAATAGGTAATTAATAATTTTTAACAAAAGGTATTAATTAATTAAATACTTCTGCTGAACGAAATAGAAATAAATTAGATAAGATCAATAGTAATGATAGAGAAACCACGTAATATTGATAAATGGATAAGACTAATAGTTTAAGTAACATGATTAATACGGTCAAGTAGTAAGTTAATAAGATTCGATTCATTGCAGAATTTCTTACATCATATTTGCTATATTTTAATTATTTTAAAAAACGAACATGTACATGTACATGTACTGATAAATTAATCATTAATGTACTAATTTGTGTGGTTTGAGAGAGTGTGATTGAGTAAATAAGGACATTTTTATCCTTTGTAATCAAACATGAAACGGGGGAGGTGGAAATACGCATAATTGAGATGTCCCACGCACACATGGCATGTTCATAATGCTTGCACAAAGCAGAATATTATTTGGATTCTAGAATGACAAATAATGTGGGTTGTTTAAGACGGATTAAGGTGATTAAAGGACTGATTAACATGTGGAACCAATTAACCACCAGAAATATTGTTTAGCATTATACTATAGTCCGACATGTTCGGAACTGATTGGACACTATCTTTATTTGACATCTACACTCACCACAGTTGTTGGATCCTGCATAATTAAACATTTCACTCGTTGAATCTAGACAAAATAAAAGGTATTTTTATATAAATAAAATAGAAGTGCTAGATGGGTCAATTTGAAGACAAAAAATCATATGAAATTATCTCATGCATGAGACGAGATACAATCTATTAAAAATTACATCCACGTCTTTTAAAATATTAAAATATCAATGCTCAATTTATATCTCGTTTCATCGTGAGTCAGTATTCATGCAATTATGCCTCATTTGACAATTTCCCTTGAAGAGCGAATTAGGTGCCAACAACCTATTAAAAATTACATCCACATTTTTCAAAGTGTTAAAATATCAATGCTCAATTTATATCTCGTTTCATCGTGAGTCATGTTAGTATTAGTGTCCTAGAGACTATCATATGTAAAGATATAATACTCGATGATATTCACTTGATTTAATATTATAGTTCATTTAATATTAATGTATGACAATACACTTGTTTGAATATTATGTTTGATTGTTTGCATTTATTCGTATATGTGTTCTCATGAACCAATGTTGTCATTGAGGATGTAAGATCTCAGATGACTTAAGCATGGTTTTCAAATAGCCCCGAACAAGGATGGGATATTGATGATGCATTTGAGATTGGTGTGCGATCTGCATCATACTCTTAGAGAGTGTACGTAGTAGTTCTCACTTACTACGAGATACTAGATATTTCATGACGGATGCACAGATACCTTAGAGGATATTGGTATACACATCCGATAAACCGTTTGATGTTATTCCACTTAAGTGTCTACGGGTGTCTCGGTTAGTGGGAGCGGTGTGATACTCCTCTGACTTGAGGTCAATACGCACTACATGTATGGAGTGGTGAACTTTGATCATGACCGACACTTGCACCCTTAATGAGTGAATATGACATGAATTGGATTCATCACGAAGTGCATGTGCGTAGTAGTTGAGTCAAGAAAATGATTCATTCCTCAATGTGGATTTAGAGAGAATATTTATCTTTTCATACTAATTGGATCATTAGTCATTGGTCAATGCACGTCACGTTTGGACTTTGTGTCCAAATGTGATAAACGGGATCAATTAGCGTAATGAGAAAATATGATTAAGTTATTTGAATAGACACCTCATCATGTTCAAAACTTAATAGGATATTCACGAATGAAAGGACATTATCACAATAGCTCACGTTTCAGTTACAGGTAGTTGCATGTTTCCTCATAACGTATCTTATACATTGAGAATGTCTGATTTATTGTCTAGGGTTCAATTAAGACCGTTAGTTTGACTAATCGCTCGATATATAAGGGTCTATGGGTCACACAACAAGTAATTTTCCTTTACATATTATAGTTGGTTGATTAAATATTAAATTAAATTTAATATTTAATTTATGGAGAATTAATAATACTTATATTTGGAATTAATTATTATTACTATTTAATTATATTGGATTTAATTAAATAAGAATCCCAAAATAATATAAGGAATATTATTATAGGAATATATATATATATATATATATATATATATGGAAATCAAATCTATGAGATATGATTAGAACTTTTATTTCCCAATAGAAATAGCTTAAGATTTAAGATGTGTTTCCCCTATATATATATGAGTTCTTGGGCATTCATTATATACACAAGAATAATATTCTTCATAAAATTTCTAGAGTAGAAATTTTCTAGCAAGTTCATATGGGGATTCAATGCTGGTAAATCTGTGCAAGTCTGTGAACGGGGATTACGTGGATACCATAGTGGAGGAAATTGCATACGAACAACTGTAAGAATTTCGTTTACGTATTCCGTTATTTCAATTATGCAGTCTATAATTCGTTGTTGGTGAATTCGTATTTCCGCTGCGCATATTTTATCTGTATTACATGCTTGTAAATTTCAACAAGTCAGTCTCATACAAGTATGCCTCATTTGACAATTTTCCTTAAAGAGCGAATTACGTGCCAACAACTATTCCAATAAGCGTTGTAACAAATTAGATATATGCAAGTTTAATATATACGAAACAATAAACTTGTGTGCACCTTATTAGTATTTGTACACTCAATTTCACTCCTTTCTTTTTTTTCAAGTGTGGATAGTTAAAGTGGTTAGAGCTCCACCACATGAGACTTTAAGGTCCCGGGTTCGAGAACGGAGAGAGAATATTATTCCCTTATATGGTGGTCCCCCTGTTGTTGGATTGCGGTTCCGAGTTGCGGTTTCGGGTGGTCCCCCTCATGTGGTGATTGCGGTTCCGGTTTACAGCGAGATGAAATGATATTATCATGTGTCCGATAATAGAAAGAAGTATTATAATTGATTATGTTATGAAACTATTGTAATTGATTACCTTTAAAAAAAAAACTTCACTCCATTTTTACCAACTTGCTAAATATATATATATATATATATATATATATATATAATCTGTTACTCCATCCAACAAAGTTTGCTCCAATTTTTATACACACATATTTAAAAAAAAAATGTAGTGAGTAAGTGTTGAGAAGTATTATGATAAACTTTTATATATAAAATAAATGAATTAATTGAATGGAATATATGTGTGGGTCTTAAAAGTAATGACATTTGATATAAACATATAAATATTGTGAGAGTGTAGTTTAATAAGGGGTTTCTTTTTTATGAGTGTGCAAATTTTTAAATAACGTCTCCAAAAAAAAATGGACAAACTTTTTTGGTACGGAGGGAGCAATAATTTTGGACGGAAAAATTTTGCTATAATCTGTTAATAAGTTTGGACGTTGGATTGATTCGATTATGGATGTGTATTAGTAAGAATTAATTACTTAAATATTTTTTCCTTGTCCCACCAAAATAATCACGATTTTTTTTGTTGTGTCCCAATCTATGTTTTAAAAGCGGAAGCGGCGATCGGACCGGTCAACCTTAGCTCTTTTGGTCGGACCGGGTCTGGCCGTTTTTAAAGCGGTTGAGCAGGTATGATGTCATAATTACGTAATATATAATTAAATATATAAATTATAATAAAATAAATAAATAAACATACATTTAATACTGTAATTTAAAGGTTAACTTAACAATCTAGATCAAATGTCAATCATGATAAAATATATTAAAATATATTTTTCTGCTTTGGAGTGGATTGTGGTGTTAGTGTAGGGGGTAGATATGGTGGTCTAGGGCTTCTTTGGAAGAGGGAGTGTGATGTTGAGGTGGTGTCGTTCTCGAAGAATCATATTTGATTCAATTGTAGGGGATGAGGAGGGGTCTTGGAGGTTTACGGGGTGTATGGGTTCCCGGGGGGTACAAACAAGTGGAGGACGTGGAGATTGTTGGAACATTTGCGGGATGTAGACTCTATACCGTGGATGTATATGAGGGATTTTAATGAGATTTTGTATGGTCATGAGAAAAATGGAGGACTACCGGTGAATAGGGGTCGGATGGTGGCTTTTAGGGACTGTTTGGAAAGGTGTAGGTTGAGGGACTTGGGATTTGTTGGACATGAGTTCATGTGGTCGAATAAGCAATCGGGAGATGGAAACATTCAGGAAAGGCTCGACAGGGTGGTGGCGACAGATGCATGGTTGGCGCGTTTCCCGAACGCTCGGGTAGCTCATTTGACCAGGCCCTTATCTGATCATTGTCCATTGCATGTGGAGCTGAAAGTTGTGGAGCGGAGAAGAATAAGACGAGGGACGAAGAGATGGGGACACAGGTTCCATTTCGAGCCCTTATGGCTAAATGAAAAGGAGTGCCAGGAGATTGTGAGGAGATCTTGGAATGGGGCAGGGTGTCATGGGCCGGTGGGACTGGTCTCGGATATCCAGGGGTGTGGAAGGGCATTAACTGCATGGCACGGGGAAGTATTTTGGGGATCTTCTGAAGCAAATTACTTTGTGTAAGAAAGAATTGGAAGGGTTACATAGAGCTTTCCAGTCAGTGGAGGTGGTGCAGACTTCGAGAGCACTAGAAAATAAGATTGCAGCGTTGATTAGAAAGGAGGAGTTGTTTTGGCTACATAGATCAAGAGTTATTTGGATGAGGGAGGGGGACAGAAATACTCCATTTTTTCACAGGATTGCCAGTGGGAGAAAGAGACGGAATACGATTAATGAAATTCTGGATGAAAATGGGGTCATGTGCTCAGATGAGAGTGTGGTGAAGGGGATCTTTGTTGATTACTTTACATGCATTTTTACAGCAAAGGATTATCTGAATATGACAGAGGTGATCGAAGTTGTAGAGCAAAAGGTAATGGAGGAGGCGAGACTTTCGTTAGCACAGTCGTTCATGGAGGAGAAAGTCAAACGGGCTCTTGCACAGATGCATCCTACTAAGGCCTCGGGCCCTGATGGTATGTCTGTTGTTTTCTTTCAATCTTTTTGGGATGTTGTGGGGGACTCTATTGTTAGTTCGGCTCTACAGGTTCTTAATGGGCTGATCCGAGATGTATTAATTATACGTACATCTCGTTGATCCCCAAAATTAAGAAGCCGTTATTACCTTCAGATTATCGTCCCATTAGCCCGTGTAATGTCATTTTTAAAATTGTGACGAAGACTATTGCTAATCATTTAAAAATCTATTTGTCTGAGTTTATCGATCCGTGTCAGTCTGTCTTTGTTCCGGGAAGGTTGATAACGGATAATGCTTTGTTGGCTTTTGAGATTTTTCACTACATGCAAAATAATAAAACGTTTAGTAAAGGGTCTTTTGCTTTTAAACTGGATATGACTAAGGCCTATGATCGTGTGGAGTGGGCATTTTTTGAGGGGGTTATGTTGAAGATTGGGCTGGGGGAGGGATTTATGGAACTTATTATGAAGTGTGTGAAGTCTGTCTCATTTTCTGTGCTTATTAATTGAGAGTCGTCTGATGTTTTTATGCCCTCGAGGGGTCTCCATCAAGGGGATCCGTTATCACCTTATTTGTTCTTATTTTGTGCAGAGTCTCTTTCAGCAATGATTAGAAGGGAGGTGGAAAGAGGTGTATTGCATGGTGTGAGAGTGTGTCATCGAGCATCGGTTGTTTCGAAGTTGTTTTTTGCGGATGACGCCCTTATTTTTGGAAGGGCTACCCGGGAAGAGCTACGGAAAGTTAAGAAAATTTTGGAGGTTTATGAAGGGGCATCGGGCCAAGCCATCAACTTGAACAAATATGATATTATATTCGTGGGGGTGTAGCAATGGAGTGGGGTGGAGGGAGTTGGGGGTTAGGAGAGTGGAGCAGCATGCGATGTATCTTGGAATTTCGGAAAGGGTGGGATGGTCTCAAAGTGCAGTATTTAGAGCATTGGTTGATAGAGTGTCAAAGAAGATAAATGACTGGAAGAGTAGGATTTTGTCATAAGCGGGGAAACTTACATTGGTTCGATCGATTGTTCAATCGATTCCGACCTACCTTATGATGTATTTCAAAATTCTGGACAATATAATTAAAAAGATTAAAGGTGAGATATGCAGATTCTTATGGGGACAGAAAGGGGAGGAAAAAAGAGTTCATTAGTTGAGGAGGGAGAGATTGTGTCGACTGAGGGGGCTTGGATATTCGCGATATTACAACGTTTAACAAGGCCCTCCTAGCTAAGCAGGGGTGGAGATTAGTTCAAGATGATCATTCTTTGCTGGCCCAAGTGCTAAAAGCCCGATATTTCCCACAGGGCTCATTCATATCATCACAATTGGGTTTCGCACCGAGCTACACATGGAGAAACATCTTGGAGGGTCGGGAGGTGTTGAAGGAGGGACTGGGCTGGATTGTGAGGGATGAGAGAGATAGAGTGTGGAGAGACCCTTGGTTACTGGATGGAGCTACGCCTGGAACTTTGCTAGCCGATAATGATATTGATGAGGAGATGAGGGTTTGTGAGTTGATCAGTGATGAGTCGGGAGCATGGGATCGATCGAAAATGGAGGGTTTGTTCTCGGAGGAGGAGATGGAGTAGATTTGTAAAATCCCTTTGGTCAATAGGGAGAGGAAAGATATGATGGCATGGAAGTTTACCAAGGATGGTCAGTACACGGCGAGTTCTGGATATTTTGACGTCCAGTGGCAGAGGGATGTCTATGCGCAAGGCTATTGGCAGCGCATTTGGGGACTAAGGGTGATTCCAAAAATTCAACATTTTATGTGGAGAGTTTTTCATGGAATTATACCCACGTGCATTAATTTAGTTGGTCGATTTGTTGATGTCTCGCCTTTTTGCAAGCATTGTGGGGACGAATTGGAGACAACGGAGCATGCACTTCGGGATTGTTCATGGGTATGGGAGTTTTGGGGAGGATGTTGTGATGGTACGGTCGGTGTGCATGAATGGATAGATGGAGGAATGGGTGAGGGCAGCTCTAAACCAGTTGGGCGAAGAGGAAACAACTCGGTTTGCGACGTCGTTATGGTGTATTTGGTATTGGAGGAACCAGCTCTAGTTCTCGAACAAGCGCACGACGACTGCCCAGCTGGGAGTCATGGTGGATGTGCAGCGAACTGATTTTCTGATGGTTGTTGGGGGTGACGCTAGAACGGGGAGACGAAGTGTGGAAACGGAGACCTAGAAGCCGCCATTGATGAGAGTGTTAAAGTTTAATTGTGATGCAGCGATACGTGCGATGAAGGCCGCTGTGGCTGGTGTCGTCAGAAATTCCAACAGGCAGGTTGAGTGGTGTTTTGCGGAGAGACACGGACGGGGACTGGAGGTTCGAATGGTTGAGGCACTAGCTGTGTTGAGAGGGCTACAGTGGGCGATGGAGAGAGGTGTAGCTGAACTAGTGGTGGAGTCGGACTCGCAGATCTTAATTCAGGTGTTGCATCAACCAGGCTCGTCGCTTACTTATTTTGGGACTGTGGTTAGTGATATTCTTAGTTTGTCCGCTTATTTTTCTAGCATTTTTTTTGTCTGGTTAAGACGTACGGACAATGTGTTGGCCCATAGATTAGCAATGTTTGGTTTATCTTGTGTTGAACCATTTTTTCTCTACGGTTATTCCTGATACCTTTGTGGATACTGTTTTGGCTGATTTTGGCCCTATTGTTGATCTATAAGATCCTTTCCATTTAAAAAAATATATATATTTAAATTTCAACACATTATTTTACAGCTAAGTTTAAAATGTCGAGGCCAATCAGTATAGTACTTTTAAAAAGCCCAGCAGCATCCCTAACAAAGGAAAAGAATATTGGAGTTTGTATTTAATATTTTAAACCCTAAATTATTCTAATCCCTAACAAAATCAATTCTGCATCTGCGCCGCAGCGCCTTCCCACCCTTTCCCCTCAGACAACTTCCCACAGCATCTGGACGGCAAGCAACATAAACATTGTTTAGACAATTCGTCCACTGAGGGAAGCATCTGCCTACGTCGCCACCGGAGGACAGAGTTCGTCGGCAAGCAGAAATTGCAAAAAAAAAATTATAAATAAATAACGTTGGACCGGCGCGTAACCAGTTCAACCGGTCGCCGGTTCGTACCATTTTTCACTTTTTTTGGTAGTTCGTGACCGAATGGATCGCCGACCGGTTCAATGTATAAAAAAGGGCCAGTAACTTAACCGAGTAGCGTGATTAGAGGTGAAATTGAGTGAGTTACGAGCGAGTTTTGGCCATGTTTTGAGTGTTTTTAGTGATATTCTTGTGTTGATTGAGCATAATCTGTATAAAATCACTAATTTGCTTCTTTGGTTTGTATAACAGGAAAGAGGGCTGAAAATGGAGCTCGTGAGACTTCTCGGTGCATGAATCGGACTCCCGGTTGAAAAGATATGAAAGAAATACTGAAAAGTATTAGTTGGAGTGAAGAAAGGTGATAGAAGGATGAGGTCGAGCACCTAGAGCTCGACCAATGCGGTCGAGCGGGCACAAGTCTAGGGACCAATAGGCGCTGTGGTCGAGCGAAACCGCTTTGACCAAGGAAGGTGCTCGAGCGCAAGAGAGTCCAATATAGAAGCGCTCGACCAAACTAAGTGGTCGAGCGATAATGCTCGACCAAAGGCCATGATCGAGCGGTCTTAGAAGCGGGATATATAAGGTGGACGGGAAAAAATAGAAGGGGGACGTTTTTGGAGAAGAAAAAGGACGGGAATTAGATAGGAAAAAGAGAAGAACAAGCATCCTAGGGTTCTAAATAGAAGGAGAGAAATTTATCCACGAGAAACACGATTTGATTCACAAATTTACTGGTTCACATTCTAGTTTTCTGAATTTGCTTTATAGAATTTATCAGTTTTTTTGATTTCCTGAGCAAGAATTCTAGGGTTTATGTTATTATTTGATTCAATACTTGTTTTTGCTATTTGAATTCCATTGAATAATCATAGTTGAATTGGTTTATGCATTCTTGCCTAATGAGTTCTATTCGTAAATTGGTTATTTGTGATTTGACAATCAATATGGTAGGCTAAACCTTTGATTGCTTTGGATAGGATGATCTCGTAGAAATAGTGAATTGGTGAGGCGATTAGGATGATTCGAGGAGTAAATTAGATAATTTTCTTAATTTGCTAATTTGAATAACTAATCCAATAAAAATTGTTGAGTTGAGTACGAAAGTTGTTAAAGAGAGGACGACCGAATCATTCTTTTCAACGAATAGACTTAAGGAGAGGGTTTGTGAAGGGGTTGATAATATACCGGTTCATTTAGGGAGGACGACCGCATCACCCAACTTGAATAAGGGCAATAGTAATTAAGCACAATCTTAATAACTTGGTTATTTGGTATGTGAGGTAAAGAGGGTATTAGTTGAGTAGTCGGGAATAAAAACCGAGCTTTTGCTGTACCTGATTTAGTGCGGGATTAGGGAAGTTGATTGCCTAGTTTCAGTACACTTAGGATTACTCTTTTGTACACCACGATAGTCCTCGTTGCCAAACCAATTCCGATAGTATACGTAGGGATTCCTGTCCAAAGTAATATTCTCCAATATTTGCACTTCATCTGAAGTTAGTGTAATCTTTGTCATTTGCTTATTTTCTGTTGATTCAATAGTAGTGAAATAGAACTATCAAGTTGCATCCATATTAGTTACGAAGCAAAGATTTTCAGGGATTTACACGCATACGAAACTTTCTTTGGGTTCGATACTACTTGGTCCAAATACTTACCCTTGCTACAGTGATCCCATACTCTTGTGGGGTAACTTCTAGTTAAGAATATAGCATTTTACGGCCAAGTCAATGGCGCCGTTGCCGGGGATGTGACGTATGTGTCTTGTGTAAAACTTGGAAATAGACTAGTAGCTAGTAGTGGGTGTTTTCTTTTCTATTTTTACTATATTCTTGTGCTAGTTGCATTTGATTTCTTTGCTTGAATTTTCAGGTTTATGAGAACACGCTCAAAAGGAGAAACGAGCGTTGATCGAACTGAACTAGACCCTGAAACTATAGCAAGAAGGAATCGAGCTTTTCAGAGGAGAATGGTTACGGTAGGGAATGACGGGTTGAATGTGGATAGAAATGGAGGGAACGGAGAGAATCAGTTGCAACCAGAATGGATTAATAACCCGAACCCACAGCCAAACCAACCATACCCCCAAAACCAACCGCAGTATCCCAACCAACCAAACCAGCAAAACCAATTCCCAAACCAAAATCAAAACTTCCAAAACCTTAATCATCCATACAACAACTAACCTTACCAAAATCAACCTTACCAAAATCCACCTTACCAAAACCAGCCGAACCAAAACTACCAACCAAACCCGAACTATAATCCACACTACAACCCTCTTTACCAAAACCAACAAAACCACCATAGGGGAGGAAATCCTGAGATGGCTATCCGAGGGATGTTTGAGGCTCAACCTCAAAGACATTATGATGGAGTGGCTTTGCCAAGGGTGGAAACTAACAACTTCTCTATTTCACCGGGGATCCTTAAGATGCTCCTTGATTCCCAGTTCCGAGGAGAGGTTGGGAGAGACAATCCAAACACTCATCTATGGAGCTTTTTGATGATTGCTTCGACATTTGACTACAATGGGATGTCGGAGGATGCAAAGAAGCTCAGATTGTTTCCGTTCTCACTGACCGGGATAGCTAAGGATTGGTTCGATAACATAATTTCCCGAGGAAGTATCACCACTTGGGCTCAAATGGAGCGAGCATTTTTGGAGTGTTTTTACCCTCCATCCAGAACAATGAAGGCAAGGACCGAGATATCTACATTCCGTCAAAAACCGAATGAGGGTCTCAGTCAAGCATGGGAGCGATACCGCAATTTGTTGATTGAGTGTCCGCAGCATGGGTTCAATGAGCAAGATACAGTGGCCTATTTTTATTGTGGAATCCATTACAAAGAGCAAAAGCACCTCGATGCTTGTGCAGGTGGTGGTTTTCTGAATAAGAGTGCCCGGGAGTGCAGAGAAATTGTGGAAGGAGTTAAGAATGTTGGGGAATGGAATGCTGATCAATCACGTCAGAGTGTGAATCAGATGGAAGACAACATTGGAACTCAGAAGTTATTGATGGCTATGATGGAGAAAATCAGTAATATTCAGGTTAGCCAACAGTTTGGGGGAGGAAGCAACGAGGCGAATGAGTTTATGGACGGTCGGTATTTCGCCAGTAAATAGGCCAGGCCTATATGGGGGTTTAATTACAAACCGCCAGGCTACCAACAGGAAATTATCGGCAAAGAGCGACTCTACCCGGTCAACCTTTTATGCCTCAGGGTCCACCACCTTCACAGAGCCAATGGCAGAACAATTCAAATTATCAAGGAGGTTCTACATCTTATCCGAATCAGTGGAGAAAGAACGAGAATATTTCCTATGGAAATCCAAAGGCTGGAATCATTGTTCCACCAGGTGTTGATCCGGGTTCAAAGCCTCCTGGTGGAGAAGGCGGAACATTAGTTGCTGAGATGTTGCAACTTCTTGTGCAACAAGGTGAGGAGGTGAAAAAGAGATTATCTTCTCTTGAATTTGATCTGAAAGAGGCGAATAGGAAGAACGAGAGGAGAGAGCAAGATTTCCAGAGGATGCATCAAGAAAACAGCAGGCGATTTAATGCGCTTGAATATCAGATGGGACAGATAGCGAAGTCATGAGGGTAGAGAGCGGGTAAATTCCCATCTATGCCCGAGGTGAATCAAGGAACAAAGGCAAAGCTATTGAGCTTAGAAGTGGGAAGAAGTATGATGGACCTCCATTACCGGCTGAGGTGGAGGAAAATCATAGGCAAGTTGAGGAAGATAGTGAGGGTAAAGAGGTGGAAGATGATGAGCCACTTGAAGAGGTAGAAAGTGGAAAGCAAGAAAAAGAGAAAGAAAAAGTGGAAGAAGGGTGTGTTGATGAAGAAAGGGTACCAAAGTGGAAGACTTCGAGAGAAAAAAGGCTCAAGGTGAAAGAAACTGAACGGGGTGAATGGGGGGTGCCTAAATCTGTGGTTCCTGTTCCTTATCCTCAAAAGTTTATGAAGAAGAAGTTAGACGAGAAGTTGTTGGGATTATACTGGAAAGTATGCTTTTTACTTTGTATAATCGAAACTGAATTTTCAGACTTATTTACTGAAATAAATTGTTTATCACCGATGCTTTAAATATTATTGAATGTTACATATATTTAATGCATAATTGTTCAATAAGTAAATGACGTGTTACATTGTAGTTAATTTAGTGATACCGGATCACGGAAGATTAAATTAACAAATCGTTGTAACTAAAAAGTACGCTTATTCAATTTACCTAGATGGAATTGAACAATCCATCGTGAAAGGTTGAAGTGTAAGGCTCAGATTGGCTTGTCTTGACCAAGAGATTACACTAGTGCATGACTGATGCATTGAATAGGACCTACAGGAGGATAAATTCTTCAGAACTGAACAAGGAAGAATTAGACCTCAGTGGTTCGTTATTTCTTAATCTTCGTCCCTTAAATAGGATCGCGTGGGATTGGTAACTATTGCTTTGACTTATCATGGGTAGCTTAATCAAGAAGATTCAATACTTTTTATCTTGGGCAATATTATTAGTCATATGTGATTGCTAAGATTTAATACGAAGAATCGTGTGCAAGTACACTTGTTCGATCTGCCCCCTTGGGAGGTTCATAAGCTTTATCATACCAAATCTTGCAAGTGGAATTAGTTTCCGGTATGGATAATAATGTTGAACCGATTCCTTGACCAAGGACAAAAGATATTAATTAATGTAAAGCTATTTGGTGGCTTGAATTAATTAATGGGCTAGATAATCTTAAACACGGAAATAATGACCGGAGCCATATCGAATTTGTAATATGGGTTAAGATGGATAGTGCAATATTAATTATGTAGTGGGATTAATTAATATTTATGGGCTTGAATTATATTGTGGCTCAATATTAGATATTCAAGGTCCATTAGAAGGTCCAATCTTAATTCTCCTAAAGGCCCCTAAGTAGCCCAACATTATAGTCATTAAACTGAAAAGGTGATTAAAATAAAATAAATATTGTTGCTTATTTTTCCAACTAAAATTTCGAAATTTATAGATATAATGGGAGAAAGATTTTCTTTGAATTTTGTTATGGAATGAAGATATGTATTCTTGAAATACAAGATTATCTCATTAAATTCAAGAAATCTCCCACTTGGTTATCTATAATGATAATTTCGAAAATCTTGAAAATATAGTGGACAAGAAAGATTTTCTTGATTTTCTTGAAAAGATATTATGGAAGATATGTATTTCTTAAAATACAAGAATATCTCATAAATTCAAGAAGATCCAAATCTTGGAATCTTGGACCCCTTATTTTCGAAAATCCATAATAATAGAGAAGGTGGGATTTTTGTGGAATATTATAATTATGGGAAAAAGAATTTAGGAGATATATTCAAGATTTCTTGGAGATCAAGAAAAGATTTTCCCACATTGTTTTATCACTAAAATTTTGTCCACTTTAGACTCTATAAATATGGGATGATTATTTCATTCCCAAGTACAATTCCATGTGCTGGAAAAATTAGTAAATCCACAAAGGTGGTGCAATATAATTTATTTTCCTTTTGTTAAATCGTTCACAAGAATCCTTCCACCGGATAGTCGAACGAGGGCTAAGGGAATACTTGGGAAGTCTTTACGGTTAGTCTATTCAGCCACACCGTTGCCATCCCAAGAGGTACGTTAATGTAAACTCGTAGAATTCCGCATGCGTAGGTTTTACGTGAATTATTATATGCATGATATGTTGTTGGATTATTATTTGAATTAATATAGGATTAATTCATGCTAGTAATAATTAAAGGATTAAATTTGTATTTAAATATTCACCCCGAATAGATCTGTGCAATTTATTCCCCAACAACTGGTATCAGAGCCACGGTTTCGGGCTCTGAATTTTTTAAATTGTAATTTAATTCGTTGGCATTAAATTTAAAATTGGATAGTAGAATTGCTGGATCTATTTTGTAGGTATCCAATTGTCATGGAATTTAATGTGTTTGTTTATGCATTCATATAAACTGTGGTTTTTAATTCGATTCGTTCGGATTCGTTTTGCCTTGTGAGAAAATCCACGAGTAGATTAGAATTTGTTTGATTTGATCACTGTAATAGACTAGTCTAGATCTAGGTTTTTTTTTTTTGCAAATAAATTGTAACCGGATCGAAAAAAATGAGGACGAGACTAAGAATTAAAAGGATCTAAATCCGTAATCCGGGCGAAGCGGGCGTGCATCACGCCAAACGTGCCGGGGGGCATGCGCGAGCGCGCGACGCAGACAGTGCACGCACGGCACCGGCGAGGTCGAAGTGGCCGCCTTGCGAGGATGGTCATACACGGGCGAAGCGCTTAGCCCGACGCGAGACCGCGGCGGAAATGGACCAGATGGATCCGGCAAATGGAGCACACGGGCGCGACGCTGCGGCGCTGCTGGTGGGGACGTGCTCGAGCCGAGAGCCGAACCGGCAAAGGCACGACGGGCGAGAGCTGGCTGCTGATGCTAAGCGTCCGCTGCCGCCGAGACGCGCTGGCGCTGGCCGCCCAGGAGAGCCATGGCCGGTTGGGATCTGGCAACCGGGCTGGCGGATGCGGATGCGACGTCATCCGAGGAGCCGCTTTGGCGTGGCATTTCGAGACGGAGTATTTTTTTCGAGACGATCGAGTGGGAGAAATTCGAGACGGTGTTTCTTCAAGATCAAGCCAAGAAAAATCAAATCATGACAATTGGATAATTTGTGCCCAATATGTTTATTTTTCTGTTTTGCTTGATTTATTTTGTGTTATCTTATGCTTTATTTAATTTGTTTAAATGTGTTTGGATGAGAATTGCCCAAATGAAAAATCTCGCCTTCAAAATTACTAAGTATGTTTAAATAATTAATTGACAATTTTATTCCGGATAATAAAATTGAATTAATTTTGACCTCCATGATTTATTTATTTGTGAATTCTTTTGGAGAAATTCCCCTCACGGGACGGTCAAAAGATAGCTTTCACATGAATGAATTCCAAGTGGATGATTGTGGGTTATTACTAGTGGCGACGATGACCCCCCACGAGGCTCGTTCAAAGCTTAAATAATAATCAGATTTAATCATGGTTATTACTTAGGTATAAAATTGATATGCATATACTTCCCCAAGTCCCGTCCAATTTTATATTGGTCAAGTGGGAGCCAACTATTAATCTGGATATTAAAGGTTTGTAACTGTTCTTGTTTGTAACCTGCTTGAATGTGTTTAAATAATGACCCACCCCACGTGGCTTATTTAGACTGTTTTGAGATGTTGGTTGATGCATGTTCATTTTTTTTTTGAGATTTTAAATATGATGCATGTGATCGAATCTTGTGATATACTTGTGTTAATGCATATAATTGTTTATTTCAGTTCAACATGTCGTTATCTTTTAATCCACTGTTATTATACTTAAAGTCAATACAATATATATGGAAACTATATTGATTGGAAACGAAAAATTATAATTGTCCTAACTGCACAAAAGCACAAGTGGATTCTTGACACACCAAAATCAAATGAGCCAACTGACGAGTCAAAACATGCGGGACTCGTCAGATCACCTTGCAAGAGATGTCGTAGCTGAAAATGGTGGAGGGCAAACCCGTAAGGGATTACATCCTCAAAATAGATGGCCCATCTGAACAAACTTGAGATTCTTAGTGCAGATTATGATCTGGAGACTCAGATGAATTTGGTACTTCACTCTCTGCCCAAAAAGTTTTTGAGCATTTTGGCCTCGCTAGCTAATTTGTTGCAAGCTTTAGGTCTCGGCAGAAATGATGATAAGGCACCAAACTCAAGCTTTGACGGGAAGTGGTCCGTCTTCATCTTCTAGGCCAAGGGTAGGCAAGATAAAGAAGAGGACCAAAGGCCATAAGCAATAAAACTCAACTGTTGCCAAGGGCAATGGTAAGATGAGGAATGCTTGTTGTGTCAAGGAAAATCCAAAGAGGAAGTGCTTAAGCTGCGGTGAGAGAGGACAATGGAGGTGTTGCCTGTTCCAACCCCAAAAGGGACGGAAAGAAAGGTAATTCTCACGCACTAGTTGTTGAAACTTGTTTAGCGGCGTATACTTCTCATTCGTGGGTGGTTGATACGAGATCCACTAATCATGTTAGCTTCACGGGTTCAAAATGATCCGGCAACTTAGTGGGAGTGAGATCCTCATTACATTGGGCGACGTTACGAAAGTGGAAGTCATTGCAATGCTACGAAAGTGGCAGATATTGCAATGCTACGATAGTAACGATTATTGCAATACTACGCAAGTAGCAGACATTGCAATACTACATGAGTAGTAGTTAAAGCAGTGGGAGAAGTGCACCTATCTTTTGAAGATAAAGTTTTTTTTTGAGATTATCTTTATGTTCCCAGTTTTAGAAAGAATTCACTTTCAGTTTCTAAAATTCGATTAAAGGACACTAAAGTCTTCTAATAAGAATGACATCATTTTTTAAATGATGAGTGTATCTGTTACGGGACATTGATGGAAAATCTCTATACAATTAACTGTGCACACCACTCACGAAATGCATCCTGTAACACATCAACTATTTCCGACAAAAAAAGCGTGAACTAAACACTTCTTTGGCATCTAAGATTAGGTCATATAAATCAAAAAGAGGATCCAAAGGTTGGTGAAATATGGTTCACCGGAGGCGTCTCCAAGTTGAACAAATTCCAACTGCGAATCATGTTTGGAGGGTAAAATGACCAAGAGGGCAATTGGAGCCAAGGGAATAGAGTCAAAGAAGTGTTAGAGATCGTTCACAGATATGATGTATGTGGTCCAATGTCAACCAAAGCAAGAGGAGGTTATGAGTATTTTTATTGATGATTACTCGAGGAATGCGGTTACATTTTTCTTATGAAGCATAAATCGAGACCTTTGAGAAATTCAAAGAATTTAAGGCTCAAACAGAGAATCATATGGAAAAACGTATCAAGTCTCTACGATCCGATCGTGGAGGCGAATACCTCAAATGATGAGTTTTTGAACTACTTATCCGATGAAGGATTGTATCCGACTCATCGCACCGGAACCCCTCAACAAAATAGGGTTGCAGAGCGAAGAAACAGAACTATTTTGGAAATGGTTAGATCAATGATGAGTTATGCGGATCTTCCCAAGTCGTTCTGGGGTCATGCCTTGAAAAAAATGGCTTACATTTCGAACTTGGTGGTATCCAAATCGGTTCCCAAAACTCCCAAAGAATTGTGGACCGGCGCAAGCCTAGTATGAGAGACACATGAGAATTTGGGGGTGTCCCCCTAAGTGTTGGACAAGGAAGCGCAGAAATTGGATCCTCGATCGTAATTAAGGTTGTTTGTAGGATACCCCGAGAACAAAAGGGTGTATGTTCTATGGTCCTGAAGATCAAAAGGTGGTCATCAACACCCACTTTAGATTTTTGGAAGAAGACTATATGAACGAAAGAAGACCCAGAAGTGAGATTACCTTAAATGAGCTTAGAGGGCAAACCTCAGTGCCAATTGTACTAGATGATATACCAAACGATACGCTTTCACAACCGGAGCCTCGTCGTAGTGGGAGGGTTGTTAGACAGCCCGAGAGATTCATGGGAGTAGGAGAGTCCTCGGACTTAATTCCCGGACAAGACAAATCAGACCCATGAACATATGACGAGGCACTCCAAGATAAGGATGCAGATTCTTGGCAAACAGCAATGAAAGCCAAAATAGGTTCTATATTTCATAATAGAGTGTGGGAGCTAGTCGAACCACTTAATGGGGTCAAACCCATTGGATGCAAGTGGGTATATAAAAGGAAAAGAGGACCGGACGGGAAGGTTGAAACCTTTAAAGCAAGACTAGTGGCGAAAGGTTATACTCAGAAAGAAGGGATCGATTATGAGGAAACTTTTTCGCCCGTAGCCATGCTTAAGTCCATCTGTATTCTCTTATCGATTGCTGCGCATTTTGACTTTGAAATCTGGCAAATGGATGTCAAGACAGTTTTCCTTAACGGAAGTCTTGATGAAGAGATCTATATGCAACAAACCTAAGGTTTCATTTAAACATGCCAAGAACACCTAGTTTGTAAGCTCAAGAGGTCCATTTACGGACTCAAACAGGCATCCAGAGCTTGGAACCAATGTTTTGATCATGTAATAAAGTCTTATGGGTTTGATCAAAACGAGTTTGAAAGTTGTGTGTATAAAAAGCATGTCAGAACTGCATTGGTATTCTTAGTACTATACGTAGATGACATTCTGATCATCGGGAACGATGTAAAGGTGTTATCAGACGTAAGGGCATGGCTTTCAAAACAGTTTGATATGAAAGACTTAGGGAAAGCCGGACGCATCCTTGGGATCAAGGTAACTCGAGATCGCAGGAAAAGGATGATCGGGTTATCGCAAGTTTCATACATAGACATTGTCTTGAAACGATTCAGCATGCAAGATTCCAAGAAAGGATTCATACCTTTCAGACTTGGAATCCATCTATCCAAGAAAATGTCCCCTAAGACACAAAAGGAGATAAATGACATGAAAGGCACTCCTTGTGCTTCGGCTGTCAGAAGCCTTATGTATGCAGTGTTGTGTACGAGACCAGATATCTGTTTTACTGTAGGCATGGTAGCAAGATATCAAAGTAACCCAGGGAAAGAGCATTGGACGACAGTTAAAAACATTCTGCAGTATCTGAAAAGAACTCGGGATAGAATGTTGATTTATCAGTCAGATACTCAAATCCCCAACGGCTACACGGACTCGGAATTCCAATCAGACTTAGATTCCATAAACTATCTGCCTCAGTTAGTGTGTTTCCATTTGGGAAGTGTAGCCATCAAATGGACGAGTGTGAAGTTGAAATGCATCACTGACTCAACCATGGAAGTCGGGTAAGTAGCTGCTTGTGAAGTAGTGAAAGAACCGATTTGGCTCTAAACCTTCTTAGTGGACTTAGGTGGAGTTCCGAATTTGTCCAGCAATATTTGCTAGGGGCAGTTTCAAATTCAAGGGAACCAAGAGTCCACGAGTCAAACAAGCACACTAAAGGAAAGACATCTTATATGAGAAATCGTTAAGAGAGGAGATATAGATGTGGCAAAGATAGCGTCTAAGGATAACCTAGCAGATCCTTTCACAAAGAGTCTGCCTCTGAATACATTCGAGAGACATGTGGAAGGAATGGGTGTCAAGACCATTGCCAATCTGTTTTGAGTATAAGTGTGAGAAATTATTAGGTTCGTGCAGGTGACATTAGATGTCACAGACTACACGAGACATGTTGTAGTATACTTAAAAGCAGACTTTGAGTATAAGTGGGAGATTGTTGAGATTATACTGGAAAGTATGTTTTTTACTTTGTATAATCGAAACTGAATTTTCAGACTTATTTACTGAAATAAATTGTTTATCACTGATGCTTTAAATATTATTGAATGTAACATATATTTAATGCATAATTGTTCAATAAGTCGTACGTGTTACATTGTAGTTAATTTAGTGATACCAGATCACAGAAGATTAAATTAACAGTCCCTTGTAACTAAAAGTACGCTATTCACGACCTAGATGGAAATGAACAACCCATCGTGAAAGGTTGAAGTGTAAGGCTCAGATTGGCTTGTCTTGACCAAGAGATTACACTAGAGCATGACTGATGCATTGAATAGGACCTACAGGAGGATAAATTCTTCAGAACTGAACAAGGAAGAATTAGACCTCAGTGGTTCGTTATTTCTTAATCTTCATCCCTTAAATAGGATCGCGTGGGATTGGTAACTATTGCTTTGACTTATCATGGGTAGCGAATCAGTGAGATTCAATACTTTTTATCTTGGGCAATATTATTAGTCACATATGATTGCTAAGATTTAATACGAAGAATCGTGTGCAAGTACGCTTGTTCGATTTGCCCCCTTGGGAGGTTCATAAGCATTATCATACCAAATCTTGCAAGTGGAATTAGTTTCCGGTATGGATAATAATGTTGAACCGTTCCTTGACCAAGGACAAAAGATATTAATTAACAGAAAGCTATTTCAGTGGCTTGAATTAATTAATGGGCTAGATAATCTTAAACACGGGAAATAATGATCGGGAGCCATATTGACTGTAATATGGGTTAAGATGGATAGTGCAATATTAATTATGTAGTGGGATTAATTAATATTTATGGGCTTGAATTATATTGTGGCTCAATATTAGATATTCAAGGTCCATTAGAAGGTTCAATCTTAATTCTCCTAAAGGCCCCCTAAGTAGCCCAACATATAGTCCAATAACTGAAAATGTGATTAAAATAAAATAAATATTGTTGCTTATTTTTCCAACTAAAATTTCGAAATTTATAGATATAATGGGAGAAAGATTTTCTTTGAATTTTGTTATGGAATGAAGATATGTATTCTTGGAATACAAGATTATCTCATTAAATTCAAGAAATCTCCCACTTGGTTATCTATAATGATAATTTCGAAAATCTTGAAAATATAGTGGGCAAGAAAGATTTTCTTGATTTTCTTAAAAAGATATTATGGAAGATATGTATTTCTTAAAATACAAGAATATCTCATAAATTCAAGAAGATCCAAATCTTGGAATCTTGGACCCCTTATTTTCGAAAATCCATAATAATATAGAAGGTGGGATTTTTGTGGAATATTATAATTATGGGAAAAAGAATATAGGAGATATATTCAAGATTTCTTGGAGATCAAAAAAGATTTTCCCACATTGTTTTATCACTAAAATTTCGTCCACTTTAGACTCTATAAATAGGGGATGATTATTTCATTCCCAAGTACAATTCCATGTGCTGGAAAAATTAGTAAATCCACAAAGGTGGTGCAACATAATTTATTTTCCTTTTGTTAAATCGTTCACAAGAATCCTTCCACCGGATAGTAGAACGAGGGCTAAGGGAATACTTGGGAAGTCCTTATGGTTAGTCTATTCAGCCACACCGTTGCCATCCCAAGAGGTACGTTCACGTAAACCCGTAGAATTCCGCCTGCGTAGGTTTTACGTGGATTATTATATGCATGATATGTTGTTGGATTATTATTTGAATTAATATAGGATTAATTCATGCTAGTAATAATTAAAGGATTAAATTTGTATTTAAATATTCACCCCGAATAGATCTGTGCAATTTATTCTCCAACAGAAGTTTGCTAATTTTTTGGAGGTATTCAAGAAAATGCACATAAACATACCTTTTTATGATGCATTGGAGCAGATGTCGAATTATGCAAAGTTCTTGAAAGACCTAATTGCCAAAAGGAGGAGAGTTGATGAACCTAAGCTCGTTCAGTTGAACCACGAAGTGAGTGCAATGGTACACAAAGCCCTTCCTCCAAAATTGAAGGATCCGGGCAGCTTCACGATTCTTTGTGACATTGGGAATGGAATCAAGAAGGGAGCTTTGTGTGATCTGGGATGGAAAGAAAGAACCTTATGCCCTTATCATTATTCAAGACGCTGAACTGTGGAGAACTGGAACCGACTATGATGACTCTTGAACTAGTCGATAGGTCTATCACTCGACCTCAAGGCGTAGTGGAAGATGTTCTCGTGAAAGTGGATGATCATGTCTTTCCAGCTGACTTTGTAGTCCTCGAAATGGAGGAGGATGAGCATGTGCCCTTAATCTTGGGAAGACCTTTCTTGGCTACGACTGGGATGGTATTAGATGTGGCGAATGGAAAAATCACGATGAAGGTGGATGATCAAGAGATAAAAATCGCTCTTTATGAGGCAATGAAATATCCAATGGGGGATGAGAGTTGTCATTTTGTTGATATGATCGATCTTTGCGCTGATGACACACTCACTAGTGAAGAATTGAAGCAGATGGAGGTGACGCAAGTGGGGGAAGAAGAAGAATTGCACTTGGAGGAGAAGCCTTTCGAGGCGATGTTCGACAAAACCCCACCATTGGAAGCCAAAAAGGAATTGAAGTCATTACCGGACCACCTTATGTACGCCTACTTGGACGATAATGAAAGGTACCCTGATATTGTTTCTTCTTCTTATTCTCATGATCAATTAGATAGACTCATCAAAGTGCGTAAGCACAAATCGGGCATCGGTTGGTCCTATGAAGACAAAGGAGGTAACATGGTCTTCACTTCGTGAAAGTAAGTAAGTTCGGTCCGGCAGTAGGACCTTAAAAATAGCGCTGAATGGGAGGCAACCCATTTGTTTTTGGTGTAATTTTAGTATGTTTTGTGTTATATCGTGGTGTTTTGATCTCGGGTATTTGAGGATGTTGAGTGCAGGTACATTTTGAAACCCCAGGTGGTAAGAGGAGAGGATCACCCTATGTATCGCCCTCCACCACCTCCAAAGCAATAACAGTAGATGGGGAACTCCCCAATTTCTAACTCTTGCATTTTTCTTTTCTCTTTCATTTATTCTATTTGGGCATGTACTTAAACTGACTATCTCGTGGTATTCATGAAAGTGGGTGTGAATTTACTTAATTTCATTGATGATTGATGTCCTACTTGCTTATATGTTGCTTTACTTTAAGTGTGAATGCTTGGTTGAGTAATTGTGGAATGATTGAGTGCTTGAGAATGTGTGTAGTTGTGAGTAAGGTGTATCTGAAAGGGAAGTCGTGCACTTGCGATTTTTCTTTTTGAATATTTGTGTGGCATGAGACATTAGTTTCTAGGTCTAAGCATGGGTGTGAATAACCGTGAGATTTGAGCCTTTAAAGAGATTGAAATTCATCATATTCATCTCATTCATTGTGTGTGAATCATCACCTTTGAGGTGCTAGAACTTGTGGATATTCTCTCTTCTTGATTGTGTCTTGTATTGCATGCCGGAAGTGATAATAGGCCATGTTTCGATTTGTAAGTCACTTTAGCCCAAATTTCCCAACCGATGACATTTTTCCCTTGCTAGCCCGTTTGAGCCTGAGGCCTAATCGTTTGTTAGCAGATTTAAGCCATATTCGTTTTAAAACTCTTTTGTCCAAAATGGAGTGGAGAATATGAAAGGTCTTAAATGAGGGGGTGAAATTGGTTGATGTAAATAAGTGATGGGTTAAGTGTATTCATGAACAACTTAATGGGAAGCTTGTGGAAGGATGGGAAAGAAATAAGAGTGAGTTGAGCAACAGAAAAGATACATTCTTGCTCGAAAAAGAAAAAAAAAGGAAAAAGAAAGGAAAGGTTGATGTGTTTTAGTTTGGGGGAGGGAGAATTGAAAAGAAAAAAAGATGCAAATAACATTGCATTTGGTAACAGAACTTTCATCCCTTAGATTGAAATAATTTGACTACGATTTTCTTATTCTCTGCTCATTGAGTCAGTTTCCCATATACTTATCCCAACCGTCCAAAGAGCCTTCCGTTATAACCTAGTGCAAGTCCTTGTTGATCTTGTATGAATACATTGAATGTGATCGATGTTGAGAGTATTTACAAGCATATGGTCACTGATTTGTGTGATTGATTGTTTGAGTGTCCCTACTTATTGAGAAAACACTTGTGAGGGAGTGAAACACACCGTCGAGAGTACATCCATGTTTGATTTGGTGAGTTTTGTTGATTGTCCATGAGCAGGAGAAAAGATGATGAGTTTGTGTTTGGGTGACCGATCATTGAAAGTTGAAAGCAATTGCATGCATGATTTGGTATCTCGATTTGTTTTGTCAATTTCACTCAATTTATAATTTCATTGCTTGGGGACAAGCAACATTGTAAGTTTGGGGGAGTTGATTAGAGGTGAAATTGAGTGAGTTACGAGCGAGTTTTGGCCATGTTTTGAGTGTTTTTAGTGATATTCTTGTGGTGATTGAGCATAATCTGTATAAAATCACTAATTTGCTTCTTTGGTTTGTATAACAGGAAAGAGGGTTGAAAATGGAGCTCGTGAGACTTCGTGGTGCATGAATCGGACTCCCGGTTGAAAAGATATGAAAGAAATACTGAAAAGTATTAGTTGGAGTGAAGAAAGGTGATAGAAGGATGAGGTCGAGCACCTCCAGAGCTCGACCAATGCGGTCGGCGGGCACAAGTCCAGGGACCAATAGCGCTCGACCGGTGTGGTCGGTTTAAACCGCCGACGAAGGAAGGTTTCGGCGCTTGAAGAGAGTTCGATATAAGCGCTCGACCAAACTAAGTGGTCGAACAATAATCTTCGACCAAAGACCATGATCGAAATGTCCGAGAAGCGGGATATATAAAGCGCAGACGGGAAAAAATTAGAAGGGACGTTTTGGAGAAGAAAAAAAAGGACGGAATTAGATAGGAAAAAAAGAAGAACAGTCATCCTAGGGTTCTAAATAGAAGGGGAGAAATTCATCCACGAGAAACACGATTTGATTCACATAATTTACTGGTTCAAATTCTAGTTTTCTGAATTTGCTTTATAGAATTTATCAGTTTTTCTGATTTCCTGAGCAAGAATTCTAGGGTTTATGTTATTATTTGATTCAATACTTGTTTTTGCTATTTGAATTCCATTGAATAATCATAGTTGAATTGGTTTATGCATTCTTGCCTAATGAGTTCTATTCGTAAATTGGTTATTTGTGATTTGACAATCAATATGGTAGGCTAAACCTTTGATTGCTTTGGATAGGATGATCTCGTAGAAATAGTGAATTGGTGAGGCGATTAGGATGATTCGAGGAGTAAATTAGATAATTTTCTTAATTTACTAATTTGAATAACTAATCCAATAAAAACTGTTGAGTTGAGTACGAAAGTTGTTAAAGAGAGGACGACCGAATCATTCTTTTCAACGAATAGGCTTAAGGAGAGGGTTTGTGAAGGGGTTGGTAATATACCGGTTCATTTAGGGAGGACTTCCGCATCACCCAACTTGAATAAGGGCAATAGTAATTAAGCACAATCTTAATAACTTGGTTATTTGGTATGTGAGGTAAAGAGGGTATTAGTTGAGTAGTCGGGAAAAAAAACTGAGCTTTTGTTGTACCTGATTTAGTGCGGGATTAGGGAAGTTGATTGCCTAGTTTCAGTACACTTAGGATTACTCTTTTGTACACCACGATAGTCCTCGCCGCCAAACCAATTCCGATACTATACGTAGGGATTCCTGTCCAAAGCAATATTCTCCAATATTTGCACTTCATCTGAAGTTAGTGTAATCTTTGTCATTTGCTTATTTTCTGTTGATTCAATAGTAGTGAAATAGAACTATCAAATTGCATCCATATTAGTTACGAAGCAAAGATTTCCAGGGGATTTACACGCATACGAAACTTCCTTTGGGTTCGATACTACTTGGTCCAAATGCTTACCCTTGCTACAGTGATCCCATACTCTTGTGGGGTAACTGCTAGTTAAGAATATAGCATTTTACGGCCAAGTCATAGCGGTCGACCGGTCGGTCCAATCGGTCCGATCCGTTTTTAAAAACACAGGTCCCAATCTATCACTTCAAGAAAATAAATAATCACGTACGAAATTTTTTATGATCCTTAATAGTAAAGATTGCTACAATTTGACTATGAATTTTTAGAACTTTAGTAAATAAATAAAATTATCTACAAACAAATTACATATATATTTGTAATTTTTATAGACAAATAAATTATCTATACAAATAATTCCCTAGACAATTTGTATTTCCATAGATAATTAATTTGCTGTTAGAAATTAATGACATGCAAATAAATCTACCAATGAATTACATTTTTATTGACAAATTGTTTGTGAGTTGGTATGCTGTGAAACTTGTTCACCGTAAAATTGGTTTTTTTTTAACAGACACACTCTTTAGTAATATAAGTCACACCCTTCAGTTATCACTACGACACTCTTTGCTATAATATAAGTCACACCCTTCACTTTTATGAGTAATACTCTTTACAGTAAAACGTCACACCCTTTATAGTAAAAAGTCACACTATTTAGTAATACAAGTCACACTCCTTAACCTGTTTCACCGTGAAACTTGTTCACACTATACTTTGTCATTGTTTGTATACAATTTAAGGAATGAAAATACTTATATGATTTAAAAAATTTGTAGGTAAATCGTAGTAATCCGTACTATTTAGGGACAAAATTATAATTTTTTTAAAAAAATTTGTAGCCATATTGAAAAATCTAGTAGATATTCTATATTTTTCTTGTAATATTATTGGTATGTCGGTAGCTTAATACGAAAAGTACAATTACTACGCACCGGCGCCAATATATATTGGATTAAAAGACGTACGAATTCGTATTAATTTTTTCAGAAATCCAAATGCGTATTATTTAGTAGAAAGATAAGCTCCCTTAATTAATTATGTGGAGGATAACGAATAGGCCCTTCACCACCATATCCTCATTACTCTCGATGGATCTCTTATGCAACCAAATACATTGTGCACTCATGCAATAGAATTACACATTTAAAAAAATATTTAACTCATTGAATATATTAGACATATTCTATAAATACATATGGGTAGAATTAAGACGAGTGCACAAATTTTAAATTCGTACACCAGTTGCACATGAGACTTTGTTCATTACTCCACTGTTTTAGCAGCGACGTTGGTCAATTAATACTCAATTTCTTGATATATTTTTTTAATTGCATATTCCCTTCTCCACGTGGATATTCAATGACAAGTCTTAATCCCTCCACCAATTATAGTTGCACTAATGTGGCAAACATTATTTCAATAAGTTAAATTAATTTAAATAAATGTGGCAACTTGAGAGAGAAAATTATACTAGTGATGTGAAATCAAACAAATTTTAGGCAGAGTCTCTCAACACCTCAAAATTTAAGCATAGGGCCTCCTCAAAACGTGTATGGCTCTAATGCACGGATTCTTTAAAATTGGGCAATATGTAGTATCGGATTCACCTGGGGTGGGATTCGCCTGATATTCGCACCCGATACACCACGTGGCGTATCCCAATTTTTTATTTTTTTTTAATTTTGGATATGCGTATACCATTCCTAGGATACGCGTATCAGATACGTATCGGGGTTTTTTCGTAAAATTTATTAAAATTTGGGGGTTTTTTGTAAAATTTTAAAACTTATGACTTGTGTAGGTTGGTGATATTTGATTTAATTGCTATTTTGTTGCTTATGGGGTGAATTTCTTGATATTAGTACACGTGTTTTAAATACTCTTAGTATTATTACAGGTATTATATATAATTGTTGTAATTTTTTTATATTAATACAAGTGATATATATAATTAAATAAAAATAAATTGACGTATCATCGACGTATCGTATCCTAAAATTTTAAAAATCTACGAATCATCGCACCCGAATCGTATCGCATCTGCACCCCGCATCCGCACCCGTGCAACACAGGTGTATGGTCTCAACTCTCAGCTCCTAATCCTAAACCCAATAATGCACACCTAACCGGGCCCACGTGGCCACGTATTGATGTTTGACAGTTTGATTGAACAACTGTAATAACTGCCCATACAAACCTCGGAAAGGCAGGGGATCCTTGCCCCGACCCCGACCCGGCGTGTGAAAAATCGGGGCGCAGACGCAAGTTTAGCCTATATCGAAAACGAGTGAAGTGGTTGTTGAAATTTATTTGGGAGAGTTTAGTTCAAGGGATTGAATTGATTAGGTATAGTAGGATTGAGTGAAATTTAGTAAGATAATTAAATTGATTGGATTGAATTGTTTGAATCAAGATATGTGTTTGGATTCATGTACTGAAAAATTAATATTTATGTTTAGAATGAGAAATTAGATGAGATACCTATTAATATATCATAAATACCCTTAAATTGAAACCACACTTCTTTCTTGTGAATATATTCAAACAATAGAATGATAACATTGTAATATTGCAATTGAGATATATTCTATTCAACTTTTCACTTGAGATTGACATATCCCTCCATGAAAGGAATTTAATCCATTTTATATCCAACTTGAAAATATATCTGTCGCGAGTCGTTTTATTTGGAGAATATTATGTGGCTAATTCGGTAACGACTCACAAACAAAACATGCACGTGTAAAATAAACTGTAAATAAGAAGAATTTGTTGACCCAGTTCGTCAAGAAATGACTACTCTGGGGGCATACCAAGCCAGGGATGTAGTATTGCGAGTTTTACACGTACAATATTTGATACATCTCATGAAGATGAATCATTATGGATGAAGATGATTTGGAGAATTAGTATATGAGTGCTAGGGTTTTTGTGTGCATGGATGATCTCTCGAATTTTTCTGTACCTCACCTCTCTTGTTGTTTTTTCTTCTATTTATAGTACTTCGACAAGCTTGAGCTGGGTTGGCAAGCATGAGCTGGAGACTCCGGGCCATGCAAGAATTCATGTTATGATGCCACCTTTCCAACTTCGTCTTCCAGATTGATCTTTGCTCTTGATTGTCTAAAAGGTACTCTTTTGGTCGTCCAAATCAATCTTTTGCTCGGCTGCATGCTTTGTTCGCCCCTTTAACCACGTCAGGTTTATGTCGGAATATAGTCTTTATTGAGTATACTTGAGTTCTTCAGGCTATCTGAGCTCTCTGGGATGTCTGTGCCCTCAGGATATCTGATCACCGAGCATACTGACCCCTCAGGATGTCTGAGCCTTCAGGATGTCTGAGCCCTCAGGATATCTGAGCACCAAGCATACTGACCCCTCAGGATGTCTGAGTCTTCAGGATATCTGAGTGTCGAGCACTCTGACCCCTCAGGATGTCTGAGTACCGAGCATACTGACCCCTCAGATTATCTGAGTCTTCAGGATATCTGAGTTGCGAGCATACTGACCTCTCAGGATAGTCTGAGCATTTAGGTTGTCTGAGTCCTCAGACTTGTCTAAGCCCTCAGGTTTGTCTGAGTCCTCAGATCACTTGACTTAGCTCATTTGATTCCTTCTTTCCTGATTTCATAGGCGAATATGTTTGCTTGGTCGACAAATGACGAGCTGGTCGAACAAACTTGTTTGGCCGGCGAGCGACGAGCACACTTGTCCATCGGGCATGATTGTTTTAATAAATATTACACGTGTCTCTCTTACGTGTTCGATTAATGCTGAATAATTATATCGAACACAACAATACCCCCCAGCAGGGTCACTTTGTATTCAACATGGGGCCCGGCTGTTATAATCTGATTGGGCCATAGTTGATGTCGTTTCGTATTATGTGCCAGAATTTTAAAATTGAATCTGGTATCTATAAATACCTCATTTCACTGCCTTAATCCCTTTTCTCTTTCCTTCTTCTCTTTGCCTCTGTCTTCAATCTTTTTCGCGTCTGAAAATTTCCGGCTAGGGCTTCATTATTCCGGCGAAGGATCTTACTCAGGTAACCATTGCATATTTTCTCTCATTGTGATTATGGCTTCTTGCTCAAACTCTTCTGTCTCATTAGAATCGGACCACCATAGTTCCTCTTCCCCCTCTGTAGGTAGAATCCCCCATAGAGACACTAATGCGCCGGAGACGAATGTCTCAGATTCTGGGTTTCGTTGGCAAGTTCGGCAGCCGTTTGCCGTTCTTTCCTCCGATTCCGACGAAGCCCTAAATGAATTAGATAGGGACTTGGTCCGTAGTGATTTTCGGATGATTCAGATGAGGATTCTTTACCCCAACCTTAAATTAGGTCTAGGGTTGTAGATAATGTTGATGTAAATAGAGACGATGATATTGTGAGGGGGGAAATTTTAATGGCTGTGAATGTCGATGAATTGAACATAGGGATAGGCGGCGAGCAAAATTCTGAACTTGATATACCTGTTGGTGTCCCTCATAGTCCAACATATAACGAGTATAATGCTCGTTATAGTTTTGATTGGCCCGAACAGCCCCATAGAATTAGGGTTGAGAATGAGTACCCAGCGAGCAAGATTGCGAGCGTGATAGATGTAGATATGCTCGCTCAGTTGTACAGAAATTACGAAACCCCCAAAGATGTCTTTTTCTGGGCACCGGGTCCTGATGAGCGAGCAGACCAGCCCCCTGAGGGTTGTGTCGCTGTGAATTTGGACACAATGGAAGTCAGCCTTCGATTCCCACTCCATCCGGCCATCACCCGTTTGCTCGTGGAATGGAACATTACCATCACGCAGCTGAAGCCGAATGGGTGGCACATGATTATGAGCTTCCTGACTTTGTTCGGCAAAATGAAGCCAAGATACTATCCCTCAGCAGCTGAACTTGCTCGATTGGTGCATTTGACCCGTCTGAAGGGCGAACGTGGATGGCTGTTCATGCAGGCAAATGCCAAATGCAAGATCATTGAGGATGTGCCGAACAAAATCAGTGATTGGAAGGAGAAATTCTGGTTCGTTGGTGACGATTGGAAGAGCCCGGCTTCTGGAAGTGAACCAAATGCTCGTTTAGACATCCCTACTAACTTCGGGGTTTATCGCAGTAAGTATTTTTGTGTCTTTTGTTCTTCAGTTTGAACTGATTTTAACTTACTCTTTATTTCAGGAATTCCAGCTGCGACGGACAAAGAAACCAACGACGGCTATTTTAGCAGTGTTTGGCAAATTGATCTCGAGTCTCGCTCGGAATGATCTGTGAGGACCCTGAATACCGCCGATCAAAAGAAGAAAGAAGGCTTGTTCGTGCCCTCTCACCATCTTGTTGCTGTTAATCCTGCTGGTAAGGATTGTTTTTTTGCATTTGCATATGTTTTATACATTTTGCTCGCTCTTCCCCTTTTTTGTATAATGAATTGTTTTGTTAATAGCTTTTCCTGCTGTGACCGTTGCCGTGAGTACATCCTAAAATACTGAGATGGCTCAAAGAAAAAGACCTCAGAAGCTCGCTCGAATTCAAGCTGAGCGGGAGGCTCAGCGAGCAAACAGAGGAGAAGCGAGCAGAGCGAGCAGGGCGAGCCGAGCATCTGCGTTCGGCCCTGGGGAATCAAGACAACCGAAAAGGACTACTCGTTCGGCCGAGCGAATAGGCTCTATCGCCGAAGAGACCGAGGATGGAAACTGGCGAGTAGGGGCTGCTTAACAAGCTCGACGAAGCGCTCAGCCTTAAGTGTTCCGACGAAAGCATCGATGTCGTTAGGGTGACTCAGACCCCTACTGCCGAAGCGATCAGAATGGCCGCCTCCGTGGTCGGTCCGGTCTCGCAAATTGTTGAAATGGAGGTTGGCACATCTTCTCCACCTCCTGCTGGACCCCGATCATGGACTCCTTTGAACCCTGAGCTTCGGTCCCCTGAGGATAAATCATTCTTGGGATGGGATCCGGCTCGTGCAAACAGGTACATTTTATTCACTTTACTTCCTTTTTGGTTAATTTTGTTCGCCTTATCATGTTTATTTGCTCGGGTGCATGTGTAGGTTGAGTAGGTTGGCGCCCTTGATGCCCAATTTGAAAAACTACTATTGCTCGCCAAGTGTTCGTAAGGTTCCTGGCATTCCCGAGCATGTTCAAAAGGTGTGTCAGACCCCTGTTCGAGCATGGACTACTGATCTGGAAGAGTCTACTACGGGTCCCACACCTTTGGAAAATATGCGACTTGGCCTGGTACTTCAGGGCCAATCTATGGTCGTTCTTGAGAAAGTTTATGCTGAGTCCGCCAACCTTCATGCCAACTACTTGGCTCTGATCAGAAGTTTCGAAGAAAAGGTGGGCGAAGTTGAAAGTAACTCGGGATGAACCGAGGTTGGCTCAGGATGTATCCTCAAGACAGCAGATCTTAGCTGGGCTCGGGAGGATGCGCCAGCTCAAGAAAATGCTCGCCGCCAAAGCTCGGGAGGATGCTCGCCCAGCAAAGGAGGAGCTAAATCATTCTCGGGAGGAGGTGGTCAAGATACGGAGATTTCGGGGAGGAGATGAATGTCGAAGCCGAGACTCGAAATTGGGCGCCGAGGCCATGGAAAGTGAGAAGAACGCGCTTCTACCAACAAATTCATCATTCTTTGAAGAGACCAACACTCGTTTGGGTCTCAAAAATTCAAGGCTGCACAATGAAGAATATGTTGATTCTATGTCAAACTTCTCCTACATATGTGCCTTTGCTGATGCCTTCCGGTCTGTTCGCCATACACTCTCGGGTGAACAAATTATCCCTCTTATATCCAGTTTCCAGCAGTACCTGATCGATAACCCACCAGATCGCAACCTTCCGATGTCTGACTTGAACGATCTGTGTGACTTCTCCAATCTTCCTGAAGGGATCGAAGTTGATGATCCCATCCTGGATGAGGAAGATGGCTCAGACGTGAATATTGCTGATGTTGCTGGTCAAACTCTCCGAACTGAGTCCAGGTCCGATCAGGTGCAGGCCGAGCAAATGGGACCTCCTGTGACCGAGCAAAGTGTACCTCCTAGCGAGCATCTTGGACGACCATCTTTGAAGGAAATTTTATTCTTTGAGGGCCGAGCATGATTTGTTCGACATTTCGCTTCTATCCACCCCCAACTATGAATTTGCCCCTTAGTTCAATTCTTGTTTTACTGAACAGATGTTGTGTAATTTTTGTCTTCTTCATCTTTTGCTCGAACAGTTTCTTCTATACCTGTAATTTTTGCTTTCTTCTCTTTTGTTCGAACAATCTTTGAAAACTGAATGGTTGAATTGCATATTGAACTGTTTCCTCTAACCTGATTGTTGAGGATGAATGTTGTTGCTGATGAATGATTGATACTTGTGTTGCTTGATGTTTGCTTTGTTGCTTTCTAGTTTATGCCTCTTTTCTTACGAATGAATTCGAACATTAGGTTTGCTATATACGCTCTCGACTTTTTTCGTTTTTGATTGTCTTATTAGCGTTCAATCGGTTGATCGTCTTATTTAGGTGCGACGGATGGGTTACTTTATGAACCCCCATTCTTGGTTCACAATCGTCTTATTTAAGTGCGATCACGCCCGTACTAGGGCCGTCTTATTTAAAATGACCCGACTCATCACCCGCTTTTTACTACGGTATGTCTGTAAATCTGAGTTGTCTTTTTGCGACTCACGTACCCATTACTCATTTTTTTCGGGGAATCGAGTCTGAACTTCGTTCGTCGGTGAGCATAGACTTGGGCTCGTTCGTCTTGTTTTGGCCGTGCCCGGCTTAGTGCGACCTCAAATAGGCTTCAACTAGAAAATCTTAGCGAACAAAAAATATTCTTTTGCAACACGTTGTATTCTATTACAACCTTTACATTTGAAGAAGACTATCTATTACACAACTATAGACATCATACTAGGGTTTTGAATTTAAACCTTGTCTTGAGTAGACACTAATTGGCCTCACCTTGTCCGTGGAATTGATGTTGACAAGCATGTGGCACATCATCCTTTCTACCCTTCTTTAATAACATGCTCAAGCAAAGAAAGAACATAAGCTTTTGTCCCTCCCGGACAAGTTCAGGATTATCTTGCGCGCCGACGCGGACATGAGCATGTAAGCAGCACGCCGTCGCTTATATCAAAGCGAGCAAAAAACAAAACTCGCACCATTTCATCCCCTTCAAAAGATGTCTGAGCATCAGCATCCGCAATATTGCTTCGGCGGACACCACGACATCCCTCCCTTCGGAGGAGAATTTTGGGGATGCATAGGGGACTAGTGATTTACTCTTTGCATAAGCAAAGTGAGTAACGTGGAGGGCAACCATGACTCTACCGAGCATCTTGAGTCCGCATGACGAGCTTCAACCTCGTGCTCGGAGTGTCATATGGGTATAAAAATCTCGTCAAAGCGGATGCTCGATTCAAAGATAATGATATTTGAATCGAATCTTGCCGGATTCTTCGCCCGGAGGCATCTTCGAACCAACTTTCTTTCGATAAGCGTAGTATTTTTTTTTTTTTCTTCTTCATCTGTTTTTTCTCTGCTTTTTTCCAGCTATCAATATGCCTCTATTTATAGAACTATCCCAAGCTAGTGCTGGCATAGCTAGTTGGTGATGGCCCTCTTGCTTTTTTACTCCTCCTTTTGACATGGGTCCGCTTTTGAATCCTTGTTTTGACATCCGTTAGGTTTTTGCCATTTCTTATTCAAGGATTGACATCGTTCCTTTTTGGTTGCCACCATTTCTAATTTGTTTTGACACGTATCTTCTATCTTTCAATAGTGTTCACAAAGATCTTTCTAGAAGATTTGTGGCCGAACACGATGTGTTCTTCCCCGGGATTATCTTGCTCGTCTTAGTTGAATGGGTGATTATGTTCGCCATTTCTTTTCGTTTCAAATTGAATAGCTAGTTTTGTTCGGGCGAACCAGGCTCGCTTCCACGCTTCGTGGCGATTATGTTGACCAACTATGCTCGGGCTCATTGTGTGGCTGATTATGTTTGGCGATTATGCTCGTCATTCCGATAATATTTTTTTTTCAGATTTGGCGATTCCGAGTAGGGACAATGGGACTCCATTCAGGTCTTCCAAGTCATCGCCCGTTTAGCAAACGTTCTGTAACTCTGAATGGACCTTCTCATGCTCGGCCGAACACACCACTTGATACCCCCATTGCTCGTCTTAGAACCAGCTCACCCACATTGAACCTGCGTGTTCGGACTTTGGAGTTGTAGAACTTCTCTGATCTCTTTTTGTACATGGCATTCTTAAAATCAGCCTCCGTCCTTCTTTCTTCTAACAGTTCTGCTTTTCGAGGCAGCGCTTGGTCATTGATGTGCTCTCCAAAAGTCATTGTTCGATGACTCGGAATCTTGATTTCTGCGGGTATAACAGCTTCCGCACCAAATGCTAGGGCAAACGGGGTTTTCGCAGTTGATGTTCTGAAAGTTGTTCGATAGGCCCATAATATTTGGCAACTCTTCAAAATTTATCCTCCTTGGAATTATCAAGTCTAGCCTTGAGGGTATGCTTGATAATTTTATTAACGGCTTCAACTTGTCCGTTTGATTGGGGATAATATGGAGTTGAGTGATGCTTTTTTATACCCCAGCGAGCACAATTCTGTCGAAATTCACTTCCATCGAACTGTTTGCCGTTATCTGTTACTAGTGATTGGGGAAGCCCAAAACGACAAATAATATTTTTCCAAACAAAGTTCCACATTTTTTGTTCGGTGATTTTGACAATGGCTTCGGCTTCTGCCCATTTAGTATAGTAATCAACGGTAACCACAACAAATTTTACTCCCGACGCGTGCCGGAGGGAAATGGGGCGATCAAATCGATCCCCCATTTAGCAAATGGCCATGGGCTATAAACTGACACTAATTCTTCAGGTGGGCTATGAATAAGTGGGACATGTACCTGGCACTTGTGGAACGCGCGAGCATACGCGAGCAAATCCTTTTTGAGGGTTGGCCAATAATAACCTTGTTTGATTATTTTATGTGCCAGGACGAGCCCACCTGTATGATTTCCGCATACTCCATCATGGATTTGCTCCATAAGTACACGACCCTCTTCAGGAGTAACACACTTCAATAGTGGAAGTGAAAAGCTTCTTTTGTACAAATGCTTGTCTATGATAGTATAACGAAAGCAGATTATGTCTGAGTCGAGAAAACATGCCTTATTCTCGGGGAGAAATCCCTTTTGTAAGTAACTCAGGATTGGAGTCATCCAAGTTTCTTGTTCGCCCGTTACTTGGGCGACCATAACTCTGGGAATTGATGGCGAACAAGTTGTGACGACCACAATGTCCGTTGTGTTCGTCACTCCTTCTGCTGTTGCCAGGCGTGCCAAAGCATCAGCGAACGAATTACCCAATCGTGGTGATTGTTCTATGAAAACTTGTTCGAAATACTCGAGCAACTCTTTTGTTAGTTGCTGATATTGTGCCATCTGTTCACCTCGGGCCTCGTACTCGCCTGTTACTTGATAAACGATTATCTGAGAATCGCTGTAAATCATCAGCCTTTGAATTCCCATTGTCATAGCCATCTCAGTAGTCCAATGATCAAAAAGCCAGACTCGCTTCATTATTTGTAGCTGGGAAATTAAAACGGATGGCTGTTGTGAATGTTTGTCTAGTTGGGCTGATGAGAACTACGCCTACTCCGGCTCTTGAACTTGTTGATGAGCCATCAACATACATATGCCATGGTTGGTCGATAGCTTTTTCAGGCATTTGTGGATATGTCAACTCGACCATGAAATCGGCCATAGCTTGGCCCTTTCATTCTTCATTGTGAATAACTTAATGCCAAATTGTCCTAACTCCACCGCCCACTTGAGTAATCTACCGCGATTATGCGGTGGTGAAGGACTTGTCGAATGGAAATGGTCAAGATTACCTCGGGATCGAAAGTGATCAAAAAGTATGATCGCAATTTTCAACACTCATTACGAGAGCATATGTTAATTTTTCCCTGTGGAGGGTAACCGAGTTCGGCTTTTTAAGCACTTGGCTTACATAGTAAAGCGGACAAACAGTGTCGTCCCCTTCGCTTTCAGACGAGCACAGCGCTTTTTATTGCATGTTCGGACGCAAGAAGATACAGATAGAGTTGTTCGCCTGGGACAGGCTTAGACAGTGTCTGCGTATTTGCAAGGTACTGCTTCAACGATTCAAATGCATTTTGGCAATGCTCGGTCCACTGGAATTTCCCTTTCTTTAATGCATCAAAGAAAGGTTTGCATTTGTCCCCAGTTCGTGATATAAACGGCATTTTACGGAAGCTAAACGGCCCGATTAACTTTTGGTCCTCTTTCACACTCCTAGGGGCCTGCATATCGAGCATGGCTTGAATCTTTGATGGGTTCGCTTGATCCCCGATTGGTGACCATATGTCCGAGGAATTTTCCTGAGTGAACCCCAAAGCTGCATTTCTTCGGATTTAGCTTCATGTTGTACTCCCTGAGTATATCAAACGTTTGTACGAGGTGAGTGATGTGGTCTTCCTTGTGTTCGCTCTTTACCACAATATCATCAATATATACCTCAATTGTTTGGCCGATGTGTTCGTCGAACATTTTGTTCACCAAACGTTGATATGTTGCTCCGACGTTCTTTAATCCGAATGGCATGCGTTGCCAACAGTACATATTCTTTTCACTGCAGAATGCCATATTCTTTTGATCGTCCGGATGCATGGGTATTTGGTGATAACCAGCAAAAGCATCCATGAAAGTCATGAGCTCATGACCCGCTGTATTATCAACCAAATAATCGATATGCGGCATCGAGAAATTATCTTTCGGGCATGCCTTGTTTAAATTAGTGAAATCAATACATAGTCTCCAAGATCCATTAGACTTGTGGACGAGCACAGGGTTCGCAAGCTATCTCGGGCATTTTACCTCTCGAATCAGTTTGTTGTCGAGCAACTTTTTGATTTCACTATTCATAGCCGCATATTTCTCCGGACTGAACTTTCTGCGCTTCTGGATAACTGGAGTTTGTGTTGGATCAAGGTTGAGGGAGTGGCATGCATATTTTGGAACAATGCCAACCATGTCCTCGTGCGACCATGCGAACACATCCAAGTTTGCTTGAAGATAAGCAATCATCTCTGTTCGAATTGGTTCAGATAATTCAGAACCAATGAACACTTCTAACTCAGGTCTGTTCGGGTCGATGTTGATAGACCCCAGTTGTTCGACAGGTGTTGCTCGCTTTCTTTTTTGTTTCCACCGAGGATCTTGGATCGACCCCCGGTGTTCGGTGTCAACCTCCATAGGTTCGAAACCTATGCGAGGTTCTAGGTCCGATTGCTCGCTGGGCGGATCAATATTCATTAGATCTGGGAGATCTGGGATATGAGTTTCCATCCTGGGTTCTGTGTTCGGGCATTCTGAGTTCGCGCGGGGAGCTGTGCTCGTCAAACTTATGTTCGTCAAAGGACATTTTGGCAGCGTATTTGCTCGTTGGCTTGACTCTCCAATCTCCCATGTTTGCTCCATCATGTTGACGATATTTTGCTTTTCTGGTGCACATGATAGCAAACAATCTCGAGCTTTCTTCTGATCTCCTTTTACACTACCTGTTCCATCTTGTGTTGGAAATTTAACACAGTAGTAATACGTAGAACAGGCCGCTTTAAATTCCTGAATAAACAGGCGACCTAGAAACCCGTTATAAGTAGACAGAGCATCGACGATTACAAAATCTAGCATTCTAGTTTGTCGGATCTCCGGATTTAGAGTTGATTCTAACTCGACTCCTAACCTAATCATACCATAGGGTCGGGTTACAGATTCCCCAAAACCCATAATAGTGTGATCACATGGTTCAATATAACTGCTCAAGTCCCCAACTTACTTTTCCATTTGGTGCAGAGTGTTGACGAACAAAATGTTCGCATAAGCTCCGGTATCAACCAGGAGGCGATGCACCTTCAACCCGAGGAGACGAGCACTGATGGTAAAGGAGTCATTGTGGGGAGTTATTATACCGTCGAGATCGTCTTCTGAAAACATAATTTGGTGAGAGGGTGGAGTGCTAGCTGATGTGCTCGCCACCTTTACCTGATGGATGCTTTGCATGGCACGCATCTCCATCTTTTTACGTATGTTCGATAATGTTGGTGCCTGATAACATCCACCCACTGGACCATATTCATGACGTATCATGTGGATCTCTTGACGTTCTCGACCTCTACCCACAGTAGGAGGTCCTCTTTTAGGTAATTCAGACCTCTTACGTGATTCTTCGGGATCGCTGTCAGATGTTTGTTCGGCTTTACGATTACCCATTCGATCTTCTATTTTTTCTGCTCGGGAGTCTCTGCTCGCCGGCTTTTTTAGGAACTGGGTAAGACGATTATCTTCGTTTAGCTTCCATAGTTGTCGAAGTAAATCGCGACAATCTTCTGTATTGTGCCCGATGTACTCGTGATAATTACAATTTTTGGAAGCATTAAGTCGATGCTTGTCCATTATGATTCTTCTCGGCCTATCCAACATATCCCGATCTTTGATTTGGTTAAAAATAGTTTCCGCTGAAACGCCCAAAAGACTTCGTAGGGCATTTGCTTCTGCTCTTTCTTCGAAAGGCTTGAAAGAGCCTGGGGGTCTGTACCCCCCTTCATTCATCACTTTCTTCCCAAAAACTTTCTTAGTTGTAGGTTCCTAACCCAATCGTGACTGGGCGAGCAGATCTTGCATGGCTATGATTTTGGCCGCTCGCTCTCGGAATTCTGAATATGTGTTCGGCCAGTCTTGATGCATGGCTTTCCACATGTTAGTATTTAGGGTCAGGCCCCGACCACCGCGAGGATCTTGGCATCCTCTTCAAATGGGGCACCATCATACAAACATTTATCAAATATCTCGATGTATGCTCGATCAGACTCACCTCTTAGTTGGGAAAAATGTGCCAACCTTTGTTTTGGCGCTGGGCGAGCACACATGGATGAAAAGTGGGACAAGAATTGTTGTCCCAATTGAGCGAAAGATGTGATGGACGCAGCGGACAAATTAGAGAACCATCTATGTGCCCGATCACCCAAAGTCATGGGAAATGATCGGCACTGCGTCGCGTCTGTGGCACCCATGGCGATCATAAAGTCTGAATATTTGTTGAGATAGACATGTGGGTCCGACTCAGTATCGAACATGGGAATTGGTGGTCGGGTCTTAGCCACTTTCTCTTGTATTTCGGCCGCCATGATCGCCGGTGATAATGGCGATCAGGGTATTATGCTCGCCCGATGGTGGTCTTTGGTCGCGGCCAGGTCGGCCTGTAAGCCCTCGATAGCTTTCTGCATTTCCGCAAATTTTGTGGAACTGACAGACTTGGATCGGGGTTGTTTCCCATCATGAGGACCCAGTGGGTCATGCTCGTGATGGGGCAGTCCCCCTTTCCAAGCTCGTTCTTGACTACCCAATCGATGATGGATAGATAATTTTGTTCCCGCCGATTTTTGTTCGGCATGCGGGTGATCATGAGGATCTGAATGTGCGGGCATGTTTATTAGTTGTTCCTTCCCTGGATCCTGTCGCATATTATTGCCGATTCGGACTTTGGCGGAGAGCCTCAAACGTCCAAACTCTGATGGTCTGGACCCCTGAGGATGTTCGTCATCAGACGTATCATCAGCTTTTTTATTGGCCCGCTTCGCAGTTTTCTTTTTAACTTGCTCGCTATCAGGTGTATGCGAGCGTCGTTCTTCATCATCTTGAGTTTTTAACTTGGCCAACTCTTTTTCAGCCCTCTCTTTCTGTGCTCACAGCAAGAAAGTGATGGCCTTTGTTGTGGCCGCCGGATCATTGGCCATATTCTCAAGATTGATAGTCTCCATTGTCTGATCTTTGTGAGGCTGGCGCTGAGCCTCTTTCCGGTCATGAGGTCGACTTTGTCCCGACCTCTCTGTTTGTGTATTCCTAGATTGAGGCATTATATTACTTTTTTCTGCCCCGGCTAACTACTGGTTTTTGAATGGGTTGGTTTTTTGGATACCCTCCTTCTAGCGCCAATTGTCGCGAGTCATTTTATTTGGAGAAAATTATGTGGATAATTCGGTAACGACTCACAAACAAAATATGCACGTGTAAAATAAACTGTAAATAAGAAGAATTTGTTGACCCAGTTCGTCAAGAAATGACTACTATGGGGGCATACCAAGCCAGGGATGTAGTATTACGAGTTTTACACGTACAATATTTGATACATCTCATGAAGATGAATCATTATGGATGAAGATGATTTGGAGAATTAGTATATGAGTGCTAGGGTTTTTGTGTGGATGGATGATCTCTCGAATTTTTCTGTACCTCACCTCTCTGGGGATTTTTTTTTGTAACCTGTCTCTTGTTGTTTTTTCTTCTATTTATAGTACTTCAACAAGCTTGAGCTGGGTTGGCAAGCATGAGCTGGAGACTCCGGGCCATGCAAGAATTCATGTTATGCTGCCACCTTTGCAACTCCGTCTTCCAGATTGATCTTTGCTCTTGCTTGTCTAAAAGGTACTCTTTTGGTCGTCCAAATCAATATTTTGCTCGGCTGCATGCTTTGTTCGCCCCTTTAACCACGTCAGGTTTATGTCGGAATATAGTCTTTATTGAGTATACTTGAGTTCTTCAGGCTATCTGAGCTCTCTGGGATGTCTGTGCCCTCAGGATATCTGATCACCGAGCATACTGACCCCTCAGGATGTCTGAGCCCTCAGGATATCTAAGCACCGAGCATACTGATCCCTCAGGATGTCTGAGTCTTTAGGATATCTGAGTGTCGAGCACTCTGACCCCTCAGGATGTCTGAGTACCGAGCATACTGACCCCTCAGATTATCTGAATCTTCAGGATATCTGAGTTGCGAGCATACTGACCTCTCAGGATAGTCTGAGCATTTAGGCTGTCTGAGTCCTTAGACTTGTTCGTGGCCTCAGACTTGTCTGAGCCCTCAGGTTTGTCTGAGTCCTCAGATCACTTGACTTAGCTCATTTGATTCCTTCTTTCCTGATTTCATAGGCGAATATGTTCGCTTGGTCGATAAATGGCGAGCTGGTCGAACAAACTTGTTTGGTCGGCGAGCGACGAGCACACTTGTCCATCGGGCATGATTATTTTAATAAATATTACACGTGTCTCTCTTACGTGTTCGATTAATGCTGAATAATTATATCGAACACAACAATATCATGAGTCTTCACCCCACAAATTAAACGGTAAATTAGTTGGATAAAGGTTCTAATCTTGATCTATCCCGATCAATCCCGGAACTAAACGTGATCTAATGGGGTTTATACTGTTTCACAGTGTCCAATTTTGTACATGGAAAAAAGATCATATTATGATGAATCTGTTATATTTTCTTATTTGGAGTTCAATTTAGAAAGGGAGCAAGAATCTTTTCTTTACGGAGGGGTTTTTTTTAAATATAGTGCAATTAGGAGAAAAAAAGTTTTTTGGTCCCATAACTTTTTTTTAATCCGTTTTCGGTCCCAAAAAATTTAACTATTCAATTTTGGTCCCCTAACTATCTCGATTGTCCAATTTTGGTCCTATTTTTATCGAAAAATAGAAAAATTTATCATTTTCAGTCATTCGCAAGTCACACATCGGTAAAAATGTGGGTTTTCGAGCTTGTATCTGATGTGGACATTATAACTGTTAAAAGAAAAGTTCATTTTTCTAAAAATTTTGAAAGAACAAGAAAGTTTCTCCCAAGTGTGAAAATGAGACTAAAATTGGACAATCAAAATAGTTATGCGACCAAAATTGAAAAGTTAAATTTTTTTGGACTAAAAACAGATTATAGAAAGGTTATGGGATCAAAAAACTTTTATTCTATGCAATTAGCTTCCCGACGACCTCAAAAAATACTAAAAATCGAATGGTGAAACCCACATAATTATTTCAAAAACATCCCCTTCACACTTTTAAAAACAATCCTTTTAAATGTCCCTTCAAAAAAAAAAGCCAATCCTTTTAAATGATCATTTCTTTCCCATTTGGGCCAAGCCTCCAACATGGTGTACGTATAATTTCATGTGACGGGGAATAATTCTCTCTCTTCTTTTTATTAAATTTTTTCTTCCATAGTTCTAGTAGTTTATTGGATTTTTTATAGAGTATATCTCTCGTCACGCAATCCAAATTTCAGTATAAAACAAGTTAGCATGTTTTAGTAAAATAAATTTCATATTTAAAAATACACTTGAGTCACACGATGCACCTAATACATATAGGACATTGTCTTCTTTGTATTACACATATAAAACTTATTTTTTCCATGACGAGTATAATTTATTTAATAGTATTATACAAAAGAAAAATTAGTACACTTGATTCATACATTATAAAAATTAGTATTGACTCAAGATTTTAGTCTCTAAAACGTGTCTCTTTTTGTAGTATACATCAAGAGTAAGTTTTAGAAAATTTCCATTTTGTCGCTTGTCAAGAACGTAATTACGAAGGATTAGTTCACACGTAAGTTAGCCATGTCGATATGTTTGATACGGATTAATTTGTTGGTTAATGAGTAATTATGGAGTGAATAGACGTGCCATCAAATTTGTAAGGTCATAATTCTAAAAAATTAAATATATGTATATGAGATCAAATTAAACCACTTAATATGTGATCATTTGCATAAGTACTCGACAAAGACTTGTGGTGGTTGTTAGGCTACCTAGCTAATTATCACAAAAGGATATGTTGTTTAGTGGGTCAACTCACAATAATAATTGTGTTTTGTTTAAGTTAATAATGTTGATACTTGATTTTCTCTAGTTTTTTTTTTTTTTTTTTGCAGGTAGTTAAATTATTGAACATCAATGATTACTGAATATGTATGTCACTGAAACAATTTTTTCTCATTTAAAAGTTCGAATTTGTAGGGAGATGTGAAAATAATTAGTTTATTTAATTTTTCTAAGTAATTTTTATAACACCCCTCACTCGTGGATTTAATTTTCTTACTCCAATATTGGAAGAAAATATGAGTGGACTTACTTTTAACGGAAATCGAACCTAGGACGTGAGCGTGAGCGTGAGCATGAAGACCCTGTTGCCATAAAATTTTTCTAACGGTCACAAATTGATTCAAACAACAAATTGTTCTTCTTCTCTCTTTTTCCCTTCCAGAGAGATGAAAGTACTTCTTTTCATTTGGTTGGAAATAAGAATGCTGATTAGATATGGAAATATGGAATTAAGTAATGCGTGTATGAATATCTCTTGTTGTCGTTCTAATCCTTTTAGCTCAGATCATAGTCACCATTTTTCTGTATGTATGCAACTATATTCTATATTCTAATTATAGATATAATAAGGAAAAATTGGAAAAATGCCATTTTTCAAAAATTAATAAATCTAAGATATAACTTTTTGGGCACCAAGAATGAAGAGTAAAGAGGGATTTTACATGATAAAGTAGAATATTTTTGCAAGATATAATAATGGTGAAAGGCAAAATCAATTTTCTGGATAAAAAAAGTACAATTTTGCAAATTTCTCATCTAATAAGGGCTTCACGCCTCACTTTGTTCAATGGGGCTTCACAATTGTGCGTTTGCGACCATAATTAATTAACTTCTAGAATATATCTTTTTTTAAAGAACGGTGAGAAAATGATTTTGAAAAAAAAAAAAAAAATCCCACCTGCTCTTTGTTATGACAAAAACTCATATGAGATGGTCTCATGTATGAGACACCCCTCCAAAAGTGTTAAAACGTCAATGTCCAACTTATGTTCCGTCTCACCATGAGACGGTCTCTTGCAACCTATTTATTATTTGCAAGAAATGCATTGGTTAATAAGGATGGGCCACTGGCCCAAAAGTAAATTAATGTAATTTGGCCCACGTATTTTATTTAATGAAGAAACTTATTTTAATAAAACTATGCAAGATACCCAATGCTCAATGGACTTTAAGTTAGAATCGCAAGTAAGATGGCCCAGGTTATTAGCACCCCCATAATTAGTAAATACACGTACGAAAACTTCTAACAAAAATAATTATATTAAAACAGACAATATTACCCTTAAAATTTATAACCCTGATTCTACACCTTTCATTCCTCCGGTGGACAAGCCGCCCCTTAATGGCATCAACGATTTTCCCCAACCTTGGGAAAAAAAAAAAAATTATCACGTATAAATCCAATAAAAACCAATTAGATTTGAAACACAAATAAAAATAGCAATAACAATATCAGAAGGAACATATTATATTGAACCGCATGCAAAATAACATCAACATTGGGAAAAAAAAATAACAAAAATAAGAACCATATTGAACTTAAAAAATAAACGAGATTGATTCGAAGAACCAGTTCCGAAAATTAGGCCCTAATTCGGAAAAATAAATTAAAAAAAGTCACAAGTTTCGGCAGAAAATTTCGAAAACAAAATCAAATTTTCAAAGAATATCACAAATTTTGGTAATATTTTTCGAAAAATACCACAAAATTTGACAAAATAATTCGAAAAAGGTTTCGAAAAAATAACATGAACAAAAACTGAGGATCTAAAAAATTTCACATGAATTAAAAAAAAATGTTCCCGACATATGGTGGTGGATAGCGGCGGTGGAGTGAGACAACAAGCGGTCAATACCCTGCAAATCTTCAAACGAAAAAAATGGAAATGAGCATGGATCTGTTGTAATTCTTCAACTGAGCTGCGATTACGGACGCAACATTGGGCGGCGGTGCTGCCACGGCGGTGGCCGGAGAGGTGCGGCGTGGTGGGGATAGTGGCTGCACGGTTTTGCGTAAAGAAAAATTCAGAAACTGTATGGGGGTATATGAATGTTTTTTTAGTGAGGGAAAGGTTACGAGGAAGGAGGGGTAATTTAGGAAGTGTAGGAGGAGTGTACTAATCTTGTGAGGGGTGAAGTCATCCAAGTGGTGTATTTCCTAAAAGTGGGGGTGTTAATAACTTGCGCCAAGTAAGATTCTTGACGAAGCCCAAAGATTTATAAGTCCAAAATTGCAAATGACCAATTTGGGGCTGAAAAGAAGTGCACAACGGCCCAAACAGAAGGTGAACAGCCACTTTTAAATTATAAAATAAAATAATAATTTAATATGCTTCCTAATTATCTGCTTCTCTCAATTGTAAACTAATCATTGCATTATCAAACAAAAAAAATTACGTTCCTTCAAAAAAAAAAATTTATTGCACTCACCATTCACACCCATTCACTATAAAAATAAAATTCACATAGCAGAATTCATATTGTATTCGTGAAAGTGGACGAGTCTCATTCCATTGCTCTGGACTTCAACAATGACAACATACTGTTTGGATTCGGGGATAGCTCCATCTGTAACTTGGATTAACAACACATGCCCGGACTCCACAAACGTAGCTTTAACTATACTCTGCAATTTGAGATGGCTATTGCTTATTTTAGAGTAGGTCTACTGTCAAAATTTTCATGTATGAAAATCTATAAAATTATCCTAAATCAATCATTTACACTTTAAATATTAAATAATGAACCTTAAATTATGACATATTCGGGTCGGGTGAACCATGGATCAATTGGATCGAGTGAACTATAAACCACTCAATTTTATCTTACCTCCACCAATTACAGAATTTGATTGTAAATTAAAAAAAATTCATGCATGAAAATTTTCATTATAGACTTTGTCCTTATTTTTATTGTACTCATCAACGGCGAATTTCCGATTTTGATAATCATTGGATCCTCGATTTTTTTAATTTACACGCTCGATGTTGTCTTCTAGAGATGAAAGGAGGTGGTTCATATAAAAAAAATGTTGAAACATAGAGATCAAGAAAAATATAACCCAACAACAAAAATTCAAGAGTTATAAAGATTATGCTACATTTAAGAGCCATGTCTTGGTTGTATTTTTTTTCTTGCTGTTGTTACATTTATTTATAGACCGGTATAAAATGTCAGTCCGGGTCAACATCATGTGAATTAAATAGTCATTTTAAAGCGTGCAACTATATAAAACAGAAACATGCAACTATTTCAAACAGAAGCATGCAACTATGTTCCCATATTAATAATTGCATTTTTCTGTATAAATAAATCGCACTTTTCAGCATAATAAGTTGCATGTTTCTAAAATCTTATTTATGAATCTTTGTGACCTGAAACATACAATACAATACCTAGCCTTATTTATATTGGTGGTTATATGAAACTGGTAAATTTAATGTGATTATTTGAAAGGGATTAAGTTTTTTATAGTCCTATAACTTTGCATCATTTTGAAATTAGTCCGCATGTTTTGACTTTTTGATTTTGGTCCTGTAAGTTTTTAAATTTTTTTAAATTGGTCATTTCACTATTATTAGTGTCACCAATCCGATAACAACCATATATGTAATTTTTTTATTTTAATTTCGAAATACCACCTAAACTTTTTTAATCCTAATAATTTTATGTCGGGATTTTTTGCGTGTTTTTTTAGGCAGGAATAGTGATTTTCTGCGTATTTTTTTTTTTTTTTTTTTGTCAGTTTAAACCCAATAAACTGACCTGATTTGCTTTGTCTTTTAATGTACAAATTATTTTTAAACCCGATTCAAAATTCTGGCTAAGATTATTATGATTAAAAAAGTTCAAGTGACGCTTCTAAATAAAAGGGAATAACAAAATAATTCATGCGTATTTAAGTTCTTTGGCAGAATTTATTCAGAAGAAAGTGAAAATGACTAATTTCAAAAAATTTAGAAACTTACAGGATCAATTTCAAAAAATTTAAAACTTACAGGACAAAAATCAAAAAGTCAAAACGTACGGGATCAATTTCAAAACGAAATAAAGTTACAGGACTACAAAAAATTTAATCCCTATTTGCAATGGTGCTTTGGGGTCTTATTTTTGGACTCGGATCATCTCCAGTTAGTGGGTGTATAAATTTTTAAAATTTCTTTTCATCTCAACCCTTAAGTATATCAATGTCTTAGATTTTGCCACATCACCCCATTAATAAAATCTGCATTCTCTCTCCTAAAATAATTTTGACCGCTTCTTTCTCCATCTTGTTCAAGAGTCAACACGTTATTTTTCTCTAATCTTTCCCACTATTACCTTTTGTTGTATTATGAATCTTTCATTAACTTATCTTTTGATCCTGCAATGTCAGGATGCTTTGAACTCTTTATTTTGGTCCTCGAACGAATTAGTTGTTGAAGTGGTACATGATCTATAACTTGAAATCACTTGCAAAGTTAAAAAAATCATCCAAGAATTTTGTCAAACACTTATTACAAGGCATAAAAAATACAGTTGAATTGTTATGAATTTGAATCCAAGAAGATAACTCCAAAATCAATCAATACGATTTCCAGACATAAACTAATATATCATTATCATCATCAAATACAATTGACATATGTGTTGTGAAATTAAATTGTTGTTAGTCATCACCTTCTTAGATAAAAGCTAATGTCCTGCTAATTTGGTTGCATTTTTTATATTCAATATTTTACATTAAAATTATTTGTGAAATAAGACACTTAATCATAGAATGTAGAGAAATGAAAAGAAAATCCAGTAAAAAAGATAGATATGAGAGGAAAATTTTTTGGAGCAGAAATGATATAAAACGTTGAATTCCGAAGAGGGAGAAATTAAGAAGAAAGAAGTGGTCAATTTTTTTTATTATGGAGAGAGAGTGCAGATTTTATTAAGGAAATTGACGTGGCAAAATTTAAGGCATTGATATAATTAAGGGTGGAGATGAAAAGAAATTTAAAAAAATTTACACACCCACTAATTGGAGAGGATCCAAATCCCTTATTTTTATATGAATAGTATCTTTGGGCTGCCTTCCCAGATCTCAGTATCCCATTACATATTATGAGCCTCCTGATTAGTAATTACATTAATTTCTTGTGATTTTCTAAATGTAGAAAATCAAGGGAAGTAATTGGCCACGATTTAATTTTCTTTCTACAACATTCTTTTTTCCATGCAAGAGAAACTGAAAAATTAAACGCACTTTTTAAAAGTGAAAAACAATAATAATAGAAGTTGGTCTCCCACGAACCAGATATATATTATAAACTTGTATTACTTGACACATTTAACTCATTTTCAACATATTTTTCTAAATCACTAAACTTAACCCATATTATATTTTATGTATAGTCAAATGTTATAAATTAAAATTAGACAAAGTCTAGTATGAAAATTTTTATACATGAAAAAACTTTAATTTACAACCAAATTCTGTAATTGGTGAAGGTAAAACAAAATTGAGTGGTTCATGGTTCACTCGGCCCAAGTGATTCATGGTTCACCCTGCTCGCATAAGTCATAATTTAGGGTTCATTATTTAGTGTTTATGGTGTAGATGGTTGATTTAGGGTAATTTTATAGATTTTTATACATGAAAATTTTCACACTAGACCTACTCTTAAAAATAAGGTTTATATCATGAACCAAGTCTACACAAGTTTTTGTCTAATAATAAGAGTATTAATTAATTTAATTTCAATAAACGTGCATGGTTTTAGTGAGTTACAAAACTGCAAGCGTAGTGGAGTATAATTTGATTTAGATATATGCGATTTGCTTTAAGAAAAAATGAAAAAAAGAAAAAAAAACCATCGATTCAAATGGAGCAAGTGATAATTATAGGCGTGCGATTTAATTAAAGGATAGGTGTTGTATGCGGTCTTTAAAAAGATTCATAGTCAAGATTTTAAAAGCGTCTGATTTGTTATCTTTGAAAAGTCGATTTATGTACATAGAATAGTGCAACTATTAATATGAGAATATAATCGCGTCTTACATTTGGAATAATTACTGGCGTTTTCTGTTTTTTTGTATAATCGCGACACTTCTAAAATACATTATGAATCTTGCGGTCTGCGTGAACATGAGGGACACTCTTAATTAAAATATCAAGAAAAGATCAAGAGGCCATTTATGCAGTAACCGCTAATTACGTTCTTTCAGTTTCCCGCATTTCCAGAAACCCTTTAAACCCCCAATTGAATTCTCAAATTCGAAAACCCTTTCTCTGTGATCAGAATGTCTGATATTCCTCTAGATATCATCGAGCCGATTCTCGGCCGACTTCCGGTGAAATCTCTGCTGCGTTTTCGGTGTGTTTCGAAATCATGGCGGGTTTTGATCGACAGCAAGGATTTCATCAAACTCCATCTCCATCAATCCTCGAAAACGAACTCCAACGGCGCCGTTTTGGTGGACACCAACCGGCTGCACTACTTAGACCTAGATTCATTCGAGTTATTGGACATCGGAACCCCCGAATTGAACCCTACTCTGTTTTGTGCTCCTGCAATGGGCTCGCTCTCGTTGTAATGGGGTCTGACAACATTCTTCTGTGGAATCCGGCTACAAGGAAACAAAACAAATTGCCGCCGCCGCCGTCGAAGTCGTTCGAGGCGTATGATTTTGTTCAGGCACTATATGCGTTGGGGTACGATTCAAAGCGAGATGACTACAAGGTGGTTAGGGTTGTCCAGGCGTATTCTAAGGTAGGTTTCTCTTTGCTGTCCTCTGACATTAGGATTTATAGTCTTAAATCGAATTCGTGGAAGAAGGTTAAGAATTTGCCCTATGATTTGCATCCTGATAAAGTTTGGGGCGTTTATTTGAATGATGCTTTGCATACTGTTGTGGAACGTTGTTGTCATTCTGAGGTGATTATGGCGTTTGATCTTGTGAATGAAGAGCATTACGAGTTGGTCATGCCTAAATCGAGCCACGTGCGTCGTGGTTTGTCGTCTGTGGTGGTGATGGGAGGGTGTCTTACGGCTCTAATTCCTGGAAAGAACAACAGTGGCGACATTTGGGTGATGAAAGAGTATGGGGTGAAGGATTCGTGGGTTAAATTACTGTGTTTTTTCCCTCTGATTGAGCCTTGTTGTAATCCGTGTCCTCTTGCTTATTCAAGGAGTGGTGATGAGGTTTTGTTGGTTTATGAAGGGCTGTTCCTTTATTGGTATAATTTGAGGAAGAAGTGTCTTAAAGCTGCCTGTGTGAATGGTTTAACTTCTTTTAACACCCATCCTCATGAATCTCGGTTTCGTTCTCTGTTTTTTGTTGGAAGCCTTGTTTCACCTTGTAGAGTTGGTGTGGTTGCGATTAAAAAACAAAAAGGGAAGGTCATTAAGAGGAAATGGTAAACTTAATTCTTTCATCTTTTATCAATTTCTGAATTTTCTTGGTCTAAAATTGCATGTTTTGTTGTATTAAGAATTGATTAACTGGTTTGTTTTGGGGTGTTTGCAGGGATGAAGTGCCTCCAGAAATCATCAAGAATGTCCTCAGCCGCCTTCCTGTGAAATCTCTGCTTTGTTTGCGGTGTGTTTCGAAATCATGGTGCTCTTGGATTGATAGCAAGGATTTCATTCAACAACATTTGCATCACTCACTTAAAACCAAATCCAATCGCACTCTTATAGTAGATTCGAGTTCAAAACATCTTTTCTGCGTAGATTTAGAAAGCTTCAAGAGATTGGACATTGGAAGCACCAAATTCAACACCAAAACCGTTGCAGGCACTTGCAATGGACTTGCACTCATCGCTTCCGAATGGGACAACCTTGTTCTATGGAACCCTTCTACAAGACAACAAAATAAATTGCCGACTATACCAATAGAGTGCCCAGAACCCTTTGAGATGTTTTATGGTTTAGGCTACGACTCTAAGAATGATGACTATAAGGTCTTGAGGATTATACAATCTTGTGATCAGGGAGGTAGAGTGTGCTTAGCACTTGAGAATAAGATTTATAGTCTTAAAACAAATTCCTGGAGAAGGATCAAGAATTTCCCGTATCTATTGCCTAGTGATAGACGGTGGGGAGTTTATACGAATGACGCTCTGCTTTCGGTTGTTAAAAATAGTTGTAACTCAGATGTGATTGTGGCTTTTGATGTTGGGAAGGAGAAGCACCATTTGGTGCCTATGCCCGAAATTTAATACCGGGAGTTTTTCTCTAGCAACTGTGGAGGTTATGGAAGGGTTTCTTGCTGTGATTATTTTTAAAGAGGAGAACAATGGAGAGATTTGGGTGATGAAAGAATATGGGGTGAAGGATTCCTGGATGAAATTACTGTGCTTTGAGCCACCGGATTGTGAGTTTCGTATATGTGTGTGTCCGTTGGCTTATTCGAAGAACAATGATGAGGTTCTGGTGAACTATGATGGAATATGTCTTACTTGGTATGATTTGAGGAATGCTTATGATCCACTTACAATTGCATGTGATGATGGTTTAAGTTTAATGATGGATGCCATGTCTCTTGATCCCCCGTTCTATGCTGAGGCTTGTGTGGCGAGCCTCGTTTCACCTCATAGCTCTGTTGAGGTAACAACTGAGAAACAAAATGTTGGGCAAGGCAAGAAGGTGATCAAGAAGAAAAGGTATTAGTTATCATCATTGATATATGGGGTTCCTAGTTTTTATGAGTTTCCTTTGTTATAGATTATGAACCTGCTTTTGGTAATTGGGGTGTGATGTGTTTTCAGGGATGATTTCCTTTCATCTGGATTCAAGTTAAAGCTCTAAGAATCAACACGCAAGGAAAATGAGGTGGATTAGTACTAAGTTCTGTCATTTTTAGCTTAATTTGGTATGTTCAATCCCATGTTTTTGTCGTCGGATTATAGCTAATCCGTTATGTATGTTGATACATGATGGAACTATAAGTCTATCTTGGAGTTGTATCTTTTGCATAAAGTGAAATTCACGTTTTGTTTAAAGTATGATGTTTTAATTGTCTTTGTTCGTGTGCATGGCGTTGCTTTCTGTTCATTAATATATAGCAATTTTACACTTGTGGTTTGCAATATTATTGTTGGAATATGAGATGAAAGGCATGAAGCGTCATAAAATATTAGAAGATGTTTTGGGCTGAATTATTTTTGTTCGGGCAGAATTTTGTAATGAACTATTTATGTGGGCCAAACCAAATGCTGGGCTTCAAATTACATAACCCATCAACATATGGAGTCCATCAACTAAATTTAATCCAGAATTATTTTACTTCTTGTTGGGCTGAACTTGTTTTGTAATTTCAGACTTTTCTTTACCTCCTGTGTGTTCTTGCTTTTTAGCTAGAGCATCTTAACAACTGGGGGAAAATAAAGATTTCAATAACAAATATTGGAAGTATCAGAATTTCTAAAACTACGAGTATTCTTTGTGCCTAAACAAAGAATCGATTCCTTCTCTACTCTCAAAATATTTCCTTTTTCATATCTAAGTCAAATTTTTAAAAGTTACCACTTGCACAGATTCCTTGGAAAATGAAATCCACCCCCTCTTTCTTTTTCCAAATAATAGTAGAATATGATTCCTCTGTTTTCATATGGTGTACTATTATTTATTACTTCATATTCTATTGGCTCTCATTCTTTAAGATACATAATAAGACTAATAGTTTTGACAAAAATCAACGATCGAATATACATTTCACTAGGGTAGAACCTATGTGTTACACTAGATTTAAATAAAAAATTTAATATTTAATTTTTTATTGATCATATATTTTAATTTAATTAAAATTGACAATTTATTTGCAATAATTTAAAGTTTTAGATTAGACTGCAATTAAGCAAGTGGTAATTTGATTTAACATTAACCTAATAAAAAAATAGAAAACTTTAATTCTTATTCAAAGCCAACAAGATGTCGACGACCTGTAATTTCTTTTTTTCTTTTGAGATGAGACATCAATATATCCTTTAAGTGGAGGAGGCACGGGGTATATGAATATCATCATTATCATGTGTGATGGGTTCAAAGGTATATACAATTATACATACAGCCTACAGGGAAAGAAAAGCAACAGAAATATAAAGTCCACCTTCCAAAAGCACCACGTTTCACCCTTCCATACACTAAATTCAAATAAATAACATTTTTATATATATTTGAGTTTAATTTTTTCTTGGACTAGATCACTTGTATATATTTATTTTATGTTTTTTTTTTCTTGTGAAAAGAGCTGGATTCCTATATAATTTAATTTTTTATTTAAAATTACGTGTTAGTTTCTCAAAATGCATTAATAAACAATGGGTGATTGCTGCGTGATTCGCGTGAACCAAAATATAATGTGAATAAATAGTTTCTCCCATTATCTTATTCCACCTAAATCTCACCACCCATTTATACTTGTCATGTGCATAGCACAACGGCACAACCAACCCTAATATCATTTTTTTTCAAAGAAAATTAAATACCCACTACTATGTATAGATCCAAGTAATTATGATATTTCAATATTTCTATCTCATCATATATGTTACGACTTACGTGTAAAAATAAAATGGAGTTGTTGTAAAGTTGCCATTTGCAAAGATAATACTCAATATTTCGACAATTAAACCCATAAAAAAATAAGTGTTTTATTTTTTTTGTGTGTTTTTTTTTTTGAAAAAATTTTTTATTAGTATTTGAAATGATAAAGTAATTTTTAAAGATACATTTAAAAGATGAGAGGTAAATCTATAATACTCCTCCTTAAAAATCACTTTATCATTTAAAATACTAATAAACAACTCGCTCATTAAAACTTGATAGTAAAGTTGATGTACACTTTTTTCTTTTTTTTATGGAGTCAGTATTTTTATGAGAAATTATTTGTTTTTCAACAACTATATCTTCTTTTTAAAGCATCAAGGAGGCAGAAATATGACCTCATAAGTCATAATCTTTCTATCTCAATCAGTTAAAAAAATTCACAAACCCTAGTTTCACGCAACACAATGGCAGCCCTACCCTTCGAATTGATCGAGGACATCCTCCGCCGCCTTCCGGTGAGAACGCTCAAGCGGTGCCGCGCCGTCGCCAAGCCGTGGTGTTATCTGATTGACAGCGAGAATTTCGTCAAATTGCACTTTCGGCAGTCTTTGATTTCGAATTCAAATCGGAATCTAGTCGCCGGCGGACTTGGTGTTTTTTCCATCGATGTGGATTCGCCGGGTAAGGCGCATCCGATTAAGCAGCCGTTTTATTATAAAAGTAGCGACGCAATTTCTAATTCCTGCAATGGTATTGTTCTTGTGATGAGTGAGCCGCCTGTTTTGTGGAATCCGTATTCGAGAGATTACAAGGTTTTGCCGCAGTGCTCTGTTGATAATCCAGATCAGGTAGCGTGGTTTCCTAAAACTACATATGGATTTGGGTATGATTCGAGAAATGATGATTATAAGGTTGTTAGGGTTGTGGAATTCCGCAGCGAATTAACTTATGCTTTGATGTATTCGGAGGCTAGGATCTACAGCCCTAGATCGAACTGTTGGTGCAAAATTGAGTCGTTTCCTTACCAGTTACCTTTCCTAAGGGGACACTGGCGCGTGCACGTCAACGCAGCGCTGCATACGCTTGTTGAATCGGAATCAGATCATATGCTCACAGTGAAAATCATGGCTTTCAGTGTTGAGAGCGAGAAGCATTATGAGGTGATGATGCCTCCGGGTATTAAGATGAGAGGTGTTAATCCGAGCTTGGATGTGATTGATGGATGCCTTTCTTTGGTTTGTGCTCATAGATCTCGGGTTGTCATTTGGGTAATGAAAGAGTATGGTGTTGAAAAATCATGGACGAAATTGTTTTCGATTTCCCCACCCGAAATCGAGCCAGATGATTTTGTGAAGCCCCTGGTTTATTCCAGGGAAGGTGATAGGATTCTCTTGAATTGCAGTGATAAAAGGCTGGTTTGGTATGATTTTAGAGACAGATCTGTTGAAAATGTTACAGTGGATGGGTTGCCTTTCGTGTTTTATGCTGAGCCTTGTGTTCAGACTCTCATCTCGCCTAATGGCCCGAGCACCATCAAGAAATTGGGAAAAGGGAGAACCAAGAAAAAGAAGATCAAGAATGCGAGGTTAAGTATTAATGAATGTTGCTCTTGCTCATTTTATAGGCAGATATATGTCTTGGCCTGGTGTTGACTTCATAATACTTAGTCAACTGCATATATTTTTTTTAATTCTCAGTTTGAGGTTACTTGCAGCATTAGATCTGTGGCTTTCGTATGTTGCCAGCTATAACTTATTCGTATCCGATTAGTCTAGTGTCATTTATTTAGTTCTTGAAAATAAAAAAAGGGAACCTTGTTGCATGATCACAGACCATTTCACACTAATGCTCGAGATTGGAGGGCTTTTTTTGGGTTGGCAAGCTTGTAAATATGACTGGGAATAGTGTAGTTGACGCATGGACCAACAAAGATTGTTGGTTAATGTTTTTGTACTAACCTGATCATGATCTTTTTTCTTACCTCTGCTTCTATCAGGGATGATTTCTTGTCCGAGGGATTTAAATTGGTGCTCTAGCAAGGGGCAGAAGAAAAAAAAAGGGCGAGGTAGAGCATCAATTTTGCAAGATGAGAGGTGAGTTGAACCATCTCTATAAACAGTTGTTTAATTGATAACATAGTTACTTAGATTATATAACTGCTCTTGAGTAACTCTAGCTTGATGTTAACGTTTGTTTACCCTCTCTATTGGACCTGTTTCCTGGATTTTTTTTTTTTTAAATGGGACTGATCACAACATGGATCATAGTAGATTGTGTTCTATAGAGAGAATTGTAAAGGTCTAAAAAGCAACCCACCATCTTTTTTGTTGTCTTAATATTTGTTAATGACGTTAAGTGAAGTGGATAACAATTACATGTTCGAGTTAGGATTTTCAGATTTTGATGTACTTAGGATTATTTGTTCGTCTTTGGCTTGTGCTACTATGAGGTTGTTGGGAAGATTGAGCTTAATTCCTGATTCAAAATAATTGATGGTTGATCTACAATTTCAACTAATTATTGGAGATTGTCAAATGATAAAGGATTAATGTTGAATGGATGGTTCTAAATCAGTGACCTCTTGGGAATTGGGATGCATGAAATGCAAGAGTTCCACTGGATTGGATATGATGAATGGCTTCCCCTCTCTTGTCTCTCATCTCGTGAGAGTACCTCTGGTCAAAATAGTTGTTTCTTGTGTGCTTTATGATATTTAATTCAAGAACTTTAAATTCTAGGTGATTATTATGCAATGCAGAACTCAACTAAAAGATTATTAACTAAAAATGTCAACTTCTAATTGATTGAAGAAACGTCCTTTTAGGTTTTCTGGCATTGTTATATACTGATTCTTGATCTTAATTGTCATATTGATCCCATTTCCTCTGACTGTAACATTTACTGATAAGATCGTAATAATTTGAAATTGTTCTGTTATGGATAGTATGGTGGTGAAGTCATTCAAAGTCACTTCCTACTTACTGTGTTCCAAAAAATGCTTTGCAACTTGCCTGCAGAATAGGTCAGGCGCTGAAGAATAAACAGGAAAAAGCTCACTCGATTCTTCTGTCAAAGTTAATGATCGTGCTATGAGGGTACTAATTACAAGTAAGCTTTACTGAACAACAATGCTATGGTCATTGGTTCACGATGGACCGATGGACCAAGCCACATTTGGAATGGAGGTTTTTTTGTGCATTTGGAATGGAGGTTTTTTTGTGCATTTGGAAGAGGTTTTGCGTGCGTTTGGAATGGCTTTACTGGTGATGTTATACTGGTTGGGAGATCACTCTCCAAAGATATCATGTATTGTAAATAGTGTAGAAGAGAAAGGGATGCATCTCTCTTTCTTCTAATAATGATATGTATGTTGTTTCAGCCACAAAACGACAGGGTTTTGTAAGTCAATACTCAATTTGCTGCTTCTTCTAACACCTTGTTGAATTATGAGTTCTTAAGGGTTTTGTGAAATGCTTTTATTTGGACTTGCATTTATTTTGTTCTTATGCCAAAAGAAAGTTGTACTGAAAAGTGCAAGAACATGAACAGTAGGACAGAAGGTTCCACAATGGTTAGAGATTCGATTCAATAAGCCCTAGGTAGAGTACAACAGAAGCTTCGACAATAGTTAGAGGTTTGATTCGATAAGCCATAGCAGTACACTGTGTCATGAAATTGAGATTGCAACGAATTGAAGAAACAGAAAAGAAGGGATTAGATTACAAAAAATCATTGAAGGCAAATGCAAAATTACCCTCTCTCAATGTCATACTGATGGTTGTTTCAAGAATCAAGAGTATGTTCTTTCAAAAAAAAAAAAAGAATCAAGAGTATGTGGTAGTGAAGGAATTGAGCATGTTGATATAGGATTTTTTTGTAAAAGACATAATGAAATTCAAATAGTATTGTTTGTTGTAGGAGCGAGGGTATAAAATTTTAAAGTTGTGTTTTTTTTTTTTTTTCGAGTGTGAATTTGTAGGAGCGAGGGAATAAATTATAATTTTTTTAAATCGTGCTAATATTGGTGCTAATCACGATTCATTTTAGCAGTCTGAAGCTTGACAGGATATTCAAATTCTGTTAATGTCAAGATTTCAACTTTCGGGGATCACAAAAAGAAAAGTTTCAATGTAAATTATGCATCCCAGTAGTTGTTTTTGGTTAAAATAATCTATAAAATAAAATAGACACCAATACGACCTAATTATTCTTCTTTTTTTTAAGGCCCCGGTTATTGGCACAATACGGTTTAGTAAGTTCACCCACATTCCATTTTTATAAAAAAATTACATGAGAATACAGAATTAATCCATTTTTACTAGCTCCCTTAAATTGAATTAGTTAGTACATCTCAAACACCAAAAACACTCAACAAATTCAACCCAAATCGTAATTGGTCCTTGTTATAATTTAAGGAATAAAAAAAAAAAAGCCTCGTCTGCAATGTGTTCCAAAAAGAAATTGAAATTGAAAATCTTTAAAAATTGGGTAAAACACAAAATTTTTTGAAATGTTGATCAATTTATAAAAAAAAATCCTAAATTTTAACCCAATTTCAAAGAAACCAGATTCACAAACTTTTGTTCATATTTTTTACAAAAATTGTGTGGGTTCATCAACCCTAAAATAAATTTAACATAATACATGTGTTTAAAACATAAATTTTATACTATAAAATCACTGTAAAAAAAAAAAAGAATTCATATTCAAATATTTAAAAAAGTGTTTACAAAAAAAAAAAACTAAGACGATGGTGGTTGCGACAAGCAGTGGCAGGTGAGGGTCGAGCGGTGGCGGCAGTGGCCCAACAATTGGGGGGTGTTTGTGTATCTTTTAAAAATTGAAAATATGTGTGAAATTTGAGGTAAGAGTAGGATAATTTAGAGAATTTCATGGGTAATGTATTAATTCAAAGTGTGAGGGGTGTACTTACTAAAACGGACAGTGCCAATAATTGTGGCCTTTTTTCAATAAAGAAGACAATTTCAGCGGCAAGGGCCATTGGGCCACTAAACAACTAGGCCCAAATCAGGAGTGTTAGAGCGGGCCACCTAGTTGCCGCCTAGGCCTATTTTTGCAACAGTCCCTACAACTACTGATAAAGTCTGATGCTGATGGGCTTTCAATGGGCAGTGAACATGATATAATGAATATATATATATATATCATATATATTTATAGGTATTATTTATATTGGAAAAAGGACATTATTTTAGTATATTAATTATGGGCAGTTGTCAAGAATCCCACACCATTCAAATCTCAAATTTATATATATTTATTAAAATTTTGGTATATAATTTCTTCAATACACTTTTTTTTATTTTATTTTAAATTCTCATTTTAAATCTCCAAAAAATTGTAAACAATTTTAAAGCTATAAAATATAAGATAATTTTTTAAATTTCAAGATAAAATTGGCGAAATTGGCCCACTTTTCGGGCTATTTCTCAGATGAGCCGCATGTGATATTCTATTTCGGCCCAAATATTGTGTTGAGAATGTCATTAAAGATCAACCTTTTGTAATTAAAAAAATTTAGTTAAAAAAGATATAATAACAGAATATTCGTTAATTAAATATCTGATTTTTTTAGTTTTGGGAATAAATATATGAAAATTTTGACTTAATTCATAAATTTGATCGTGATATTATATTTGTTACAAAATTTATTTAGAAAAAAAAAGGTCCAAAGGTTTTTTAGAATTGCATAAGGAAAGTCTTTATATTAATGTCTTAAAAACCTTAAAAATATATTTTGTTTAAAGTTTAAACTGGGGAGAATATAGTTCCATAAAGAAGGCTGATCTTCAGTAGCGAAGAGATCGAAATATCAACCAAAAAATCGATTAATTAGCATTATATTTTAAATCTTGTACTGAATTATACAGTTATACTGGTATAATACAATAAACTCAATATTTTCCATGCCATCTAATTACACGACTAAGTCATGTATTATCTCCATTTCGTTTTTTTAGCGATTTAAATATTTTCATCGTCAATTAATTTTTCTCTTTCCAATATTTTTTATCCTTTCCTTCTCAAAGAATTAAATTAAAGTAGATAGTAGTTTATAGAGTATGAAAAACATGAGAGAAAATTGAAAAAATAAAATTTCTATTAATATATTAGCAAATAAAACTTTCTATTAATATATTGGGATTTTCAAGGCTTTGTCTACCTTGCATCAGTATTGAAAATATTAACAAATCAAAATATATTTTGGACCTTGGAGCAATTTGGACCGTTCATTTAAAATTTTATAGAAAAAAATAAATGTTATTAAAAAAATAATACTTAACATATATGTAAATATATCACAAATCTTTTGATCATGTTTGGTAATAGATGATCTCATCCGAATGAGAATGAACTCATGCCTAGGGGTGGAGGAAATACCGAAAATCTTGGATATATCAAGATTTTACTGCATTAGAAAAATATCGATTTTATCGAAATTTCGATACGATAATGATATGAAAATATAGAAAATTTCGGCATATCCGAAAAATATTTGATATACTTAGGTATATATTGAAATTTCTGTACGGTATCGGTATGTAATATCGGCATACCGAAAATTTCGGTACGACAACGATATGAAATTTTTCGATATCGAAAATTTCGACATCTGAGAATTCAGTATGACGAAAAAAAATTTTAGATTATCTTGCATCATTCAACCCCTACTCATGCCCCATCCCATCCGACTTTTGGATAGGCACATTCACCCTTGTAATAAACATACACATCTATGTTCACATAACTTCATATAATCAGATCACCCGTTTTCTTACTTTTTCTGCACCTTATTAATTAATAATAATAAGATAATACAATATCATTTTTGATGTGATATAAAACTTTATCATCCTTATTTTTTTATTCCTAACCAAACTTATAAGTACTGTTCACTATATTACTCAATCCACCTTTATTCATCTCCAATATTTTGTACAAAAAAAAAAAATATATATATATATATATATATATATACAATATTTATCTGGACCATATAGATATTCATGCCAAATTTTTATCTTGTTTATGGTGGCTTTTCAATAAAAAAATACTTCATCAATCTTAAATCAATATTCACACTGATCTAATCACATAAATTAAGAAAGAAGAATCTTTTATTTTAATAAAGTGACAATTTAAGGACATTTTGGTCAAATCAATTTTAATTGTTTTGGTGTGAGTTAACTGTGTTATAAAAAGTAATTATATGAATGATAAATAAGTATATATTGTGAGGGTAAAAGTTATAAGCAAAATTTTTCTTTTTGAGCGTGGAACTGATGTGTGACATACCAATAAAGAAAGTGTAAAAATTTATATGGAACAAAAGAAATATTGAGTTCTAATTATTGAATGATTATAAATAATGTATAGCTTCAATGTTAATATGAATTATGGAAATATAAATATTCACTTTCTTCCATCCAAATTTAAAATGGCAATATTTACTTTGTTTCAAAATTTGTATTCAATGTTATATATAAAAATTAAAAAATTTAGTTTAACATTCAATTTACATATGTAGAAAAATTTTCAAATTTAAGATATGAATTTATTGTGATTTTATTTTTTTTAGTATATATATAAATATATTTTTTTTACAGGAAAAAAAATTATTAAGAAATCAACAAAAATGGAGTCTAAAGTAGTAACAATATGGTCCGGAAGTCGGGCAGAAAAGAATTTAGAAACAAAAGAAAAAGAAAAAAGAACCAATAAATGAGCCACAGAGTTTCCAGCTCTCCTCGTCCAAGTAAAAATAACTCTATCAAAACCAGCTATCAAATCCAGAATATCTCGAACAATCATCCCCACATAACTGAGATCCTGCCTCGAATAAAGCAAATCATATAGTACAATTTGAGCTTCAGACTCGACTACCAAATCCCGTACTTCATTATCTCGGGCATACTCCATTCCACGCCATAGCTAAAACCTCTACCACCCCCACATCTACCATATCACACCGTCCTCCAAAACACCATAAACACATGTCCCCCCATCACGAAGAATACCTCACAATCCTGCTCTCAGCCCGAAAATCGAAGCATCAATATTGAATTTCAGTCGACCTGGACTCAGCGACATCCTCTTCACTCCTCCACTAGTCACCTTAGACGTCACCATTGAAGCTGGATAGGCAGCAAGATAATCCCGTCGATGCGCATACACACTCTCAATCACCTCATTCTCCTTCATCCACTTCCCCTGGAACACATTCAGGTTTCTAGCAAACCACATAGTACACAAGATAGCCACAAGTAGACAAAAAGTCTCATCATCTAAATTGCGAACTATCTGCACCACTCAACTGTCTATGGAACTCACACTACAGGTCGTACGAATAGGGCACAAATCCCACACCTTATGAGCCTAAACACAATCCCTAAACAAATGCTCCGTCGTCTTCACTTCTACACCACACCTTTTACAAAAAGGATCCACATCAATAAACTTACCAATGAAATTAATCCTGGTAGGAATGATATGCATAGTCTTTCATAGAAAGACTTTAATCTTCGGGATAACCTTGAGCGTCCATAATTCATGCTAATGTGTTCCATCCCCTGTCCCAAAATTTGAGGAAGACACACGCTCAAAACCATCAATTTATATTCTTTTAGGTCTTGTTTGTTTATAGTTTTGAGGGATTTTGAAACCGTGTAGGAAGAATTTGGAATAAAGTAAATAACGTATTTTGTATATGTTTGAGAGTGTGAATTTTGTAAAATTTGATAAAGTAGATGATAAAAAAATATTATATTATAAGAAAATAATGTAAAAATGATTGAATGATTGTATGATGATTAATATCTTTGTATTGTAAAAAGAGATAAAGAGAGAGAATAAAGTAAAAAATGAGAGTATGTGTGTATATTATATATATGATTATAATAAAGTAAAAAATGAGGAGATATGATATTTAGTTGGAAAAATAATATAATTGATAATATATTAAAAATTGTGTTTGAAAAAGGAAAAATAAGTATATTAGGTATTATGAAAGACAAACTCTCGAGTTTGAATTACAAATGGTCCCATAACTTTGGTCTCAAATAGATTTAGTCTCATAAATTTTTTTATCGTTGATTTAGTCCCAATAACTTTGACAATGTCCAATTTTAGTCCCAAATCGACCGGAACAACGTCGTTTTACCGTTTTTATCTTGGGCTTTCCGGTGGATGCTGTGACTGGACTGCCACGTATATTTTTTTTTAACATCTAGAATTTCAGGCATATATAATTAAAATTTTAAACTTAAAAATAAAACAAAATTGACGGCAAGAATTAGTCAAACAAATTTAAAAATACACGTGACAGTACACGTGGTAGTCAAGTCACAACATCCGCCGGAAAACCCCAAATAAAAAACGGCAAAATGATGTTGTTTCAGCTGATTTGGGACTAAAATTGGATATTGTCAAAATTATTGGGACTAAATCGGCGACAAAAAAATTTATGGGACTAAATCTATTGAGGCCAAAGTTATGGGACCATTTATGATTCAAACTCCAAACTCTCATTTGCAACTGGTGCACGGATTTAAGATCCATGCACTCGCCCAAACCCTACCCATGTATCCACAAAACATGTCTAATATATTCAACGGGAAAAGTATTTTTTAAATGGGTCATTCAGTTGCATGAGTACACAGTGCACTTGGGTGCACAAGAGACCCATTCATTATAAAATTGAATTTTTGAGGATTTAAAATCTTATACCAAAATTTTGTTAAACAAACGAGAATTTGGAATTTGAAATTTTGAAAGCGGCTTCCCATACTATAAACAAACAAGACCTTAGTTGTTTTAGATTACCAAATTCACATAAAATAATTATGAATATTATCGTGCATAGATAGAGAAAATTTTTATTTGTGCTAATCATAATCTCAAAAAAAAATTGTATGCAATATTGCATACAAGTGATATGTGCAATTGTAGGTGAATTGTTTTTTTTTTTTTTTTTTTTTATTTTCATGGGTCAGGCTTCGAATCTGGGTTAGGGCAAAGCGTTCTTCTTCTTCTTTTTCGTCGCGCAACAATAGACGCCATATTTCTTCTTCTTCTTCTTCCTCGTGTTCTCAACAAACGCACCAGATTTCAATTGATTTTCACGGTGCAACGTCTCTAGGTTTTTCATTCTCTTCTCTTGTTCTTCTTTTTCCTCTTTAAATTTGTAATTTTAGACTGAAGTTTTTTTTTCCGCAATTGTATTGTTTTTGTTCAGGTAGTAACACTCTTTTGTTCATACGGTAACACTCTTTTGTTCATGTAGTAACACATCAAGTTGTTCTTTAAATATGTAATTTTGGACTTGGAATTTTTTTTTCGCGTTTGTACTGATTTTGTTCATGTGGTAACACGTTTTTCTTCATAGGGTAACATTTTTTGTTCATGTAGTAACACTTGTTTTTTAGTAATATGTAACACTGTATACATGTCGTAATACTATGTGAATACTCATGTGTTACCATATGAACAACAATGTGTTACCTTATGAACATTTATGTGTTACATTATGTTTTAGTACGTGTAGAGGTGCCCAAACGGTTCGAACCGGCGGTTCGGTTGAAAAAATGCCAAAAGTTGAAGGAACCGAAAAAATGTAAAATACTTTATTCGGTTCCGGTTCTGGTTCCAACGGTTCCAGTTCCATCCGGTTCCAACGGTTCCGGTTCACGGTTCTGGAACCGTTTTTTTTTTTTTTTTTATTTTTTAATTTTTATCAAAATACAAATAAAAAAAATAAATTGAAGTAAATTTAAAGAAGATGAAGCAAAATCTTATGTTATTAAACATACAAAATTACAAATAACAAACAACTCAAAAAATTTACATGAAACAATAATTTAATACATTACAAAAATTACAATTTATAATTTACAACTTACAAGTTACAACTTACAAGTAACATGCTAAATTGCTAATGCTACAAATACAAGTGTACAACTTATAATTACAATTAAAAAAAATTACAAATAATGAAAAGAGGATTAAAAAAAAAAAGGGCTTGGGCATAATTTTAAATTTTAAACTTAGAAAATTCTAAGTTAGAAACTTAAAATTATGTTGCCTACGTATTCGATTAGAATCAAAGTCCACGTAGTTCTCTTACCTTGTTTCTTACCTCAAGACTTAAATCTTAAGAAGATTTAAGCTTCATTTTCGGTTTCGGTTGTGTCGTCGATCACACTATCTTCGCTAGAATCCACGCTAAGAGCTTCATCTTGTGTTCGATCTTCGGCTTTCACCCAATCATCAAGTAAACATTGGTTTTCCAAGTGCTCAACTGTCAATCTTGAATGTCTTTCATTCAAGATATGTCCACCCAAGCTAAATGCTCGTTCGACGGCTACGGTTGAGACGAGACATGCATATACCTCTTTTGCAATCATACTCAACACCGGATAAGCATCTAATCTCCTCGACTACCACTTTAAAATATCAAAATTTTCTAATTCTCCCGGTTGATACTCAAAAGAAGGTGTATTTAGAAAATTTTCAATTTCTAAGAAAACATTTGATTGTGTCGTCAAGACGTTGTTGATATCGTTCTTTTAAAAAAAATTATCTAAACGGAAAAAATTACCATAAAGACCACGACCAAGGGATTGAGTACCACCACGTCCACTAGTAGTACTAGTAGCACCACCTAACACTAGTAGAATCACCACTAGTAGGACCAAATTGAATTTTATATTCTCTAAAAATATCCATAAGAACTTGTTTAGATTTTTTGGACAACCACAATAGGAGAAGGGTGTTATCATCTGTAATAGGAAATAAAGCATCATAATATATAGAAATTAATTCTTGCACTCCATCTATTCTTACTCTAGGATCAAGTATTTTAGCAATTATAAACACATCGGGAATATATAAAAAATATTTCATCCATTTGACTTTCATTGAACTAATAGCATTATATAATATTTCATTTGGATCACTACAATCTAGAGTAATTGCAACTCTAACACATTGATCTAAAGCAAGAATAGAAGTAGGATAATACGTACCGGATAATTGTGTAGTAGCTTCATTAAAAACTTGCAACATCTCACATAAAGTAGCACATGAATCCCATTGACTAGGAAATAAAGTAATACCACATTGTTCTTGTGCAAAAAAATTACATAATGCATTTCTATACTCATAAGATGCACTTAACATTTTATAAGTTGAGTTCCATCTAGTAGCAACATCAAGTGAAAACTTTTTAGGAGTAAGTTTATTAACTACACAAAAACTTTTCCATCTTTTTAAAACTTTTTGATGTCTAACCAAATAACCAAGTGCATGTTTAATAGGAGCAACATGCATTTTTAAAGAAGATAAACCATCTTGAACACACAAATTTAAAATATGACAAAAACATCTTACATGAAAAAATCTACCACCAATTGATGGTTGACAAATTGCAATAAGTTCATCTAAACTAGCCATATTAGCACTTGAATTATCAAATGAAATTGAAAATATTTTTGTAAGAATGTTGTACTCTTTGCAAAACCGCATTTAATTTTTAGAGCAATATTAGCGGCCGTATGCTCAAAGATCAAACTCTCTATATGCAATTAAACGTTTTTGAATTGTCCACGATCATCAATCCAATGACAAGTAATGCCCATATAATTATGCTCTTGAAAATGATCACTCCAAATATTCGAACATATAGAATCTTTTTGAGTTAATCTAGAAAACATACTAGTCATTTCATCTCTTATTTCTTTAGCCATTTTATCAATTTCACGAGTAATAGAAGACCGTGAATTTTTTTTTTGGCCAAGGATTATAAGTCGTAGTAACCCATTTTTCAAAAATGAAGATCATTTGCAAAACGAAAAGGAAGATGTTTAGAACAAATAAGTTTAGCTAATTCTCTTCAAAGAACCTTAACATTATATCTAAATAAACTAGTAGGATTACTTACTTCACCACCTTTCGAAAAAAGTCGTGAATCCACGTGAATAAGGCGTTTGAGATGTAGTCATTCCCAAGACTTCTTTATGTTTTGTCAACAAGTGTTTTTTAAATGTTCCATATCCACCATATTTCTCAAAATGATAAACATTAGTGCAATAGTTACAATAAACTTTAAATATATTTACCTCATCGGTTGCCTTTTTTTTTGAAGTGAATGGTGAATATTTCGGATGCAAGAACTCTACATCTTCTTTCTCCGCCTTTTTGAGGTGGAATGACCTCCTCCACATTTTTCTTCGTTTTCACGAGGACCATGTCCATGACCATGAGTACTTTCTTGAGTACCACCACGAGGTTGTTGAAATTCTTCATTTGAAAAAAGTGGCATCCGTGATAAGGGACCAAGACTCTTTTTTTATTTCCTCCACACTCCATGGAATATTGAATTGTGCAAGGAGGAGGAGGTGGAGGAAAATCCAAGTCATCGACTCTTTTTTTTTCCTCCTCTGAAGATGATGGTCGAGATGATCCTCCTATTTTTGACATTTTTTTTATGTAATATAAAATATAAAGTAAAGTGTATATAATATAAACTATATACTATAATGTATAAAATATATCAATATAGATAATATATGAAGTATGAACTATGAACTATAATGAAGTTTATAAAGTTAGAACTTAGAACAAAGAGAATTAGAGAGATGAAGAAGAATTGATCAATTTGGATCAAGTTGGTGCAAGAAAATGAATACAAATGAGGGGGTATTTATAGAGTTTGGGAAAAAAAAAAAAAAAAAAAAAAGGTAACTTTCATATTGAATCTCGACCATTGGATCAAAAAAAAAAGAACATTTGACTCAATCTCAACCATTAAAAAAAAAAATAGACGAGAACCGGCGGTTCACTTGTCGAATCATGAGCCGATTTGCCAACGGGCAAAACCGGTTTGGTAAATCGGTCATAAATGGTTCGAACCAGAATCGCGGTTCGAACTGTGGAACCCGGCGATTCTGTTTTTTTAGAAGATAAGAGAATCGAATCTAATCGTAATACACGGTTTGTTGCCGGTTCGTCACTTGATTCCGGTTCCGACGGTTCCGATTCCTAAGTTATAAATGGGGCCCGATTCGGATGGGTAACTCTAAGTACGTGTTACGTTAAAAATGAAGTTATTTCAATATAACAATGTAGTAACACTTACACATAAATGTAGTAACACACAAAAACCCGACAAAATAATAAAAATAAAAATTATGTGTTCAATAAGAATTGAACCTGTAATCAAATATGTTAACAACAGACCTAAATCACTAAACTACAACACATATTTAATAAACATGTTATTCAATAAATATATATTGGTTCGCCCAGACCCGCCCACAACCCGCGAATTTTTCAAATTTTTACCTTATTTATGTGATATTGCACATAACATTATGGTGTAATATTTCACAAAAGTCCTAACCAATAATAATAGTATAGCTTCAAATACAACAAAATATGAATTGTATGTTGATAAAAAATTCAGCCAAGCTATGGTAATTAGGAAATAGAGTGAAAAGGGCAGTCATATTAATATACACACAGCGGCAGCCTAACCCCTTCACAATTCACATCCTCCGTTTCACACACATACACACACATGCCTAAATCAAAATTCCTCGCCTTGATCCTGTGACGATTATCACGCACAAACACACACACTGAAAAACCAGAAGCAGTGGAGAAGAAAGCTGGGTCTTTGTTTTTCTGGGGGGTTTACGAATCGATGGGCTCATCCTCCCATTGAAAAGCCCCACCCCCGCCCGATGTCGTCTTCTCTCTCCAAGCGCAAGCTCGACGATTATGCCGCTGACGACGCCGTTTTCCCCATAAACCCTACCAGGATGCGAAAGGACCAGACTGCCCTCCCCTCCTCCTCCAACCCCCCTCCTTCCCCCGCCCCTTCTGGTTGCACCGATCCTCCGTTTTCGACTCCCCTCGCTCCCTCACTCGCCTCCAATTTTTCGTACGGATTCTCTCCGACCACACCCTCGTTCTCCACGCCGAAGCCACCGACTCCGTCGAATCAGTCCACCACAAAATTCACTCCATCACCGGGATACCGATCATCGAGCAGAGGCTAATTTATCGGGGGAAGCAGCTGCAGTGGGAGCAGACGTTGGAGCAATGTAAGGTTCAGAACGATGCTGGGTTGCATTTGGTGGGGCGTATGCGGAGCACGGGGCATCCGCAGGCGTGGCAGCTGATCAACGATGTGATTTCCTTGATTTTTCACCTCTACAAGTACAATTCGCCTCCCCCGTCGTGCCCTAAAACCTTGAAAGCGATGATTGCGGAGTTCTTATCCAAGACTCCACTGGAGGCGGATGGTAGTGAGAAAACATCTGGCCATTTGCAGATTTTCAACGCATCGTCTGCTCCCGCGGCTCTGGTAATGCTTTATATGTCTTCTCATAAACCTAATAGAGACGCGGCTGATGATGCCACTAGACACTTTATTACCTCTAGTAAGACTTCCTTGCCTAAGCATACACATCATGACTGTGTGCCCATAATTTTGGAATTCTGTAAGTTGTTGAAGAGGGCCGTGGGGATTGATGATGCATTGTATTGCTTGTGCCGAAGTAGTTTGGGAGCTATGGTGGAATATGTTGAAATTGGAGGGAAGAAGGGTTTGGTTGGGCTTCGTGATATATTTCCTTTTGTTAGTGAATTAGCAGCTAAATTATCTCATGATTTGGAGTTAAGTGCAGGTCCAACCACTTTTCCAGGGCCTTCATTGAGTGACATTACCGATTTCTCTTCATTTGTGGTACCGGTGAAGAATGAGATTAAGAAATATGTCGAGTTTTGTGGTGCAATTCGAGTTCCATTGACTGATGAGCTTCGTAGCCTACCAGTGTGTTATGCAGATGAGATTTTAATTTTCCACCAGCTATTTACTGATATATTTAGTAAATTAGGGAAATGTATGTTGAAAATTCAGGATCATATGGACTGGTTACAGAAACATGGTGTTGGACTCATTTTAATTGGATCGTGTCACTATCTTTCAATTTTGAAGGAACTTAATCATATTTCAAAACTTTACAATGGTCAAGAAGGTTTATTTTGGGATAGAATGAAGCTAAAAAAGGATGCTCTATGTCATCTTATTGTCAAGTGTGCAAAGAGGGGTGAGGATCATGAATGGATTCTTGATTGCAAGGAAGTGACCAATTTTGAGGCAAGGAGACATTTAGCAATGATGATGCTACCTGAGGTGAAGGATGAGTATGAGGAGCTGCATGAAATGCTCATTGACCGCTCACACTTGTTGGAAGAATCATTTGAGTACATTCAACGTGCAGAATCAGAATCCTTACGCGCTGGTTTATTCATGGAGTTCAAGAATGAGGAAGCCACTGGTCCGGGTGTTCTACGGGAGTGGTTTTTCTTGGTATGCCAAGCAATCTTCAACCCTCAAAATGCCCTTTTTGTAGCTTGCCCTAATGATCGTAGAAGGTTCTTTCCGAATCCAGGTAAGAAATCTAGATTTTCTCTGACTATTTCTAAAGCACTTGTAGTAAATTCTTATTTTCTATTTCATGATTCTGCAAACTGCTATAGTTTGGATCTGTAATGCTAGTAAATGGGGACATATTTTGAATTTGATAAGAAAAACCTAAACTGATTAAATGTTGTGTATAAGGGATATAGTAGTATCAGTATGGATGTTTGTTATTTCATATGCCATGTTACATTTGTGTAGTGCTTACATGACTATTGTATATTTATTCTCTGATTGATTAGCTGCAGAGCACACCTTTTTTTTTTCAATGGGAAGTGTGACCACTGCTGAATAGGCGGCTGCCCTAGAGTCTATCTCTTCTGGAGAGAGTAGATAGAATTCACCTCCATGTTCACACACACCAATTTCCTTTTGTGATTGATGTTTCCCTATGGTAGGGAAAGAGGTCTTGTGTTACTCTCTCGGTGGAATTTCATGCCCTTAGTGTATGATGTAGGAACATTCACACATTTACATTTCCATAGCTTCAATCTTTTAACTGTTTCTTGGTGTTGTGTACATGGGAAGAATGAGGTGAATGCCATAGATGTAGAATCTATAGTTGCAAGATGGACTGACACCTTGATTTCACAATTACACCGCTCTTCAATTGATCTATGACTCTACTGTCACATAAGCACAATTCTGTGCTTATTACAAAGATTGTGGGTTTGATGGTACTAATTATAGTTAGCCTTTTTATTTGCATTTCTTGTCTTCTAGATATTCTGGTTTTTCTGTTTGAAGGAGGGAGAAATAACATATTTGTTAAGGCGTGCCTAAGGCACTTGGGGCTATAGGAATTGTACCACTGCCTTATTATTGTGTTTAGTTAGGCGCTGATTCTAGGGTGCAAGCTGTTGTGCAGCTTCTGTGCCTGGGATGGGTGTGCCCCTTACTCACACGACTTTATTGTCATTTAAATACATTATTAGGTATTTTTTTAAGAGATCGACCATTTTTCTTTTACATTTTTTTTTCCTGTACGGTGTTTTTTTAAGAATTGTACTAGGTTTTATCTTTTTATAGATTCATTCCAAGACATTAGTGAGTGTAATAAATTATGAATGGTTGGGTGGTAGATTGGATGAAGAAGATAAGAAAAGTTGTTATTTAAAGGTGAAGACTTGAATTGGAGTATGGCTGGTGATGCTATGGGAGTTGAAAGGTCTGCATATCAAGCTCGAGGGGAAAAATCAACAATCAGTCTATGTACTATGTAGTTCAAGTGCAAAGCCACACAAAGAGTGTGAAAGGCTCATGTTTAAGACTTAGAGATGAAGATGATGAAGTTGAGAAAGATAAAGAAGAAGAAGAATACAATGGTGATGATGATGTGGATGAGTATGAGACCTAGACTATTAATTAATTGCTGTTTTTGCTAGATTTGATTTTTTTTGTGTTAATGGAGTCTAACCTCACAACTATATTGTTCATTTCATGTTCACAGATTTTTTTATATTATTATGTGATTTTATGTTATATTAATATGTGGGATAACTATAAGAGATTCAACAATGATAAATTATGCTAACCAGGCATTGTTACATCACAAACAGAGAATAACTCCAACAGAAAGATATATTGGATCCATAAAGAATTCCAAACCTCGCCTAACCTAGGCTTTTGAATCTCAGGCTTTAATATTGTAGCCCAATTTGTTCAAATCGTCATTCAAGATTTTCGTAAGAGTACAGCGTGGTTACCTCAAGTCTTCAACACTGTAGCACCCGAGTACTGAATTAGACCATTCTCTCTCTCAACCCACCTCATCCCACCTACAATTTGTTACTCATTTTACATGTTATAGATTTTTGAAACACATATGAAGACTCAACTTCAAAGGGTTGGTAGAAATCTCCAAGAATCTCTCCGAATGCATTGAGTCTGTGCAATGAAATCTTAATAAGAACCAAAACTTCTTGTGGGAGTACTGAGTAGGGTCCAGAATATCCTAAAGGTGTTAAAACCTACAGTGGCTGCATAGGAATCATGAGTTATTTACCATATTATTAGTCTGTAGACAGTAATTAAGAAATATCATTGATTACATTTTACATGACATGTGTTCCGGGTCCATTTTTTTCCCCTTCTCCCCCTTTTGTTTTGTTGTAAGATTGTCTAAAAATTTAGTAACCCCAACATAGTGTGCTCAGCCAAAAAAAAGAAAAAAGGAAAATAGAGAAAACAATAGAAAAACCTAATAGAGACTCGACAGAAGAGAATTCATGCTGTATTTACTATGTCCTTGTTTCATGTGGGTTTTTCTCTAATCTTAAGTGCTTACTCATATGCAAGTCTATGAATTATGGTGACTATGTGTCTCTTTACAGATATATGGATCTCCTAAGCGTCGAGGTGATTCTTACTAATTTTGTAGTGAAAATGTATTCCATTTATTTGATCTGGTTGGAATATCCAACTGTCTTGATGATCCTTTCTGTGAATTAGCATACTTATATCTAGAAAATTGTCTCATAAGATATCAGAATCTTTGTGACAATTACAACTTCAACTAGTTTTCTCTTTAGCTAATGATTGAATTGATCCAATTTCACATTGTATGAGCCACACTTCAACTTTATTGACATACTTTTAACTCAATGTATTTATATTGAGGCCAATGATTCCATTTAGTGCCTGGTTTTTCTATTTGCAGCATCTAAAGTGGACCCTATGCACCTCGATTATTTTAGCTTCGCTGGAAAGGTGATTGCCTTAGCGTTGATGCATAAGATACAAGTTGGCATTGTATTCGATCGTGTGTTTTTCTTGCAATTGGCTGGGCGTGCTATTTCCTTAGAAGATATAAAGGATGCAGATCCCTACTTATATAGTAGCTGTAAGCAAATTTTGGAGATGGACCCTGAGGCCGTTGATCAAGATGCCTTAGGTCTAACATTCGTTCATGAAATCGAGGAGTTGGGGACAAGAAAAGTCATTGAGCTTCTGTCCTGGTGGTAAAAGCATGGCTGTAAATAGTAAAAATAGGGAGCAGTATGTTCATTCTCTTGTACAGCAGCGGTTTGTCACAGCTATCAAGGAACAGGTATCGAAATTCTCTAAAGGTTTGGTAGAGATTATGACTGGCAAAGGGATCCAAAGATCCTTCTTCCGATGTCTGAATCCAGAAGATCTTGATGGGATGCTACATGGCAGTGAAAAAGCAATTTCTGTTGATGATTGGAAAGCACACACTGAGTATCACGGCTTCAAAGAAACTGATGATCAGATATCCTGGTTTTGGAAGGTATGTTGGAGGACTTTTTTTTTTGGTGCACTCTATTTTTGGTTTGCAGAACGAAGTCCTATGCGCACTTCACCCCAAGTTTCACTGGAAGCTTGCCATATCATATTATTCTTAGGGAGTGGTTGCAAAAATTATTTTTTGAAGGAAGTGATTTAATTTAGTGATTGTGAGAAAGAATGCTTAAGATTGAAAATTTTAAAGTGTTTGCAGAATTTATAAGAAGTAGATGTTGTTTGATGAAAGATTTGAATAGATTAAAATATTAGTGAGAAGTTAAAATTAGGTAGAAGCATACCCCTCTCAGCTTTTAGATTAATTTAAGTAGAAGCATTCAAATAGATAACACTCAAAATTTTCTTTTAAACGCAATTCTATGTGATTATAATCACCTGTAGCTTTTTGAAAACACCCTCTTAGCATATTCATCATTATGCAACACCCTTTTCTTTTATTAGTTGAATATTTATGGTTGGGCAGCAATTAGCACCATTCCAGTCTGCTGTTGAGCAACACTTGACAATTAAAATTTTAATCATGCAAATGCCAGTTCACAGAAAAATGAAAATGTATTTCGATGTAAAAATGGTAGTGTTACAAAAATTTACAAATCTAGGATATTCCCTCAAGTATTCAGAAATATGTCCTGGTAATAATTTAGGCAAGAGACAAATTTCAAATGAAGTGTGACTTCAAAATATTTGTGATGATTTTGGCTCCTACAGATTTTATCTCTCTTGGTGAGCGAAATAGTCAAATGGCATGTCTCACTTCGTAAATCTTAACAGCAGTGTTTTTATTGCACCATTGTCAATTAGGGCAGAAGCAATTGCCTCTAATATTTCAGATACAAATGCATGTATATGATATTTGTATTTCACTATTTTGTATAAAATAATACCTGTAAAGGCCCTTATGGTAATTTTTTTGTTATTACCAGTATTATGACATTACATCTTTCATACATGAACTGATGAACATATAAAATACCTTACTTCCATGATTTTTGAAATTAATTTACATGGGGATGATCATGAAAGTATGTTTCGGGTCATTTGTATTTATGCATGTTAGTTTTAAAATACTTTCCTGAATTAATACATTGTATCTTCTAAAACATAGCACATGAGAAACTTACAATGCCTGGCAACACTCCTTCGATATATTTAACTGTACTTTTTCATTGTGCTTGTTTTTTGGTGGGTTGGGGGGGGTTCATTTTATGGCTGGCAAGGTTTCTTCTGAAGGCATATGAAATTCAAAGGGGACTGCTTGGTTCAAATTTTTCAATGGGAATGGTAGTTTGAATAATTAAATGGTCAATTACAATGGGAATGATGATTACATTGTTAGTGGTTTGCTCTAATCTTGGAGTACGTGGAGACAAAATGATTGTTGGTTGAACAATAATGGAACAATTGAGGGATAAAGATAGGAGGGGAGGTAGTTAATCAAAATGAGGTAATAACTAACTTGTTTTAAGTTGCATTAATACCAAGTAAGGAATGTGAATGGATCATCTTTTTATTCACATCCTCCGTAATGACCTCATGCCCATTCCTTATACCATTCCCGTAGAATTTTGAACCAAGCGGCCCCAAGTCATTGTGTGCGTGATTGATAATTCAGCTTTTTCTTATCAAGTGCCCAATTTATGAATGATTTTGGCAAGCTTCTGCTGTTGTCTTTTGCTATCACAGTTGTCATAACGTAACTTCTTATAATTGGTGTGGACTACTGTAAATGTGATTCAAGTAAAGTCTTGAACCTATGTTATGGTAGAAATGATTCTTAATTACATATTCCTTAAGTGTTATCCATGTGGAGAAGCAATTGTACAAATAGAAAACTGTCTGCTCATATCACGCAACGAGAATCTCAAAGTGCTTTATAATGCCTTGTTTAGTAGAAAAATCCATAATTTTCATTTCTTTTTCTAAATTTTGAGTGAAGTGGACTTTTTAAATTCCTTTGTTTTTGGGCTTATTATTTGAGAGTGATAATCAAATTTTATTTGTTCCAGATTGTGGAAAATATGACAGCAGAGCAAAGAAATGTTCTACTATTCTTTTGGACATCAATAAAACATTTACAGGTAGAAGGTTTCAGTGGTTTGGCATCTCCTCTTTACGTCTACAGGTCTTCTGAATCGTTTGATCGTCTGCCTTCGTCTCACACATGCTTTTACCGGCTGTGTTTTCCTGCTTACCCGAGCAGTGATGTTATGCAAGATCGTCTTAACATCATCACTCAGGAGCATATAGGTTGCAGCTTTGGAACTTGGTGAAAATATGTGGTTGGTTTTGGTGTTGTGCACATAATAGAATTTGTAGTAGATTGTACATAATAGACAACTCTTGACTATTTTGGACTTATCTGAGATGTAGGGAATGTCTTGTTTTCATCAAGAACAATTGTAACTTGTAGGCCTCTTTCTAAACTGTTGATATTGGTAACTTATGAAGTATAAAAAGGGCGAGAATGGTGAATTTTTTATTGTGGTTTTTGTGAATTTAAAGAGACTATTCTACCCCCATCCCACCCCACCCCACCCCTACACCATTAGGTGTTTATATGTTATTAATGGTGGCATTTCCGGTTGTCTACTGTTCTTGTGGTAGATTGATGTGTATTTGAGAAGTGAATTAATAGGTGAAGGTGCAGCATTCTTGAATCTAGATATTATTTTATTTGAGCCTGATTTCTTGACTGAAGGAAGATCAAATGAAATTTGCAAAATCATGGAGCAATATTCCATATTTAGTTTTGGGAGTGTGTTTGAAAAAAAATTATGTTTTGAGGAAGTGATTTAATTTATGCTTGTGACAAAATTGTTTTATAATGAAAATGATGAGTGTTTGTAAAATTCGTATAAAGTAGATATTGAATGTTGGATAAAAGAAGTTGAATAGAATAAACTATTAGTGAGAACTGAAATGCTACAATAAACTAGAAGTCCACACTTCCCAACTTATAGATTATGGATATAAGATAATTATTTTAAGTAGAAGTATTGAATTTAGGGGGTGTTTGAAAAAAAAAAGTTGATGATTTTTGTTAAAAATATTCAAAAGAAAAATTGACAGTGTTTGAAAAAAAAAATAATACTTAAAAAAATGCTCATAAACTATTAAAAACATTCACTTTTAACTTTTTTTTAGTTTTGAGAGCTTATTTAATTTAATAAAATATAAATAAAACACTCCAAATTAGTAATTATTTATACACCCAATTCTACATGATTATAACCACTTATAGTTTCTTGCAAGCACCCCTTAGAAACACTCAAAATAACTTCAAAATGATTATAAACGGAGTATAATTTTTCAAAAACACCCCCTTCATGTTTTGATGTATCAGTTGATAAGGTCGTCATTCTTGAAGTGTTGCTAGTGGGCTGGTCTAGCCCGACCTGATACTGGGCTGTTGGGCCAAGAGTTGAACTTTTTGCAGTTTTGTCTTTTTTTTGTTCAAGGGTTTAATGAACGTTGACCGGTAAGCAAGCAACCCGTTCAAAATAAATTTTAATCGCTCTTTGAAATATAATTTTAATTTTGTTTTGATACCAAATCAAAGGCAACAACTTTTCATTGATATTTCATATTTGACACTTACATTACTTCTGAAGTAATTAAATGCTGAATGAAATAACATTTGATTAATTAGTCCTGAAAGTGAAACTCTGAGTACATGAACATACTTTGTAACATGATTTTTGTTCAATATGTGCATGATACCTTGTTTTAAGAACATTAGTCCATTTAATTTCGTTTCAATGAGCAAAATTTTTAATGCAAGGATGCACTACTTTCGGTTATTTCAGTACTTCACATTTTAAATACTTTAAAAAAACTGTGATGCTGAAAATGTTGATTAAGTCGGGCATAATATAACCGGAGTCCTATCGGCTATTAACCTGATTGGGTCGGGTTAAATATTTTCAATTTTTTGGACCTTCAAATTTATATTCCAACGTGATTTTCGCATCAAATTGATCGGGTGGATCAATAGGTCGAGCTCAAATTTTAACTCGTTTGAAGATTGAAGCAGGTCTCCTGTAGGTTTTTATGAACTCTTTTTTTTGAACAGCCAAAAAACAATGATACTCCCTCCGTTTCAGAAGACTTAACACACTTTTTTTTTTATCTGTCCCATAAGATTTTGCACACTCAAAAAATGGACACACTCTTCTCAACTTATATCCTTACAACACACACTTATTACCCCCCATAAAATAACTTTTCTTAATCTCTGCGCCGAAAAGTTAACGCATAGTCTTCCGGGACGGAGGGAGTATATATTAAAGTATAAGGGGTACTCCAACCCTTACAAGATACAATTCCTATGAGAACACCTCACCAAAGCATCGCCTTTACAAAACTACTAAACTAATTACACTAATTATTTCTGATTTACTACAGCACCACAACATTTTAAAGAATCACCTAACCAATCATAGAATGACAAAGCCTTAACATATGGAAATTTAGTTGACAACCATGACCGCAATCTGCCTTTAATCTCATCAATTACCTTGTGAATGGAGAGATTGGAGTAGTTGAAGGTTGCCTCGTTTCTGCAATTCCACATCATCCAAACAATGCAAATCCAAAAAGTAGTAGCTATCCTCTTCACCAAACAAACTGCAAAATTGCAGTAGATGACAGCCGGAGACAGAAAGAGAGATTATCCGAACGATTCATCCACTGAAACACCTCGTTCCAAATCTGCATCCCGAGCTGACACCTTTTAGAAGGTGTGCAACAGATTTTCTTCACAAGATCCACATAGAGCACAAAGATTATCACTATTTGTCAGGGTAATATTCTTTGCTATAGGGTTGTCCTTTGTTGGTAATCTTTGATTAAGCACTTTCCATATGACAGCTTGAGCCCGTCTCGGTGCGAAGCTTCTCCAAACATTCTTGAAAGCCCTGTATACTTGCTGCCCAGTCGAGATATCCGGAGCACCTGGGAAGTGTTGAAGTTGAATATGCCGCATTAGTGGAGTAGATTCCATTTGGCGCGAATTTCCAGCTCCAAGTGTCGCCCGTTTCTTGATGAATTTGCACCCTGTTCAAACAAGCCAATAATTCATTAAGCGAAGACACATCCCTCACTCTCAACTCACGACTCCACTTCAAATCCCAAACCCACCCATTTGAGCCCCAAACCCCACACTCACTCACACGAGACTCTTTTTGGACACTAATCGAGTGTTACGTTATAGCTTGTACATACAAAATATAATTGTTCTGCATATGAAACGTTAGTGTTAAAAAAATATTTAATTTTATGTGTGTTTTTAATCTTAAAATCATACACCAATAATATTTTGTGTGCACATAAGTTTGGAATCACATAAATTTTTGCCTAATTTTTTAAGGTCATACTCAATAAGGACAAAATATGAAACTTATTTTCATGAAAGGTTTTTTGTTAATTTGTAGTATATAAAAACTCTATTTTTACTTGTGCATAAGGCCTCGTTTGCATTTGAAATATAAGCGGAACAAATCGATGCTTATTGATGCAAGTACAATTTATATTCTTAAATGTAAGTGCTTAAAGGACTGAATATGCAGTTTTTTTAGTCATATATTAAATGAAAATTGAAATGCAACTTGATATACCTTTCGATTTAGTCTATGCTAGGCTGCTGGGCACAACCCAATAATTTTTTTCGTACCACATACATATATGAGACTAATAGTACTTTTTTAACATATGTACTTTTTAATTCAACTAATAGTGTTGAGACATCTATGTACTTGACACGACTGTGCCGTATGACAAAATCAAATTGCGTAATTTTGTTATATGATCAGCATTTCTTATTTTATGTTATTGGAGTAAATCTTTATATAATATAATTTACACATATTTAAGAATAACAAGGTGTGGTGGTGTGGTAGATTGGCAAAACATAAAAGATGAATACAATAACATAAATATTATTTATATTTAAGTACACAAAATTATTTAAATTTATTTCATTCATAGCTGAGGAGGATCAAGCAAGCCCCATCGAACCAAAAAGACAACTTTACCCCCTGGGACCAAGCTTCCATTTTCTCAAACTAGAAATAAATTCACCTAACTTGGCCCCACTTTCTGCTTTAAAACACAATAGTAATACTTTAATCTTCCTCACACCAATACCAATTACTAAAATAGAAACATAAATAAAAAATAAACCAAAACAGTTCAAATACTGGCATCACCATTTCCACTCCACATAAACTCCTCACTCCTCAGTTTTCTCCACCGCCTCTTCCTTTGCCACCTCCGCTGCCGGAGCTTCAGCCTCCGCCACCTCCGCCGCCGGCTCCTCAACGACAGCCGCTGCTACTGGCTCCTCCTCTGGCGCAGCCTCCTCTGTTTTCTCCACCTCAGGGGCAGCTTCTTCAGCCGCGACTTCGGTTACCGGCTCGGCTTCAGCAGTCGCCTCCTCGGCTACAACTTTCTCCGGCTCGGCTTCACCGGCTGGCTCCTCAGCCGCTGTTACTTCGGCTTCGGCGGCCGCCTCTGGCTCCGGCTCTGCCACGAATACCGCCTCACCAACTGACTCGGTGGCGGCGGGTGCTTCCTCGGTTGATGCAACCGGTGCTGCTTCCTCGGTCACCTCCGCCGCTGCTACCGCCTCCTCCACCGTCTTCGGCGCGGCGGCGACCTCTTTCTCGTGAAGAGTTGGAACGACTGTCTCTGGAACTGGTTCAACCTGCGTGATCAATTAATTGAGATTTTGCTATTTTGTTAATAAATTAATCAACATCAAAAATAATATTTTTTTTATCGCACAAATGACGACTCAAACACATGATCTCATGACACAAGTGGTAATGTTCTAACCACTCGAGCTATCTCACTAGATCTATCAAAAACTAATGTTTGAACATGTACTTTTGCAACATGATCATTGCTTTTCCACATTTAGCAGAAATTTAATTGAACTACTATTGGTTTTTATCTTAAATTTATTAATTAGGACTTGACTAATACATGCATAAGCTAGATCAGAAAAAAATAAGAAATTAAATTATTCGATCCAATCGAGTTTATTGATTGATTATCGAATGATAATCAATTCATTCGAATTGGAGCATAAGCAAATGTAAATTGTACCGTAGCTGCCGCCATTGAAGTAGCTTGAAAGAGTGATTAAAGAGAAGAGATGGTGTGTGGTAAAAACTCAAGAAAGCAAGAGTGGTGAATGAATCAGATGATGGGAGATTGTGGGTTTGAGGGGTATTTATAGTACACAAATTAGCAGCTCAAAAGCATATATAATAATTAATTAATTAAAGATCTTGAGGGGCAATTTGACACATAAGATGATGGTGATGCAAAGTGTTAGAAAATTAATATAAATAAATTTATTTTATACAATTTTTTAAGTTTAGACCGTTAGATAATATATATGAAATTCTTTCATAGTATCAACAGACAATTTAATATAGACGTGAGCTGCCAAAAGCTATGATATCATCAATGACCTTTACATCTCGTCCGAGCTTATATGAAGATGTTAAATTAATTTATTCGTATCGATGATCAACTGATTACACACTTCTTAATTAATTTATATTTTTAGATGAGATCATAAACCTTCTTTGATAAAGGTGCTTAGTTGTAATTGATCTACTTTACAAAAAAAATTAATGGAAATAAAAATAAAATGTTTGATAGCAAATGGGGTTTTTGAATTTTGTGGAATTTTGAAAGGGTAAAGGCACATGGTGTGGTGCCCATTTTCACATTTGCCAATTCATTATCTTTTTCCTCAATGGCTTCATCTCCTTTGTTGCGTGCAGTCGGGCGTGTAGGCGACTATTATCATCATGCTTTCATGTTCATCCAATTTCATATTATTCACTCTTTGCTCCAATCTTGGATCCCGTTTGTTTAAAAGGATGTGAAATATGAAAATAAAAAATTATGAGATATATTTGACATGATACAATTTACATTATTTAATTTGTTGTGTTTGGATTACAATTGCATATACCACTTTTAAGGTGGGATATAGAATATCCCTCAAAAAAAAAAAGAAAAAAAAGTGGGATATACTGATATAGAATACTGCATTTAAGGAAAAATGGATAATGGGTCATGTTTTAATAGTTAATACAGTGTCAAAAGATTTATTAATACATCAAAATAAATATGAAAAAAAGGTGGGAAAGGGGATGAATTCCTCCCCTACTCCCTCCTTTGTAACCCATAACAAACGGGCTCTTGAAATTTTTCCGAGGATTTGTATTTCATAATAATTATAACAAACTTATTAGCATGGTTTGAGTTATATTGATATTAATTTTGAAATTGATCACTTAGTGTACATTAATTTGTTAGGAATTGTAGACTTGGCTTTGAAATTCATTCGTAATAATATTTATAGGTAATTCTTTTATGTAAATTAGTTTTACCGTGATATTGATTTACATTTTGTGCTATTTTTAAAGAGAGTTAATAATTTCATTAAAATCATTCCAGAGTCAATCCATTTTAAATCATTTTATATGACCACAACCATGCGTGGTTTTACTTTAGTTCTGAAGTAATTAGATTGTACTATTCATTACAATATTTAGATAATCAATTAAAAAATGTCAAAATATAATGTGCAGTGTTGTCAAAAGTAATTTTCAAAACACGTCTTATTATTTAATATCAATTAAATTGATTCAATAATTGTCATTCCCTGCGTTTTCGGTTTTCCAATCTGACAATTCTAAAAATTATAAATAATTAATTGAATGGGTTTATCACCCAATTTTACTTATTTTTCTCTAAAAAAATATTTTCTCTCTTCATTCATTTTATTGGATGGATGACGCTCTCTCCAATCTAATGAACATCCACAATGATTTTAAACACAAACTTTTATTGTAAAACTATAAAAAAAAAAAAAAAAAAACAATTTTGGAGTGGCTGAAATAGAATATATATTTCGGTAATCCGTGTTGGATTTGGAGAGATCAGATTGTTTGATCCTATGTAGAATTGTAGTAATTTAGAAAGGAGTGATAATTGTATTTGCATAGAGCGTGGTAACATCTTTTTGCTAATTGAATTCGGTCTTCAAATTAGCTTACACAAAATCACCCCACAATCTATCTTCATCATTTCTGCATTGAAACCCTCTATTTCGCAACCTTTTATTTATTTTTTTTTTTTTGAAATCCAACAAGACACTCAATATGAAAAGACAACTTTTTTTTGTTTTATAAAATAGTGTTGCATGAAATATATAATTAAGACAAAAATTTACATGAGACATACTCATTTATCATTTTAGTACTCATTTATCATTTTAGTATTGGGTTATAGAGTTTGATGAATTGTACACTGCCCATGATCACACTGATTTAGGGTTGCGATTCTGCATTTGGTATAAATAATTCACTGATTCATTAGAATACATTTATTGTATATTGAAAAATTATACATACTTCTCACCTAAATATCAACATTTTATTTATAGAGTGTTTTTTTTGGATTATAATAGTCATTTATTGACCATTTTTCACATAATACTTTGTTTAAAAAAAAAAATGGTTTTATACTGATATATAGTATAATCTTAACACAAATAATCCATCCTTCCAAAATATTTTAAAACAATTTAACTTACTAAAAACATTTAATTAAAAATATATTTTTTTTTAATCACGAGGTCCGCGTTATAGAGTTTGATGCAAAAAATGATTTAGGGATGGATTTGCATTTGGTATAAATAAAAAAAAAAAAAAATGCCCTTGACAAATGACCTTGGAAATCCACCCTCCATCCCCTTTAAAAAAAAAAACATCAAAAAATTTTTTAATTGAGAGTATCTCACAAAAAAAAAATTGACAAATGGCGTGGAAATGTTCTTTATTCCAAAAAAAATTTGTTCTTTATTCCTTTGTCATTCCTACTTCTCCATAAGTGCAATACAATTTCTAAGGTTGTGGTTTGTAAAGGGATGGTGTAATTGGAATGGAGATGCCCTATCCCCAATCTCATTCAATTTTGGATTTGCACATCAAAATATTCACCTACTTTAATTTTGTTATTTACACAATCACATAAAAATATTTTCTTACTCATTGTCTCTCGTCCTTCTCCTGTATCTACTCTTATCTCACCTACTTTTTCATAACACTTATTCTTTATCATACTTTTATCTCATTCAAATCATTATCAAACTAATTAAAATAATACAATAATACAACATTATTTTTTATTTGACATAAAATTTCATCCAACTCTACTTTTTCATCTCTAACTAAAAATAGATTCATTATTCACCAAAGTACCATCATCCTCCTTTTTCCAGCTTCATCTCATCCACCACCATTCTTACCCAAACGCAACAATATTATCAGCTATATATGATTTTATGGGATATGAGTCAATTATATTTTAAAATAAGTATCATACATCAAATGAAACTTCGTAATTCATTAATCATATAACATAGTAAATTGAAAAATAAGTATCATACATCATATGAAACTTCATAATTCATTAGTCATATAACATAGTAAATTGATCCGTTTCATGCACAAGCCGGTATCAAATTTTTTTATTATAAGAAATATAAAAATAATGGGAAAGAAATATAAAAATAATGAGAATACAAATAGAATCAAATGGCAGTAAGGCATAGTAAAAAATTATTTCCTCAGTCCCGTACTTATTTACCCCTTTGTTTTTAGCACGAATTTTAATGTAGAAGTTGTTTATTAGTATTTAAATTGATAAATTGACTTTGACTGAGGGTATTGTAGTAATTTTTATTTTATTATTAAAATAGATAATTTTTTGTGGGCAATAGTAATGACATGTAATATAATTTTAAGATATTAGGAGGGGATATTAAAAAGAAAGTAGTTGCTTTATTATCTTTTATAATATAAAAATAAGTACGGGACAGACCATTTGAGAAAAGAGGTAAACAAGTACTCCCTCCTATTCAAAGTATAAAATGTTTTGGCTTATTACATTATTTACTTTTTATTTGATGTTTTGACTTTTATTTTCCTACATTGTCCTTATTTAATATTATTCCTTTACTTTCTTGTTTTACTCCCTATTATGTTATTAAAGATAATTTATTATTAAATAAGATTAATTTTAGTATAATTTTTTTTTATAAATAAATGTGCAAAAGATCAAAATATCTTATATTTTGAACAGAGGCAGTAAAAATTATAAAAACAAATTGAAAACCCAGCATTGAATTGAATAGAATAGGTGTACAAGTTGGAGTAGGTGGACCAATGGCAATGAAGTGAAAGAGGGCGGTGGCGTCCTTTTGGATTCTAAAACAACTGTCTTGTGGGACCCAGCAAGATGCTTTTGGAGGTTGTACACTCGTGACATGGGTCCCACGTGCGTGCCTTTCAGGTCGCGCCAAGCTGGATCACAGTCATGCCTCATCTTGTCCCCCTCATTCCCCTTTTTAAATTCTTCTTAATCAACATTCTCTTTATTTTCGAACAAGGATGCATGATTATTCAGAATTTTTTAATAATACAATATCGGATACTTCATGGTTATTTGGGTACTTGGATATAGGTGGGATACTCACTCAATATGTTACTTAACGTGTCCCAATTAAAAATATTAATAATAATTTTGGGTACTGTGTCAAACACGACTGATCAGCGTGTCGAACACGGACAAAGTACATGTGGGTCAAATTGGAATTTTTTTAAAAATAAATTTATTTTATATTAAATTAACTAAAATTAATCCATAAACAATAAAAATAATATTGACTCTCTTTATTGCTCACACGGTCATACCACTATCAAATTGTGTTGTCGTTTACATGTTTTATTACGATGTTCACTTTATTTTGATGTTATATTTGTTTAAGTGATAAAAAAAATTGCATAGGTTACAAAAACACATATTTTTAAGTGGTGTAGGCATGAGATTTAAGAGTTTGCTCTTCTTAAGATCTTATGAGCTGCTTCATACAGAATTTTGTTCTGACTTGAAAGTTTCATTTGAAGTGGACCCCTGTTAATGGACAGTGGGTTCTAATCTTTCGAATTAATAGATCTTTGATCAGATAACGAGTTTTTTTTTAAAAAAAATCTGACGAAGGAAATGCATGTGCATAAATGAATGCGATGTACAAACTAATTGTTAGTACCAAGATGGGCGAATATTAGTACACTAATCAATTTTAGCTCGACATAAAAGCCTATAATTTCAATACAAAATAGCCCTATTTATGTTCAACCACCGTTGGATCCAGCCATCAATATAGTGTCACCTCGTATTGAATTATGTATGCATCATAATACGTGTAATGAGTCATTTACGTGTAAGGAAAAACTATGACATGTTACATTATCAATCAAATATTTATATCATCAGTTTTTCTGCTCCATAATATTTCAGTTTTCACTTACATGCGTGAAAAAAAAAACACAAAAAACAGAAAATATGAAAATATGAAAACAAAATAGCTAGACAATAAGCCGTATAAAATTATTTCCCACTTTTTTTTTTTAATTATATTTTACTATTTCACTGTATAGATGCATGAAAGTGTGCTTTTAAAAAAATCGACTATTTATATTTATTACAAGCACATGTTTTTAATATAACGATCTATACCTATATTGGGATATCATCCAGAGTGTAACGACATTTATAATGAAAACGAACTGCTAACGAGTCTTGCAAGCTCCATCTATTGAAATTTATTAAATGTAAGAGTATTGTATATCAAAAAATATATAGAGAGCAATGAAGGAACGTAAAAATTGAAAGAGAAATAATTTTGTGAACCAAATTTATACATAAGTTTTATCATTTATATACAAATACTATTATATTTATGCATAATAATGATAGGGTTTATGTTGAGGTTATACTGAAAAATATGTTTTTTACTTTGTATAATCAAACTGAATTTCTTATTTATTTACTGAAATAAATTATTTATCATTGTTGCATTAAATATGAATGAATGTTATATATATTTACTGCATATATGTTCAATAAATAGTATGTGTTACATTCAGTGACGGACCTACCTTGGGGTCAGGGGGGTCACTGGGCCCCCCTGACCCCACTTGAATTTCTTATATATATATATACACTTATAATTAAGATACATCTGTATGAGACAGTCTCATAGTAAGGCGAAGCATAAATTGTGTATTAACGCTCTAATATTTTGGAAGGATGAGTATTATTTGTGTTATAGATTATACCCTATATCATGTATAAAACTATCTCATACGAATGTCTGTCTCCTTTAAACAAAGTATTATGTGCATCATGTTCAATGTACACCACTATTACTAATCCTTGTAAAAATCAACACTCTATAAATAAAATGTTGATTTTTAGGTGAGAAAGGGGTAACAAAATAGAGAAAGAATATGTATAATTCACATTTTCAATATACATATAAATGTATTCGACTCTGTTAATATAAAGATGTTTAGTCCAAATAATTTTCGAAAATATATAAAAATTCTAAAGTGCATTTAGCTACACTATGTTATAAATTGGGCCCCCCTCGGTAAAATTTCTGGGTCCGTCACTGGTTACATTGTAGTTAATTTGGTGATACCAGATCACGGAAGATCAAATTAACAGTTCCTCGTAACTAAGTACAAATTCACAACCCAGATGAAAATGAACAATCCATCGTGAAAGGTTGAAGTGTAAAACTCAGATTGATTTGTCTTGACTAAGAGATTACACTAGTGCATTATGATGCGTTGAATAGAACCTACAGGAGGATAAATTCTTCAGCACTGAACATAGAAGAATTAGACCTCAGTGGTTCGTTATTTCTTATTCTCCGTTCCTTAAATAGAATAGTGTGAAATTAATAGCTACTGTTTTGAATTATGCTGGGAAGAGAATCAACGTGATTTGATACCTTATATCTTGGGCAATATTATTAGTTACACGACGATTGCTAAGATTTAACACGGAGAATCGTGTGCAAGTACGTCTTGCTTGATTTGTCCCCTTGGTGGGCTCAGAAGCTTTATCATACCAAATCTTGCAAGTGAAAATTTATTTCCGGTATGGATAATAATGTTGAGTTGTCTTTACTCCAAGGATAAAAATTTTAATTAATATAAAGCTTTTTCAGTGGCTTAATTAATTAGTGGACTGGATGATCTTAAACACGAGAAATAATAACCGGGAGCCATATTATTGAAGCATCGTAATATGGATTAAGATGATTAGTTCAATATTAATTTTATAATGGAGTAAATTAATATTAATGGACTTGAATAATATTATGGCTTAATATTATAGATTCATAGCCCATTTGAGGTTCAATCTTAATTCTCCTAAAAGTCCCTCAAATAACCCAATTAAAATTCAATTAATGAAAAGGAGAAGAAAATATTATTGCCTATTTTTTCCATGATATTTTCGAAAATATGAGTAGGAAAGAGAAAAATATTTTCTTGATTTTCTTAGAAAGATTTTATGGAATAAGTATTCTTGAGATACAAGTTTATCCCATAAATTCAAGAAAGGTAAAAGATCTTATTCCTTCTCTACACATAATGAAAATTTTGAAAATTATGACTAATGAGGAGAATAAAATTTTGTTGGGAGATATTTTGGGAAATAGAATATATTGGATATATTCAAAATTGTAACTTGAGGAAAAAACAAGGAAATTTTCCAAAGGCCCAACTAGGTCAAATTTTCATCCCACCTAGTCCTATAAATAGGGGATGAATTTTTCATCCCAAATGTAATTTCATGTGTTGGAAAAATTAGAAATCCACAAAGGTGGTGGCAAATAATTTTAGTTTTCTCCTTTATTAAAATCGTTCGTGAGAATCCTTCCACCGGATTACGTTCGTGGACTTGAGACATATTTGAGAAGACACTTTGGGTTGATCCATCGTCTCAACGGTTGTCTCTACAAGAGGTATGTAATTTCGTAACTCCTAGATTCCGCATGCTTAGGATTTACGTGAATTACGTATACGCATGTTATTGTTGCTTATTTAATTATTACGTTGAATTAATTTAGGATTGATTCATGTTAGTAATTAATTGAATAATTTAAATATGTATTTAAATATTTCTCGAATAAATCTGGACACCCCGTATTTCCCAACAGTTTATGCATAACAGTGACATAATATATATATAATTAATTTTAAAAAATAGAGTTTACCGTGAACTCGGAATCATGCAAGTTTTTATCAAATTGAAATAGATTAGCTAATAATAACCCTCAAACTGATCAGTCTTGAAAACCTTAAATCTACAAAAGAAATTGCAATATACTCCCTCCATTCGGGACAAAGTTTTACATTTGAAAATGACACAAGTTTTAAGGAAAATTAAACATCATTTTGGTTGACGGAATGTGTAAGAAAAGTATAAAAAAAAAGCAAAAAGAGAAAATTTGTATATTTTCATATTAATTGAGTAACAATTAATATAATTTTAAGTAAAAGTAGGGACAATTGTTAAAAAGAGTCATAACTTACCAATAAAGTAAAATATAAAGTTTTAATCGAAAATTTTAAAATGACAAAATATAAAACTTTGCTTTTTTTTTTTTAGAATATACTCCCTCCGTCCCGCGATTACTTGAACACTTGTCTTATTTGGACGTCCTAACATTACTTGAACATTCCCAAAATAGAAACTCATATAATATTAATACACTCACAACACCCTTATTTTATTTCACTAAAACCCACTTTACTTCGTTTGCGTGTCATTTTCAGTGTTCAAGTTCTCATGTGATGGAGGGAGTACATGTTTTTATAGTATTTCATGTACCCAATATATTTTTAGAGAAAAAATCACAAATGATCCTGTAACTTTATCTGAATTCACAGATGGTCCTGTAAGTTTTTATTTTATCAATTTTGGACATTTTGATTTCAATTTTAGTCATTTTCGCCGGATAATTTAAAATTTGATCGGAAAATTGACCTAACTTTTTATTATGGTCACGTTAACGGTCGTCACCACTCTCATTTGAACTGGTTTTCATCAAGGAAGAAAAACACTCAATCAATTTCATGTTTTGATCGATTACACCTCCCCCGTGAATCGCAATTTCAAAATCACAAATTTTATTCATTATCGTGACTAATTTCGAGCGATTTACGTTGAAGCGAGGGTCGAAACCTATACTATTCTCTTCCTCTCACAGAACCCATCATTTCAATATTTTTTTCGCATTATTTTGTATGCTACGTCATATTTCTGGCCATTTTTCGGCCAAAATTTTCAATTTTTCGACGAAAATGACTATAACTAAAACTAAAATGATCAAAATTGATAAAATAAAAATTTACAGGACTATTTATGTATTCGAACGAAGTTACTTTACCTTTTGTGATTTTTTCTGTATATTTTTACAGGGGTATAACTTTAACAAAGTGGAAAGATAAATGAGGTGATAAAGTTAATTAACGAGAGTGGCACTTAGCCACTTACTTGTGGGCTGTGGGCTATGGGCTGTCTGTAAAGTGCGCTCACTCCATGCTCTAAATATAAAAAAAAAATTGATGATTGATATCTTGGGCCCACCACGGGTGGCCCACATGGTTTTCGTGTAATTTATGATTTGACGCTGACCCACGTCACCCTATAAATATATGCCACGTTGGATCGGTCTCATGCTGCTTTGAAAGACGATTGTGGCACTTATCATTTGGATTGTGGCACTCTTTTCAATTTATTCTACAGTTTTTGTAAGCTTAATATGGAAATTTGGAAATTGATAATCACATCGATGTATTTGATTGGATTCTTTGGGGTTTAAAATACGAGGATGTGATGCAAAAATAATGTTTGATATGGTTGAGAAATTAATGGAAATGATTTCTCATTTTCAGAGAATTCATTATACCTCCATTAAGATTTGACGAGGTGTGTGTTTCATTCATCTCATCTATCGTATCAATACCCTTTTCGTTCCTCTATTATTTTATAAACATTCTCTAAAGAAGCTCTTGTGATCTTATAAGAAAATATATTATTTTTCTAGGACAAAAACATTTATGGACAGATTAGTATATAATACTGTTTAACATACGAAATATCATGGTTTAATAATTTTTTTAAAATTAACATATAATTTTTTTATTTTTAAACATGATACTTGGTATATATAATAGTGGAACTTTATAACTATAAAGGAGAGGATCTACTTGACAAAAAGACCTACTATTTTCCATATATACTTAGAATCAATAATACTCTGCAACGCAGAACAATATTTTGTTACGGACGGGAGTCATATGCATCCAGATGTACCGTGCACTCATAATGTATTTTAAAATTATGTAATTTATTATACTGAAAGATACAATTTGTTTAAATATTTAAGCATCATGCTCGAGAAAACATGTTCTTGATTTCTTATTTTAATTTGTATTTTATATTAAACGAAATCATCAATATATTGTCACTTAATATGCATTAAATATACCTGTAAAAAAAATGCATTAAATATAATAATATACAAAATAAAATATCGAATTAATAGAAGATTTAATTTTTAAAACTCGCAAAGCCAAAATAGAAAATCAACACGTATTTAGTATTTACGAATAAGGACATGGGTCAGATGTCACCCGGAAAAATTAAGTATATACAGATTACGTAGCAAAAACTTTCACTTCCGAAGTTTTAGATGGCACCATCTCATTTATTCTATTTCTCTGTTGCTTGGTGCGATCAAACTATTAACGAAATGACAAAAAATTGTATGAGATGGGGTACAACTCACCACAAATCAACACTCACTTTTACTAAAATGTTAACGTTTCAAATTTTCAATATTCAAATTATGCTCCGTTTCATCGGTGGACCGTCTCACGCAAGTGTGGCTCTAACAAAATAAAAAATGGATGGCAATTCATTCCTTATTTGGTATAATCAACAAAATAAATTAATAATAACTAAAAGTATAATATACTCTAATATACATGACGCCAAATAATAAAAAAAAAACACGTGAGACGAGACCAAATTCAATATTAATTTCACCATGTTGACTACCGGTGATTACTAATAAAAATTAATAAATGAACTTGACTAATAAATTTAATCTTTCGAAATAAATTACTTATATGATATGAAAGTAATTAAGGAACATATACAATTGAGATTCTATTGGATTTTTTGGACTTTAGAAAGTCTGTGGATTTAGAAAATTTATAGACTTCATGCAGAGTTTGACTGACTTTTTTTTATTGATTTACATGGATTTTCATATATTTGACAGGATTGTGGAATACATTTTTTTATTGATTTACATGAATTTCCATAGACTGCGGCGCTGAATTTATTGATGCAAATGCATATAGAACACATTTGTATATAAAAAAAAGTTATCTAAATTGTTTAGAAAAATACCAAAAATACATTAATTCAAAAAAAAATATATTATTATTCATCATTATTATTTCGCTAAAAAATCTAATTTTTCGACAATGAAAATTTAAAAATAAAAAACACGTATTTACGAATAAGGACATGAGGGAGGATGGACCCGGAAAAATTATGTATATGCAGATGGCGTAGCAAAAACTTCCGAAGTCCAAAAGAAGCACGTCATCTCATTTATTCTATTTCTCGGTTGCAGGAGTGATCAAACTGATCGTCAAAATGGCAAAAAACGGCGGCGACGGTAGTGGGCATCGGCGATGGCAGGAGAACAAAGATGATTTTTTTTTTAAAATATTTCGTTTTTTAGTTTTTCGATAGAATACATAAAATCTACAGTTGTTAAAAATAAATTTTGGAGAGTGAAATCTATTTATATTTTTGGAAGAGAATCAAAGAAAATCCATAGACTATCAAAATTCATAAACTGTTGAATACGTAAAAAAAATTAAAGACTTTTTAAAATTCGTATTGAATACCTCAAAATTTTTAAAAGACTATAAAAAATCGGAATTGAATAACCCCAAACTTTGAAAGTCTAAAAAATTCCTAAATAGTCCACAACCCATACTACCCCTATGTGAAATATATATATATATATATATATGGGTTCAAACTCAAAATCAGTATTAACAAGGAACATGATGTTCGGAAAAGAAGAGTAGACCTGTCATCAAACAGAGATTCCACTTGACTGCAAAAAGAATGGCGATAGAGATATACTTCATACTTGACATTGTAATATTGGCCTCTTAAATATATCCAAATTTTATCAAAATTTGATATGTTGCCTACACGCAAATGCAAATTAAATATCATCTTCTACTTTTCAAGATGGGATATCAAATTATAAAATATCCAGATTTTTACTAGTATTGTCAATTTCCTATGTGATAGCAAAATACATTTATACAAATATATGTATATAATATTTTTATTTATATGTATTCATATTGAAATAGTCCCTCTCTATGGTTCTAAATAATTGCAAGTACGAAAGGCCACGAACCAAGTTAATGCTGAAGGGGCAAATTACAGAAACAGTCCTCAAAGAGTCAAAGACATTACCCCTCAATAAATAGATATTGTTGATTGTATTTCAATTTTCAATCTTATTTAATTAGTTTATATATCATTTTTGTAATATGATAGTATTATTGTACATATAAATAATAGTAATATTGTTTGGGGTGAATCACCCGAAGTGAATATGTGTAATTCCTATTTAATTTTTAATGAAATTTGACTTTTGAATTTTGACTGAAACTTCATTAAGGATAAAACAGTAAAAATACTACCTATGACATCAACATTTCACCTTTCACCCCGAATGATTCAGCGTCCTATAAATAATGAATACCCTCGAGTATATGAATCGAAAGAAGGTAACATAATAGAAGAAGAGGACCTTTTATGCCCCTACAACAAAGACAAGGGGTGACAGAAAAATGTTGTCTTTTCATTTCTTTTACAAGTTCGGACACTCAAGTAAAGTTGCATCTCTCATAATTCATAAAGGAATAATTGAGACATGAGTGTACTAGAGAAGATATTCAGGTTTTAACCCTTTTTCCAGCCATTATATCTTAAGAGGGTTATTAAAATAGGGAATGAGAATTAAAGATCATTGGTCCATTCTTAAAGATCTGGGAAGAAATAATAGCGATTCTCCCTAAAAAACTAATTGATATTTTAGCATTATTAGATCATATATTATAATCAATGTACAAATAGATGAAACGACGTAGCTTTGGTCAAAATCTTTCAACCATCCGAGGTAATTGCAATTTGCAGCAAGAGATGATTCCACATGCACTCATTAAATGATCTCATGTTTAGTCCAACGTTGTCACTGCTTCATGGGACAATCTTTTCTTTCTAGATTGCAAACACCTTTACTTCTTGGTCCACATCTGAAGGACTGTCTGCTCACACCAAATCCTTAACCACATAATTACCGCTAAATCATTCCAGATTTTCAATCATATTTGTTGCCCCAATATTCTATATTTGGGGCGCAAAATAAAAGCAGGGAATACATAGGAAATTCTGTTTATAGTAAGGGTGTGTTGAAACTCTACAAAATGACTTCAAAAATCATTTTTTTTCTTATTAAAACTTTTAAAAGACAATTTTAAAAAAAATGATTTTGAAGGTTTCTTGTAGTGATTAAAAGCAATACTAGGAGCCCGTTTGATTAATCTTATTTTTAACATCTTATAAGCTCTAACATTTTATAATTTATTTTAAAAACTTATAGGGTGCAATTTTAAATAGCTTATAAGTTCATTAGAAAAATAAGTTGAGGATATGGTATTTTATTTTTATTTTTTTGGAACTTATAAGCACTAAATAGTTTATTCTAACATCTTATAAGATGTTATTAGTCTTTTTTTGTCAAATAAATTTAAAGAGCTTATAAGCTCCCCCAAACAGGCCCCAAGTATCGGTGTGCAGCGATTAGGATAGTTTGCGTGTACCTGTATGAATGTACATGAATATGTGCATGAAGGACGAACTATATACACTACCCCGACTAGTCGACTCTAGCTACTATAGTCAATCATGATAAAATTTCTCATCTCCAACAGCAGTACTTAAACAATCACTAGAATGTGTTGTGATAGAAAATTAAAATACACTTGGGGATGGAATAACAGTATGCTAATCAATAATCATTGAGACAAAGTGTTGGTAGTATTTAAATACAGTAACTGTTCTTATCAAAAAAAATAAACACAGTAACTGGGGACAATAATACCGTTGGTAAAAACAGACAAGAGGCATTAATGATAGTTCCTTTACCTAAAGTAACACCACAAAGGTAACATAGCAGGCGAGGGTACTCGATATCCATGTGGTCAACTGCTTGGCTTACAGCAACATAAGCAACAATGATGTATGGTTAAAATCAATTTTTGACAAGCTTCTTCAGTACTGCTTCTGCTCGTTGCTCGAATTTTGGCAAGGCCCATTCATGTTGAACAATGTCCAAATTATCTTTCTCCGCCCAAGCTCTGATGCAACAACAAAAGCAACCAGTTAAAACAATAAATGTTTCATTCTTTGTTAGGAATTAAACAAGCAATTATGGAGAAAATAATAGAACTAGGAATTTAGAGACAAGCGATTTGATTAATGAAGTTAAATGAAGAATGACTATAGTAGGGGTTACACCAAGTCAGAGATTCACTATTTTCGTGTGTTATTTTCATTTGAAAATATCAAATACAATGAGTCAAGGTATTTAAATGAGACATGGGCCAAAGCCCTAATTCACGTAAATTTTATTTGGAACCATCTCGACCTCGGGCCTTGGTTGTTCGGTTCCGCTCAGTCGATCAAATTTCATGCGCCTCCATGCTCGGGTCTCCCAATTCGCTCGACCTAACACCATGGTCTAGGGAAAAAGGATGTTAATGTAGGACAGCATTGGATCCCTTCTCCGATTAGGGCTCCACAAAAACCAAACAATCTTCCAGAGAGAGAGAGAAAAAGATATAACTATCTGTCTGTTGTTCTAAACAAAAAGGTCAAATTAGGCATCAAAAGAATCAACTTGAAGTTCTTATGTTTCCTTAAATTTAGTATTTGAAGTCATGCATAACTTCAACTTCTAAGGTCACAACCTTAGTCAACATGTCAAAAGGAATTTTCACTCGAGAGGGATCTTCAGAAACCAAAGATCTTGTTTCGATGAGTTAACGAATGTAATGATACCTCAACTCAATGACAGCTATTCCTCGAAAGTGAAAGGCATAATTCTTCATCAAGTGAATAGCACTTTCAAGAACTATATTGTAATACTATCATTTTGCTCCTTCCCCAACTCACAGACCTTCGCAACCAAACCATTTCTTTACTAGCCTCAAGAATAAATTAACTTGTCAATGTCCATTAAGAATTTCGAGCAACTATCTTTTGCAACTTAGAAGCCCAAGAGATTGTTGTACCACCAAAAGTAAACATATACCCGTTGAGTACTCCTCCTTTTGTCAAGATCATTTGATGTCAAGTCTGCGATCAACATATCCCGCCAACCCAACGCTTTTTGCCCTCAAAGAACAAAAGCTTGTTCAAGAGTACCTCTCAAGTACCTTAGGATCCATTTTACCGATTTCCCAATGTCTTCTCCAAGGATTGCCCATAAACCGCTTAACAACTCCCAAATAGATTGAGGAAATACCTGGTCTTGTACACTTAATCATTGCATACATCAAACTTACAATTCCCAAACCAAGGAGTGTTTTGCATTTAGGTCCGTTCTAAAAAAATTGTTTAGGTGAGTCCTTTTGGATACTTTGAATCGACTTTCCCAAAGGACATCAACAGTGCTGGCATCTCCCATACTAAATCTCTCCAAGACTTTTTATTTATGGAATCTTTGCTGGAAAGATACAACTTTCCCGTACCTTGTCACGATCGATTAAGGATACCCAAGATTTGATTGGCCTTTCCAAGGTCCTTCATAGCAAACCTTTCCAACAATTTTTTCCTTCAACTTGCTCAACCTACCAAAAGATGACAGAGAGAGCTTGCTATCAACATGCCATCAACATATAATAGCAAAATGATATAATCATCATCATACCTCAAGAAAAAAAAGAATGGCAAAACTTCACACCTATTGATCTCAATCTCGTGCATTAACCCATCAAACTTTTTGTACAATTCATCAAAATGGAGCTTGTTTCGACTATACAAGCTCTTCTTCAACTTGCAAACTAGTTCACTACCCCCAGTCCAGACAAGTGGAATGATCATGGAGATTTTTTTTTTTCATGTAGATGTCCTCACCTAAATCACCATGAAGAAAAGACGGTTTTCACGTCCATCCTTTTCTAACACCAAATTTTCCTGCAACCACCGGAGGCTCGTAACCAATCGAATGGTAGTTATGATCAACCCATCGGAGTAAAAACATCAAGATAGTCAATACCATGTTTGCCTGTTGAAACCCCTTCACAATAAATCTTGCTAACAAAAAGCGTTTGCTTCCATCACCTCCTCTTTTATTCAAAAATAAACCCACTTGTTATACAGTCTTTCTTGCCCTTCTAAGCTCAACTAGCTCCCAAGTGAATTGGTCATTAATGAATTCATCTCATCATCCATTGCAAGTTTCCACTTGTCCATTTGTTTACTACGTGTTGCCTCTCGTGATAACATTCAGAGTTCACCACCAAATTAACAATAAATAATAAAGGGGGGTGAATACTATCGAGAGATCTCCGATCTCTCGTGGAAAATGATTTGTTGGTGATGGTGTAATTGGTTCTTCCTCAACAATCATCAGATCATCTAGAACCTCTTTGCTCCCAGTTAACCAGTAATGTAAATGTCTAACTCCACAACCCGAGAGTCTGTAAACCACCTTCTTGAATACCTCAACAGTCATTAGCAAGTACATCACCATTTATTCATTAAATATGACATCTTTCACGAATCACTTTTCGATTTTCCTCATCCCAAAATCGATAGCGAAATTCATCACCGGATATATCCAACAAACGAACAACTATTCCTAGCAGTAAGATTTTGCATCCAACTTGCACATTCACTAGAAAAAACATAAACATATTGAAACAAACCCAAATACTAATATAGAAAATATAATTTACCTCAGTTTTCCCGACCGGGCCTCATTCTGTAATAGTGCCATTTTCAATACGAGTTAGGAGGTCCTGAAATTATCCGCCCCTGAGATTTCTTTGCCCTAATTATCCTTGCCTAAAAACAAAACCAATTTGCAAAGTTCAATTTGAAAACACGCTCTTAAAGACGCTCATTAGGTCTTGTTAATACGTTACTGAAACGCGCATTCTTGGGTTCCTCTGACGATTTTCTCCATTCGGATTCCATTGCCTCACATAATCCTTTTGAACGGAGAACTGAGCTTGTACCATCACAATTATAAGGATCTCAAACACTTCACCTTGAGACCCGTGTTTCGGTTTCTACAAGACATAGTTTCCATTTCTGAGAAAGATTAAAGACACTCACTTACTTTTTTCAAGAAATAAACTCATACCTTAGTTTACAAAACGCTGGTGAAAGTCATGTATTACCTAATTTATTTTGGGGATGTCAACTTGCGCAGACCCCAAACAAAAATCCCTGCGGAACTAACTTGTAAAACAAATTAACATTCAAATAGGTCTTCGTTTTCAATTTTTATTTTTTAATACTATCACACAAAAATGTCAAGTTTAAAAATGTTTTTTCGAGCACATAACTTTCATTCCCTTTTTAATTGTGGTGGCACTGGCGACAATGCCACAAATTATATATTTGGTTTTTTCAATTATGCATCACCTAACAATGCTATCTGGTGTTATGTGTGTGTATACAACGCCTTCTTTATTTCCATGAAAAATTACCAAAACTATGATATCTTCCACGAATTTTAAGAACAAAAGGTCACCTTGTAGCCATCGATATAAAAAGAAACCCAGGCAAAAATCAAATTCTCTTCAAATCAGAGAATATTTCTCACATTTTTCAATTGTAATATAGCCTCATTTGGTGTCTTAATCCTAACATTCCCTTAATTTTTGATTTTTCAGAGGTTCATCATCACATTACAATAGATAAACCTTCCCAAAGTTCTAAATGTACTTCTTGGACTTATCTTTGCCCTTCGACTTCGATCTACCCCCATTTGGCTTCTTTACGATTTGAGATTCAAGCTTCTACTTCGCAGAATAAAAGCAGATTTTTAGATGGCCACACCCATTTGATTTTTGGTGATTTTCTTCGCTCACTTTGAATCCCTAACCTCATCAAATCCAAGGTTTCACTTTAATTATCCTGAATCACTAACAACCAAAATTTCCCACTCCAATTTTTCGGTAAATAAGATAACAAAATAAGGGCTTGAACCTCATCATCAAAATCAATCTCATGAGAAGAGCTCAATTGGGCTATGATCATATTGAACTCGTTGAGATGGTTGGCTACCACAAAGATCCTCCCGCCATCCTCAGTTGAATAACCTCGCAGTCAAGAATAAAAACCTTGAATGAGCTTTCTGACGGTTTTTCATACATCTCAATCAATATCTCAAAGATCTCCTTTCTGCTTTTTTGCTTTTTCTTATGTAAGGAAGGCGTGCCCCGAATTATTATGAACTTGTTTGGTCGCCTTCCTATCCAAAGAAATTCCACTAATTCGTATTCATATTTAATTGATTTTTCATCATCGGTTGATACTGATTCTTTTGCAGCAAGTGTAATCTTCGATCTGCAATTTAATGAAAAATTCAAAATAATTTCATCAAACTTCTCAACAAACGATTTGGATGATGGAATCATAATTGCTGTCCCTGGAAACTTTAGGTTTTGCTCTTTTACCGGTTGTTAGGAATTAAACAAGCAATTATGGAGAAAATAATATAGAACAGGAATTTAGAGAAAACGATTTGGTTACCCCTTTAAATAAATGAATGACTACGCCCCGTCACAACCTACCAAGCCGTGAGATTCACTTTATTTTAGGTGTGTTATTTTCCTCAAAGAAGGGAAATACAATGAGTCAAGGTATTTAAATGAGACATGGGAAAAGCCCTAATTCAGCTTGTACACCTGCCATGTTTACCAGGGAACCCGCCGACCAAGGCCTTGGTATAACTGTTTCCAAACTAAACTAGGTCGTTGATTGCTAAATACTTCCAATGCTGGGTCTCCCGTCAAGGCTCGACCTCTTTTGGTTTCTTGGTTGCTCAACCTAACACCATGGTCGGCCTACCGCCTTTCTTTGGATCCCTTCTCCGATTCAGGCTCCACAACCCAACATTACAGACAAGGAGAACATATCATGTTTTGCATGTTTGTTACTGTATTTTCAATGAAGTTTTTAGTTGGCAATAGTAGAGGTTACAATCGAAGCACATATACATATGATATAGTAGAGTTGTTACAAATTATTTGAAAATATCTATGAAGTTGCCCAAAATACTAAAGTCCCAGCATATGCACTAGTATTGTAAAATTTATTTGTCTCATGTCTGATCTCCAGAACTGGTAATTCTGTACTCAGTACCATATTTCATGGCCCTCCATTTTGAAGGCTTTTTAAATTTCAAATAGGGAACAATTAACTTTGCAGTCATCTCTAGGAAAAAGGATGTTGATGTAGGACAGCATTGATGGTCTTGAAAAACTTTGTGGAAATCAGAGAAAAAGTATGAATTTAGGGGGGAGAGAAGCAAGATCCTAATAAAGGATGTATGTGGGCTTGTTCTAAACAAAAGGTGCAAATTAGGCATCAAAAGAATCAACTTGAAGTTTTGGGTAAGAATTTAGTATTGTTGAGCATACAATGTCATTATGGCATAACAAACAAAAGGTTTTCAGCTCGAGATAAAGTAAAGCAGAAACTAAAGATATCCAGTTGGAGAGAGAATGTAATAGAGCACTGCTGAAATCCCGAGACAGCTATTTCTTCGTAATATTATAACATAAATAATATGCAGATATGGAACCTCTTTCAAGAAGGAAAATTTCCTAATATACACTTTATTAACTTTGGGAACAGACCTTCATATAATATAAGAAGAGTTTTGGGAGACATAACTAATTACTCTTGTCCATGTTCATTAAGAATGTAAAAGTAGGGGGAAAAAACTACTGGCTTACCCTAGTAGGGTCAAATCCAAATCCACCCATTTGCATCATGCGTTGTGTATCATCAGTTGCTGATCAAAATAAAAAACTTTTGTTAATAACCAACAAATCCATTTATCCAGCCACTGAATTATTTATCTACATTAGGCATGCAGTGATGGAAACAGATAGATCAACTTTATCGGTAAAAGAAGTCAAGAAGATTGACCATTATCTTCTCCAAGGATAAGGCTAAAGAGGCCCCTTAGCCCAAATAGATTGAGGAAATACCTGCAAAATGAAACTTAATCATTATATACATCATTGATGATCCCAAACCAACCACTAGCAGCAATGATTTATTGGTGTTCTAAAAAAATTGTTGCAAAGAGTTGTGAGAATACCAGGAGCGACTGCTCACATAGCTGACATCAACGGTGCTCAAATCAATACCATTTTGCAGCATTGCCCTGAATCTCTGAGTAAGTGGAAATGGAATCTTTGCTGGAAAATAAAAGGCAAAGTATGAAGTCTTGATAGGATAAGGATCTCCGGAAGTGGAAAGATTAACATTTCATATGATTTAAGCAGAGAAAATTTCAACAATTAAATTAGCAAATAAGTCCAAGTAACAAATGAAGCACAGATGACAGATAGCTTGGGCATATGTGAGTTAAGCTGTAATGCAAATCTGGATGTTAATATGTGAAGAAAGGAAGGGGAGAAACCGTAACAAGAGCAAAAACCAACCTGCTACAAATCCAGAGAAGAAAAAGTTAACCCATGCAAAAGTTAGCGTCTGTTCAACAAAAGATAATTCATCAAAATGTTAACCTTTGCTCCAAAATTTTGGATGAATTTAAAAGTTAATTATGCAGTAACCACGCAATCCAGACCTGTGGAATGATCATGGAGAGATTTTTTTTCATCATATCCATGGCCATGTTTGGATCAGAGAACATCTGAGCCTGTGGGTTCTGAGCTTGGCCTTTAGGTACATGTAATAAACCATTTTCCTGCAAATTCATATCAGAAAGGCATAATTGTAAGAGGAATTAAAGATGACATATGATCAAGTCATCTTATAATAAAGTTTCTGCTAGAGATTTACTGTTTTATGCACCCTGCCTTAACAAAACAAAATAGAGCATATAAATCTTTGCTTACAACAGTTTTATTGTGTGTACTTAAAAGTTAAAAAATATCCATTACATGTATCTATACAACTTAATTTCATATCTAACATGACTGTGAATTGAACAATTCTAGAATTAAATAACATCTGAAGTCGATACATCCAGACCCTACCAAATAGCAATCCTATGAGTTTAACAAAAGTAAATCAACTTCAAAAGTCTAGTCATTACACTAACTGCATTTTTTGTTTCAACTTTCATCAGTATATCACAGTGATAAGTAAAGTCTCCCAGTTATCCAGTAATGTATCAATAATGGATTTGCACAAAGGAGCATACTGTAACTATCTTGTTTCTTAGGCACGCCATATTTACAGTCATTAGCAAGTACGCACCCATTTACAGCCATAGCATTAGAAATTTTCATAACTTTATTAGTTGTTTATTCGTCATAATATGCACGAATATATCTGATTCCTCTTCCTGGATAAATTTAGAAGACCTAGAACAGAATCTCCAACTATTCTAAGCAATAAGATTCTGGACCAATGCTTTCTCTCATGCATATCCAAGCCAAAAACACAAATTCAATTGAAACAAAGCCGAAGGTACTAATATAACAATTAGTGTGAAAATAATCCCTAACCTCATTGCTGTAATAGTGCCTACGAGCACGATACGACTTAGGAGGGATGAAATTAGCTGCCGCCCTGAGATTTCTTGCCCTAATTATCACTTGCCTGTGAACAAAACCAATTTGCAAAGTTCAAAGTTGAAAACACGATTATCTGTAACAAGTAATGAAACAAGCGCAACTTACCCTTCCTTGACGATTTTGAGATCGGGAATTTGATCTGAGCGCATGAGCTTAGATACGAAATAACGAAGAACTCCGATGAGTACCATCACAACTGACAAGGGTATCAGTACCCAGTCTCTGATGGCCGTGTCCAATACCAAATCTTCCGCCATAGTTTCTTCTCTGAGTATTTCGGATCTCTGCTCACGCACTTGTGTTCAGGTATAGTTCGAACTTCTGTTCCAGAGTTTACAAGACGCTGTTGATCAACGCAGAATGGCCTAATTTATTTTGGCCCTCGGTGATCAACCGCCTTTTACATGGCCCAAATATATAGAGCCCAAACCCAATTAACTTGTACAACAAATTTTTTGAAAATTGAAAGTTGAGAAATGATGTTGTCAATTGAATATAGAATTTTAATTATATATCACCTAACTAAAAGTTCTCTGAATTATGTATGTGTGTATATATATGCATTCCATGTCGTTGCATGAAAAATTAACAAAATTATGAATATTATGTTAATTTCAAATTCTCTGATATAAAAGCAAGCTAGGCAAAAAAATATCAATCAAAGTATTATTCATACGGATTCTCTCCATTTACTTGGAGCAAATTTATAATAAATTTAGAGAGATATAGACGCATGAAGTTATGCGACGTGGCTCACACATTTTTACGTTCTCTATCATTATCATGTACACAATACAATTAGTGTAGGTCTAGTGTGCAAATTTGTATAGATGAAAATCTATAAAATTGCCCTAAATCAACCAACTACACTCTAAACACTAAATAATTAACCCTAAATTATGACCTATTTGAGCTAGGTGAACCATGAACTAGTCGGGCCGAGTGAACCATGAACCACTCAATTTTATATTACATTCATCAATTATAGAATTTGGTTGAAAATTAAAGTTTTAGATATCTATCTGAAATTTCAGATCTTTAACTTTTTATTATACAATTATGAAGGCTGACAATATTCTAAGCTTGCACTAGATATCGTACCTTTATTCCTTCACTATACACCTTCTTTTCCATTTTCCTTCAACCTTCTACGTCCAACACAATAAACAGCTAGCCATTTCTAGAAAATCAACAAATTTGATGCTTGGTGATTTAGATAGATGGCCTCAACTTTGAACCCCTCACATGATTTCTCCAAGATATTCACAAATAATTATCCTCCATCAGTATGTGCACCAAAATTGGTCCTTCACTTTTGTCATGTAATATTAATGTTTCAAAAAGAATGCATCACATGAGTACAACTTCTTTCCCCATAAGAAGAGCCAACATGGCGGTGGCTTGCAGCGGTGACGGGCCGCGGGCCCTGGACGAGCATGGAGCACTGGAAGCAGTGCTTAAGCTTTATGAAGCAGTCAACAATAAAAATGTGAATGAGCTTTCTGATATAATAGCAGAGGAATGTTGTGTGTTTCTAACTTTATTTCTGCTTTCCAACCTTTTCTTGGAAAGAAGGTATGTTTTAATTATTATGAACTTATTTGATTTGTTATCAATGTCCAAATTAGTATTACTATTAATTATTTAATTTTAATATTGCCACATCATTATATTTGGCACTGATTTTTGGTTTGCAGCAAGTGTTGGCTTTCTTCTCTTCTTTAATGAAAAACTTGGGGAATAATCTACAATTTGTGGTGCAACAAACCGTGGATGATGGAATGGTGGTTGCTGTATCCTGGAAACTAGGTTGTGCTCCCTTTAAATTTTACTTATCTTTTCACACCTTAAAATAATATACGGTACGGCGTATTTTATAATAACTTTAAATAAATGTTGTCACAATTAGCTGCAAGTGTAAAGCTGGTGATTATGTTTGAATTTTCCTCAGAATGGAGTAAGGTTCCATTGCATCTAGGAAAAGGTTTCAGCTTGTACACCTGCCATGTTTACCAGGGAAAAGTGATGATAAAGTAAGTAATTATAACTGGATAGTAACATAACTGAACTAGGTTATAGGTTAATTACTAAGTACTTTTGTTTTGGGTATTTGATGTAGGAATGTGGAGATTTTCTTGGAGCCAATTCTTCACATTGAGCCTCTGAGAATGGTGAGCCTCCAATCAAAAGTAAGGTTATGTTTGATTATTTTAATGATGAACTAATTCTTATATTTCATTACTGGGCTGGCAGAAACTGATCTCCCTGGTGATGAGTCTAATGACTGCAATGGAAAAACTTAATCCCCAGGCTATGTTGAAGAACAAGACAAGAAAAGCCATCATCTTTTTGGTCATTCTAGTTCTCTTCAAATACCTTATTTTTGGTCACTGATATCTGTTCTTATTCAAATACAGGAAGTAAACATAATGAATTGTCCAATTTCACATTCTCACTTGTACCATTTTCAACTGTAAACGGGGAATATAACTAATTTCTTTCCGACAATGTCTAATATGAGATTCATTTAATTTTTCCCCCATCTTCATCCTAAATTTTTGTGTTTCTTTCCCAGCAAATTATGAAACATGCTAATTGTTAACTCCCCGAAAAGTCACACCATACATAAGAATAGATGGGAGAAATAATTTCTCCCAGAAATTGGGTCATAATTAAAAAGGGAGACAAGACACCACTACCTATGTTCGAGAGGTTATGAGTTCGAGCCATTTGCTTAGAAGAAAAGACAGATAATAATACAACCAAAAACACAACAATGCAGTGCATTCAAAAACCGATACCCTATATATGAGCAGCCGGGGAAAACAATCCAGCCAGTACAATACCAGTGGCATCTGTACACCCATCATAAGTTGTTCGTACAGTCATATCATGCACCTAATGTTTTTAGTCAAAAGGAACCAAAAGACACCCAAACTAAGGCCATGGCAGCATAATAATTACAAAACAATTGTAGCCACAGCCAGGATACAAGGTCAGATCTGAGTCGTGCTCGTGCCTACACCATGGCATCTAAACACTAGATAAGTTAAAAGAAACTAAATTACATTTGGCATCATCAGTCGTGTCATCATAAACAACTAGCAACCTACAGAGTCAGATCACCTGCAACAGTAGAACGAATGGCTTAGTCAAAAGGTAAAATGTCTAGTGGTCAGGACAATGGACTCTGAATCCAGTAAACTGAGTTCAAGTCTCGGTGGGACCTTTCTTTAAATCTCATCTATTTTGCATTTGTTGTGAATATAATTCTCTTTTTGCCCATCAAAAGAAAAAAGTCAAAATGTGAAAGACGGACAGATAGCACAAACATCTTATTCAATCATAGTATTAAATAAAAGAAACATACGAGTTAAAAATCAGACCTTGAGATGGGATGTCAAGCAAGATGATTTCATAGCTCAATCAGGATGAACTATGAGGGTAGACTTTTAAAAGAGGTGCGATAAAGACATGTAGTGGTAGGAAAGAATACTAGAATTCTAGTATCTTGCTTTATGGTAGCTGATAAAATTGGCATTGTTGATATGCTGGTTTCGGAGAAAGGCAGAATAGCCTGATTTAAGATGATTATGTATGGATTTAAGATTTCATCTGTCTAACTAGGGGTAACTTTCAAGATGGACGGCATACAAAATTGAGAGTGGGTCATTTAAAAAAGAAAAAGAAAAGAGAGATGGTACTGAATGGAGTAGGGTGGGACCCAAGGGATATTGAAGAGCCTTAAATAGAAATAATGGGAGTAAGGGAACTAGTGAGGAGGTTAAATCAAAGCCGAGTACAAAAAAAGATCATGGTAGGACCTTTAAAGTGTAACAAAGTTACAGGTAGATGAGATCTCAATATATACCAACTTATATGCATAATAGGCACATCACAGAATTTGTTTTGCTTACCATTCACATAAGTTAATATTATCATTGCTTAATTAAATGATGGCGCACAAGCATCTCTTGAATTCCCAAAGCAGAAATGCTTTGACATCCTAAAAGCTCCTGAAGCTTTGCATCACAATGAATTACCATAGAACTCACTGGATCCTATAAAGAGAATCGAGGTCAAGAAAAAAACTTATAACAGTAATCTTGGAAGTAACAAATCCCAATATAGAATAATGTAAGCATAGAAAATTAATCAATTTTGTAAAGAAAAAATGAATTAATCTAAACTGGCCCTGAGTAAAATACTCAAGTACCAAGTCATAATATCATAGTCCACTAACCTCCAACTGGTTAACTTTTATGTACCCCCAAAGTCGCCCAAAGCCTCGGACTGAAGCATCTCTCTTTCTTCCGTTCCATAAAATTTTGCAAGTGTGTCTGATATTACCACGCGAAGAAGGTTTGGATCAGGATTTTGCACTATAGACTCATCTTCAACTTTTGATTTCTTAGCTTGAACTGATTGTTCTGCAAGGAATTTAATCATAAGATGAGAAAATGTATTCTTTGATATGATCATATACAACGCATCATGTTCTTTTCACATACGCGTTGGATTGAGTGGCAAAATATGTTTTGCCAACAGCTTATTCATCTTGAACATGTCAGTGCAATCTGTTTCAAAAACCAAACGCAGAGCATCATCACAGATCAATTTTTCTCTTGTTCCCTGGATCCTGAAGGTTGTGTTTTCTAATGTATGCCCACAGCTGCTTCACTATCTGTATTGACAACAACGCAATTTCTTATGCATTCTGTATAAATTCTACAAAGACCACCCAAATTAATAATAATAATAATAAATCCAAACCTCTGTTCTGGGTAATGCCGGCTCTCCGACAATCGCCTGCAGTTTAGGTGAAACACCACATACTTTGTTTAGACCTCCCGAGCCACCTCTTCTTTTGGTTCCAGCTGGGGCTCTGCAACAAAATTTAGAATACAGTCTTGAGCGGAAGAAGTTTGGCATCTATGCGTTTAGTATTATAAAATAAAACTAACCAAAAGTTAAAAAAATTTAACCTCAGTTTTACAACAAGTAAAATCCTGAGTATAATGTCAGATCAAAGAACTAGTCCAATTTAACCCTAATTAACCAAATAAGAAAAGAATAACGACTATAACGTTAGACCAGATTATCGAAAGTTAACCATCTCCGAGCAAATACACGGAAAGAGCTACTACGTACGAATCCCCGATATTATAGCAGAAATTGAACTTTATTAATTTAGTTCTAAACACAAATTCTAACTCCAAAAAAATCAGAACCAATCAACTCATATCTCCCACGTATATCATGGTTAAATTTCCGTGGGGATCCATTTAGTTAGCCCAAAACGGTAACCAATCGCACATTAATGAATCTCAAATCAACAGAAATGGCAAAATCATACCTTCCTTTCGGAGTTTCAGGAACATTTCCCGCCGCATCTTGTTCTTTGACCGGAGGCGGTGGATGTGGATGTTGCACTTGAATCTGCGGCGGCGGCGGAGTATGCTTGGCTAATTTGCTGCTGCTGGTGGTGGAGGGCGAAATGGGGGTGAAGATATGGGTGAGGAAGGGGGATATTGGGGTAGTGTGGGTGGGATTGAGGGGCAAGATGGTCTTTTGGGACGGGGTGAGAGCGGAGGAGGAATGTAATTTGGTCCCTGATGAAGTCCGCTTTGTGGGAAAGGTTCAACCCTAGTTTGGCTTCGAGCTGCTGAACGATACTGTTCAAGGAAGTAACGGCGTTCGGGTCTGATTCACGGAGCACTGCCTCCACGCCTTTCGCTATCGCTTGGTCCGACACCATGGTTCGGTATAATATAACGGAGTGTTCGAACGGCTCTTCCCTCTTCTTCTTCTCTCTCTATCCCTGTCTTTCTCAAATACTACAATGCTACAGAGTCGACGAATCACGGAAATGCCCTCGTCCCCAGAGAACCGAAATGACCAGTGTAACCCCGAGGGTAGAGGAAATAGTCCAGATAGATGAGGCTAAGATTGGAAGTTCAGCACCTGTTTTCCAGTTGAGTAAAAACGAGATTTCCTATACTTATTTTAAAGACATTTAAAATTTTAATTTTTAAGGTTTGATAAATCTCGCTCGAAATATTACCTACCACCAGGCCAACCTTGTCATTTGCCTCTACCTAATTCCGATTACACAAAATATTTCGACATAAGCCCCTATTTAGTTCGCAGGATTGATCAGGATAAATTAGGAATTACATTTTAATCTCATATAATTGGTTCTTTGATTTGTAAAATGAGGGCTCGGAAATAATATTTCCAGCTTCAATACAAAAATGTATTTAATCTTATATGGAGATATACATATCTCATGTGAAAGATGAGATTGGTCAGGATTTAGAATTGTAATTCGACAATTCAAACACATATTTTGAAAATTCAATCAATCAAATCTTACACAATTCTCTCAATTTTATTATAACTAATCAATCCAACAATTAAAAAAAAAAAAGTTTCAAAATTTTATTGCTTGTTTCAACTTAAAACAAAATATACTACTCCATCCGTCTCAATCTTAACGGCACATATTTCGTTTCGGTCCGTCCAAATCTTAACTGCACATTTTCTTAAATGGAAATACTCACTTTAACTCACACCCATTAAAAACACACTTATTTACAACATGTCACTCACACATACCTTTAACACTTTATCATTTTATCATATTTAATAAATATTATTATACTCTTCAATAAATTTTCAATACTGCTCTCAACACTTTATCAATTTATCACCTAAAATACTAATAAACAATTCTTTCTTAAACTCCAAACACTTAGTGTATGTGCGGTTAAGGTTGGGACGGAGTGAATATCATTTAACGTTTTAATAAAATTATGAATGAGTCTCATATGCACCATGTACACCGTACACATTGTGCATACAAAACTTAATCATACTTTTACGCGAAGAGGAAAGAAATAGAGGATTTAAAAAAAAAAAAGTACACAAATATGCGATTTTATTTTATTAGATTCTTATTAATATATGTATTTGTGTGTTCGTATTTTTCATAGACACTCACATCACATGCCTGTAAAAAAAGGGGGGGAAACGGAAATAAAAACTATGACAGGAAACATTTTTCAGGAAATATCATTGATTAAAATATCTTTTTTTATACTTTAGAATCTACACTTAATAGCGATTGGGTTTTGAACAAGAGATTTGAGGTGTACCATTATCGATGTATGTGCAGAGTATAAATTGATGAATTCCATAGCTATAAAAATTATTTGGAATAACAAAAGAAATCTTCCAAATTTTATTCTTAAATTAATGCGGCCAAAATTGAATACATAAAAATTAAAATGATTAAATCTTGTATGGTGCACACTTTATAATGTATTTTAAAATCATACAATTTGTAAAACTTAAAAATACAATTTATTTTTACTGAACCGTGTAATTATTAATATGAAATATAAATTGCACGGTTCAGTGTAAACGAGTTGCATGTTCTAGTGCAACAAGTTACATAATTCTAAAATATACAATGGAGTCCATGGTGCATCTGGTGCACATGAGACTCACTCATGTGAAATATTTTAGGAACGAGAAAAACTCAAAATAAAAAAGACAAAAAATTCATATGAGACGATATCATACATAAAACGGGGTACAAACTAAGTCAAATCAACATATGTCTTTCATAAAATGTTAAAATGTCATATTCAAATATACTCCGTCTCATTATGAAATTTTCTCACGTAAGTGTGTCTAAAAAAAAGAAGGAAAAGGTAAAACATGTATAAAAGGAAAAAAAAAAAAAAGTATGTCTATTGTGAAAATTTTTATGTATGAAAATCTATAAAATTATCCTAAATCAACTATCTACACCCTAAACACTAAATAATAAATCCTAAATTATAACCTATTCGGGTTGGATGAACCATGAATCACTTGGACCGAGTGAACCATGAACCACTCAATTTTATCTTACCTTCACCAATTACAGAATTTAATTATAAATTAAAAAAAAATTCATATATAAAAATTTTCATACTAGACTTTTCATCGAAAAAAAAGTCAGATGGATGGTGGGCTGAAACGAAAGTGTCCCAATTTTTGGTAGTCGCGGTAGATTTTATGTTTCGTTAAATAACTTTAGTGCCCATGCCTTTGGCCGAGTAATGAATTATTTTGTGGGTAGCTTGGGGCTATAGGAAAACTATATTGTTGGTGAAGCTTTGGCAATTGGCGTTGAGAGGTGAATTGAGATAGCAAGGTTTGTTCAACAACTAAAATGTTTTGTGGATGTCAATCATGTAGTTTATAGCACCAAAAAATCCAGATAATGGTATAAAATTAAAAAGGTACACACTCAGAAGTTATTAAGTTAAATAAGTTGCTTCATTGGTACCTTTTTAATTACTTATTTGTACGAATTTGGTGAAAGAGTTAATTATTATTATTAAAAAAGATACAACTTTTTTTATGAGAGATTAAATGGTAAAATAATGTATTTGTATAAATTAAATAATACAAAGTTGATTTTAGTATGGAAAAAATAATGACAGACAATTAAGAGATATAGATAAAAGAAATTATTTTATTTTATTGTTATTTATAAAATATTTAATTAAGTTTGAGACCAATCTTATCGGCAATTGTTCCAATAAGAAAGAGATGGAGGAAGTACTTGGGCATAGTAGTTAAATTGTACATTGATGATAACTAATACAATTCAATAAAAATAATAAGGCATTTTAGTAAACTAATTAGTACCATTAAAAAAAAACATGAGTTACACCATGTAATTGGTACCACAACGGCCCTGTTTGGTTCGCAAGATATGTCAAGATCAGCTGGGATTAGCGGTGTAATCTCAAGTAATCTGTTGTTTGGTTTGCTGGATGAAGGACTATGATACATTTTCATTTCAGGTACAAAATTGTGTTTAATCTCTATATTGAAGGACAATTTATCTCATGTGAAAAGGTGGGTCAGAATCTATCTCAAATGCAATATTACAATGATCTCCTCTTATTTGACTAAAGTTATCTCATGTGAAAAATATTATGTCATTTCAATAGGTCCCATCTAATCCTTTACTTTAAATAAAAATATTAATTTTTCAGTATATGATAAAAAGATGTAGTCTTACAATCCAAACATATATCTTGATTCAAACAATACAATCTTACCCAATTCTATCATAATTAATCAACCCAAACATGTGAAGCGAACAAGGCCTAAGAGTATTTGTCATTTAATTTTCACAAGCTCTCATGTGAACCTTGTTTATAATATGAATTTGATATCATTACACTTATAAATTGATATCACTACTCCTATAAATTAATATCAATAACATTTAATAATATGACCTTACTTTATAAGTGTAATGATATTAGTTGTTAAGTGTTTTAGTATTAGTTTATAAATGTAATTGTATAAATTTCATATTATGAACAAATTTCATCAGAGACTTACTCTTTAATTTTTAAATTACTATATTAATAACCCAAATTTTACACACTTATAAAGACATTTACTCTTTAATTATTAGATTTACTATATTAATAAGCTTTTACACACATATAAAGACATTCTTATCTAGATTTTACACACATATAAAAACTCTCATGTGAACCTTGTTTATAATATAAATTTGACATCATTACATTTATAAATTGATATCACTTCTCCTATAAATAAATTAATATCAATAGCATTTAATAATATGACCTTACTTTATAAGTGTAATGGTATTAGTTGATAAGTGTTTTATTATTATTTTATAAATGTAATTGTATAAATTTCATATTATGAACAAGTTTGATCAGAGACATACTCTTTAATTTTTAAATTGCTATATTAATAACACAAATTTTACACACTTATAAAGACATTTACTCTTTAATTATTAGATTTACTATATTAATAACCCCAGATTTTACACACATATAAAGGCATTCTTATCTAGATTTTAGATAATAACATAATTAATAATAGGTTACTACAATTAAATTCAAATTTTGGCGTGACAGGTCAGTCCACCCACTTTATGGCACACTCTCTATACGTATTTCTATCAATTTTGGTGCTCGTGGTTTCCATTTCCGCCACCGCATGCTCAGCCGTAGCTGGTGGTTGGTCGCCGATAAAGGATCCCTCCGATGCGGAGGTGGTGATGGTCGCAAAATTCGCGGTGGAGGAACAAAACAAGAAGGCGAGTACATCCTTTGTTTTCAAGAGAGTTGTTGGAGGAGAGTCACAAGTGGCTGCGGGTACGAAAAACGCGTTGGATATCTCCGCCGCGGACGGCGGCGCAGTCGGTTCCGGAATCTATAGGGCGGTTGTGTATTACAAGCCGTGGGAAAAATACCTAGAACTTGTGTCGTTTGATAAAATTATAGGTTATAAAATTATAGGTTAAAGAATATAGAACGATGAGTGTGTGATTTGTACTGTTGATTCATAGCTCTTGGGACGCTTGATTAATTGTATGAAAGATGAATTACTGAGAAAAATAATTAAAGACACAACTTTTTCCTTTCAATGCACGAAAATGCCTCAATTTTTAATTACTAGATTTCTGACACGTGCGTTGCACGTGGGACGTGCAATTGTGTACTGATTTGCCGAAATACGGTGATGCATGTTGATCAAACTTAAATTAATGATTAAGTTTATGAATTTAAAGAAACGATAGGTATCCAAATAATCTGTCATTCCCTTGAAAATCTATTGAAATGTTATTTTATAAATTATATTAACACGGTAACCCCACATAGAAAAATAAAGAGCCCATTCAAACACCTAACATTTTGCAGAAATAAACGTATCACCCAATATATTCTGCCTATTTAACATTTTCGACCATATATGTGTTGCGGATGAAGGAATAAATAAAAACCACGAACCAATATCATTAGAGAAAAACAATAAATGTCTAGAGCCTTCAGTTTGCATTTTTAAAAAAATTCTTTATGTGTGATAACCACTGTTTGGAATACAGAATATTTGAAAATTGAATGCTTTAACTCTCCCGTTTACAAGAACGAAAAATATAAAGAAAAACCCCATCAGATCAGATCATTGATATACAACATGGGGAAAATTGTTGATGAAATATTTGAAAATTTGAATGCAACCTTTTCAGTTTAAGAACGAAAAACATAAAGCAAAACTATACCAAACCGTTATTACTCAATACTATGTCAATCGAGTTTGATCCAGACTCCCAAAGAATGGTCAATCACTATGTGCACGAGATCCCTGCATGGTTAGAGAACACAATAAAAATTGATTGATTGCTTTGAGTGGTTTAAGATTCCACATTATTTCTAAGGACAATGTTTAATCAATTGCTTAAGTAAACCCACATCAGGTTAAAACATTCACACTACCAGAGATTCAATCAATATATCTAAATGCTAAATTTACAAGGTAGATGATAAAGACCGCCAAACATGAAGCAAAATTTTTAAGAATTTACGCTGAAAACAAAAGTAAGAAAAAAATTACTTAAGTTTTAATGCAAGGAAAGCAACAGATCCTCTACTGACATGCTTCCACTCCAGGGGAAAAAGCCAGGATTAATTGGCAAAATATCAATTCAAGATTACATTAAATTTGCAAGTGAAATACATTAAGAATGGCGAGTCCTAAAACAATATATGAATAAGAGATCAATATAGTTTATCTATTCAAAGCTTTAAAAAAACCTTAAAATAGTCCGCTATTACTTAAAATTCTTAACAGGAGAATGCCAACCATTTTTCCAGGGCCACTTACAATCTGCTTATCATACTTTCATAAGATGGAACATAAAAATCCTTATATGACATAGAATTCATCAATGAAAAAATAACAAAATAAAAACTCCCAATGAAAGATTGACCAGGTCGTGCAGAATATACCTTTATCAGCCTTTGAGGTGCAAGTTTTTAATTGCCGCAGAAGAAAATCTTTGGTGTATGTCCATAATAACTTTAAGTCAGACAATAGGTAACAGGTCATTTATAGAAAACCAAAACTTCATAAAAAATTCATTCTTCTGTAAATATGCCAGAGTTGAGACTACCCCATTAGTAATGAATCATCCATACTTCTAATATCTCAATCACACAGTTTCAACTCACCCAGCTTCAAGAATACCTCATGCTCACGCACAATATCTATCTATATTAAAGCAAAAACGAATTAAATGGTCATTATTTAATCGTAAGTATGACAAATAATAAGTCAACATGCCAACTTGAGTTTTCCCAATAGTAAGCAATATTTTTTGTCAACCAAGCATTAAATCTAGATACCCGGAGAAGATTGGTAAAAATAAATGTTTTTGCTCTTTTCATCAAGTATCATAATTTTAAACACATAGGAAACATTATTCTTAACATCATCGGAATGTAAGTATTACAGAAGTCTCAAAATCTAACTGAAACAAATATTCATCAATTTATTCAAAAAAGAGTAATTAAGCGTTCATAGCTACCCAAATTTCAAAAGTCTCAATTCCATACTGAGAAGAGCTATCTAACTAATGTAATCTCAAGAATAAAACATATTCAAGAAATTTGTAGTTACCAGAATTCTAAACTCATAAGCCCCTTTTAAAATTCAGAATATACGATCAAGACTTACCTTACAGCAAAATGGCTCTAGAACCTTCAAGTCATTAAGTGTTACCTCTTTATTGAGTGATGGGTACCTATTCTTCAGTGTAGACACTTGATATTAAACAGTAGATGATGTTCATATGCAAAAAAAAAAAAACACGATAAGGATTTAGAATGAATTAAGAAGAATAAATTACAGCACCTTATCCATCGTTTCTGGAATAAACTTTTGTCCACCAGATCCAGGTTCAGCAGTCATTAGAATAACCATTTCCATGGGATTTTCTCCGTCAAGCTTCCAACATGGAAACCAAAAGTCACGTTGATATGCAGTTTCTTTTTATCTCATTTGGGTCATAACTTAGAAACTATAATACCAGTGGATACACTTCTTCAATGGGGGCTCCAGGCTTCAAAATAGACCAGATTTCATGCCTTTCAACTTGATCTTTGGACAAGACAATTTCTTGCTAATTATGTGTCGTGCACACACACAATCAGTTAATTGTGATCAACTTTAGGTAAATTGAATAAAGATGGCCAATTTTTTTTTTCAAATTTTAGTGAGTTATTATTCTCATTCCCAATAATAGAATTAGCAAAAAGTAACAAAATTTGAAACGCGAGACTTTACCTCTTCTTCACGGAAAGTAAAACCAGAAGCACCCGTTTTTCATAATGGTTTGGATCATAACTTAGAAAATATAAATACCAGTGGATACACTTCTTCAATGGGGGTTCCAGGCTTCAACAAAAGACCAGATTTCATGCCTTTCAACTTGATCTTTGGACAATTTCGTGTCAATTATGCATCGTGCACACACACAACCAGTTAATCGTGATCAACTTTAGGTAAATTGAATTAAGATGGCCACATTTTTTCAAAATTTTAGTAGTAAGTTATTATTCTCATTCCCAAAAATAGAATTAGCAAAAAGTAACAAATTTTAAATCGCGAAACTTTACCTTTCGACGCTTCTTCATGGAAAGTAAAACCAGAAGCACCCGTTCTTGATAATGGTTTGAGTCATAACTTAGAAAATATAAATACCAGTAGATGCACTTCTTCAATGGGGTTCCAGGCTTCAACAAAAAACCAGATTTCATGCCTTAAAAATCATTGGACAATTTCTTGTCAATTATGTGTCCTGCGCGCACACAATCAATTAATTGTGATCAACCTTAGGTAAATTGAATTAAGATGGCCAAAAATTCCAAAATTTTAGTAGTGAATTATTATTCTCATTCCCAACCATATAGTGTATTGTTGATTTAGTCAGTTCTAGGGGTAAGACCAAAATGTGAATCCCAACGACTGCTTTGAGGCAGGAAAAATTCATTAAAAAGAACACATTTTAAAAACGAAACATCGATTCTACAAGTCTTTCTAGCACAAATGACATTGACTATCCTCCAGTTAAGGCAAAAGCTTGCAGATTGATAACTCAAGAATGACAGATGAACCTAAAGTTTGTGCAGTGACCAAGTATTTGTAATGTATTGATCAGTATACCTGGAAAGAGGATGATATTTGGAGATACCCCTAAAGAAACCACTACGCTTCCTGCGAAAAAAATGTGGATAGTAAGAACCAAACTCTTTAAAAAATAGTAAGAATAACAAAATTAAATATATACCTCCTAAGTGATGCTAGGTAATCTTCTCTTGACACGTTCTGCATTTCTTCAAGGTCCCTTGTATAATCTGTCACCAGCACATCCCCATTAGTTTGCAAGGCAAAACACAGTTTCAAGAAAGTATCATCCTCAAAAGTTGCATACATAATACAAATTAAAAGACTTGTCATTGGAGGTAATTGAAAAAATCAGTTCACGCAGTGGAATCCAAGACACCTCTTACTGGAAAATTAATGAGCGTTCCAGGGCCCCAGTATTCAAGAGCAGCTATATCATAGGCTCTTGAAGCAGCTTCCTCATCATCATTTGCACCTATAGTGATTTTGGATTGAGAAGATCAACTCAGGTTTTCTCTTTTACTATTTGTCCTATAACACTAAAGATGACCAGATCTCTTGCCCAAGTAAACTGTTCAAATCAACCAAACACCAGTATTCGATTTCTCAGCAATAAAGAGAGGAGCACAAGGAAACAACAGATTGATAATTTTACAAAATTGAAACATCAATTTGCATCCGTGCTAGAAGAAAATACACACGAACATTGATATATATACATGAATTCACCTTGTTTTCCTTATTTTGGTTTTGATTCCAGGTACTTTTATCCCAAAGATGTGCTTCAAAACGACCAGTCCATCGATGCCTACACTTGAGGGAACAAAAGCAGATAATTACTCGATAAATAATGATTAAAAAGGTGAAAATCATTACAGTTTCAAGCAGTAAAAGCCTGGTGCTCGCTCCAACAACCAACAATCTAATTAAGTAATTAACATTATCAACTCTGATCTCCATAATCTCAAACCTTATACAAAATTAAACTCATCTACAATAAAAATAACCACCTATAGTACTTCTTATCACAAAATAAAGCAAAAAAGCATGTTTACACAAACCAAATTGTTATCTACTCCCTCCATCCCAAAGTTAGTTACCCCTTTTTAAAAATAACCCGTCACGTCATTTTAAAATTACATCTCATGTCATTACTTTTACCCAAAAAAATCATTTGTTTTAGTAATAACGTATATAGAACTACAATACCCTCAATCAAAAATCACTTTATCACTTTAAATACTACTCCCTCCATCCTAATAAAAAACTCATTTCAAAAGCAAAGGGGTAAATAACTTTGGGACGGGGTAGTATTTGGTTTTGCGAGGAAAAGGCATGCCGGAGTCAAAGTACTTGTTTTACGCAAATCAATTCGTAAAGTCCCTGCAGAGCAAAAAGCATAGTTTTAAAAATCAAGGCAATTAGAGAAAGGAGGGCAAAAATAGGTAGAGTGTGTTCGTATTTTCGTTTCTTATTTTGGTCAGAAGTATTTTGTCAAACACCATGCAGGCAACATAATTTTTTAAACTATTGAAACAGAGCATAATCAAGCAGGGTGCAAGGATTCATATCTACTTACATGAGGCACCATTCGCAATGTCCATTAAATACATAAGCATTCTTTTAGGGTAAGTTCGTTTCGCGACTATCCCGGCGGACTATGGACTTTACAATCTCAAACCCCTATTTGTTTTGAAAATTAAAGTAAGGATTTTGAAATCCTATTAATCATACTCTACTTCATAACCTACTACTACTCTACTTTTTATTTTCTCAAAACACTTACATCATCTACTTTTTTATTCTCCCAATACACTCAAAATAATATAATAATATCACATCAATCATCTTTTCCACTATCCCACCTTATAAAATCTCATAACAAACATACATTTTAACTATTCATCAAGATTTTGAAATCCTAGGACTTCAAAGTCCGGATTTTACATCATCGACTTTTTTATTCTCCCAATACACTCAAAATAATATAATAATATCACATCAATCATCTTTTCCACCATCTCACCCTATAAAATCTCATAACAAACATACATTTTAACTATTCATCAAGATTTTGAAATCCTAGGACTTCATAGTCCGGATTTTCCACGCCCATTGTAAGCCCGAAACGAACATACCCTTATAGCTGAAAGAGCTTGCAACCTTGAAAACTTTCCTCGAATTACACCTATTAATACCCTATAATTTGGACGACAATTTAAACATTTAGAGATGCAGGAAAATCATTAGCAGTACGAAAATTAACAGGAATTCAGAATAAAGTATTACTCCGAGTAAAATTATAGTTCATTAAGACTGATTCATTACCAATTTGCTTCCATTTCCAGAATTCAGGTCATTTCCGTTTCACTCTAGATTTCAGTAGCCCTAATTTTTCAAATTCATTCACCTTCACATTATCTGATGCGATCTGCAACCGCAACAGTTCGAGTTTTGCCGTCGTTCGCCTGCGCCCTCCAGTTTTGGTAGATAAGTCCAAAAATTAATGAAGAGTAGGGAAATTTTACTTTAATCCCTATGTTTAAAACGGTACTTATACTCATTCGATTATCTCGCTCTTGCATGTGTATTTCCAATCTCAAATCGCCGAAATTCAATCAAACTTACCAGGCTTGAAATCCACAGAAAACCCAATCAACGATTTGATCGCTAAATTCTCCATGTTATTCGAAAATAGAGAATTATCAGGCTTATATACATATGCATAACTCCATTATGATGAAAACATCCTCACCACTTCCGCCTTCCTCACCACACCATCGACCGTTGTCTCACTGTAATACCCACGCACCACAAAAAACTCTCCACCCTCACACATAAGTCAATCACCAAACACACCACCCATCGTCCTTCTGAGTAGCGCATCAGTAAATCAGCCGGTGGGCTTCTGCACTATTATGCCCTAACGTCCAGGGAAAAAAGAAGAATGGAAGAGGTGGAAAATAAATGTGGAAAAGAAAAAAAAACAATTAAAAGTAAAGTAATTAAATAACGTAAATAATAAAAATAAGGGCAAAACTAAGCAAAACAAAAAAGTAACAGTGGTAAAAGGGTCCGAAAAATGATTTTCAACCCAAGCCATTTTATAAAGTAGTATAGACATAGATTTCCTTTTTGACAAGGAAAACTCCTCAATTAAATACAAGGGTGAATTGTCAAAATGCATTTCAGTAGTTTAAAGTAATTATCAAATACATTTCGAGTGAAAAATAGAGTTTAATCGTAAATACAAAATCATGAACAATTCGGCAATATAAATATGAGAAATATTAAATATTTTACATTTATCGAACAATCAAACATTCAGATCAAAGGGTGATAATTAAAATAATGAAGTGGGTCGACTGCTTATCCAAAATACTCGTACCAATTGAAATCCAAATACTAGAAAATTGGATAAGTGAATTGGCACTAGGGGTCTGCAGAATTCGGCGAAAATTGAATTAACCGACATAACCAAACCGGATTTTCTAATTTGGTTCGGTTATTCAATTTTCGGTTCGGTTACGGTTTCTAATTTTATAAAATTTCTATTTTCGATTCGGTGATGGACAAAAACTGAATAATCGAAATATAATTATTAAATATATAATTATTAATTTATTATATAAATGATATTTTTTTATTACATGATTAATTGATTACATCGCGTTCGAGTGTACTCGGTACGTAAGACTTTTATTTAATGATTTTGTGGGTTGTTGTTATTTAGTGCATGGAATTTATGGGGGGAAACACTGTTAGGTACACCAGTGTTGTTGGAACCGGACCGGACCGGGACCGGCGGTTCAACCGGTTTAACCGGGAACCGGTCCTGGAACCGGTCCAAATACATCTAAAAAACCATTTTTATGGTCGAACCGGTCAAACCTGGTCAAAACCGACCAGAACCGGTGAAAACTGGACAACCGGAAAACCGGTGCAATATTTTTTTTTTAATTATTTAATACTTTTGTTCATGATTCAAAAATCAAAACCCATCAAAATCCAATTTCTCAAATCTGATTTCACACCTAGAAGGCTAGAACTCACATTTATTGTCTAGGACACTCCATGTTTTCGGATTCGCGCCTCCAATTTGTATGCTTGCAATGATGGAAAGGAGCAATGTTTTTTCTAATTCATTGACCTCCAATTTGTTCTTATAAAAGAACGATGGAAAAAGGGTGAAGCGAAGGCAGGGGGTGAAATGACGTGATGAAAGGGGGAGCAGTGGGGAGAGGGAATGAAGCGGCGGTGATGAGTGATGAATGACAATTTAGGTTTAGATTTGTAATATTCAATTATTTTGTTATCTTTCTTCTTTTATGAATATTCCTATAATCCCACTCCAAAAAAAAAAATTAGGAGCTATTCAAGTTGGTTTTTATCTCCCAGAGAATAAGTTCCTCTTTTAAAAATCCCACGATTTAGTCCAAAAAAATTAATTTAATTATATTTTAACAACATATAATAATATATTATTCACTTAATTAGAACTCACATATTTAATAACTTTTCTAAATGTATCTAATACATTTGATTTTTTAATTTGAAACTTTAGGGAGTTGTTTTGATTTTAATGACTTTTGTGTTGTTATTTTATGATTTTATTGCGTTTATTTCAATATAAATTTTATAAGTGCATATTTTTTTAATATAATATAGAAAATACTTTAAAAAATATAAATAATTATTTTTTTGGGTTGGTTGTCCAACCCGAATCCTTAATAGGTGCCCAAACCGGTTTGATGTCCTGATTTAAGTTATAAAAAACATTTGAGGTACACCCCTTTAAAGAGAAAATAAAGAACCGGTACAATTTAGGATTTTACAACATTTGGAATGTCTATTATGTCCCTTGACCAAATATTTCGAAACTAATTGTATAAAGGAGAAATACACATTGAAATTGATTTGACATTTCTGACTTAGGCCAATGCAAGTGGGAAAAAGGAAGCTTCCACATGCTTTTGCACACATGTCAATCATAATTCGAAACCCAATGCAGTATTTTATTATTTTGATATTAGATTTTAAACAAAAAAAAACTCATATCCCCATTATTTGATCACAATTATTTTAGAGAGATAAAAATCCCAATTCATCGTCTACTCTCTTCCCCACTTCAATCGGCCGGAACCGCCTCATTTTCCACCGGAATCCACTTGAACCACCCCTTCATCGCCTACTCTCTTCCCCACCCACCGCACTACCCCATAACCTACGCTCTCCACCCCCCTCCCCCATTTATATCGATGTTGGAAAATAAAAACACCCATCTCGCATAGTGTTCAACTTTGTCGGCGACGACGACGACGTACCCATCAACAACGAGAAAAAGGTTCGTGTTTTTTTTTTTTTGAGCTTTATATCGATTTTTTTGTTTTATTGAAAATTAGTATTTTATTTTTTGTTGTCTCCATCTTGTGTTGCATTTTATTTTTTTGTTTTACTGAAAATTAGTTTAATTTTTTCAAATTACAAAAAGATTTTGGAAAGATTCTCTTGTGGTGGATGAAGAAACAAATTAAGAGTAGTACCAAGGTTGCAAAAGAATGTTAAAAATATGAGAAATTTTGATTTATCTGTCGTGGTCAATGATGCTTGTGTAATTGCATGAAACGATTTGGTCTTTCTGTGAATTGTTGTTGTTGGAATTAAGGATTTTTTTTAAATGAGAGTTTCTTTAAACAGGTGTTTATTTCGAATATGTATATGAGTGATTTTTTGGGAAGATACAGATTGTGAAATGTTACATATTTTGTCCAAACTTTAAACCGGTGTATATATTACTATTGAACAATGCATGCAACAAGTATCTCGATGCAACTATCAATATATACATGCAACACTGATAGGTGTTATGCATATATTCTCGTTTATGTGCAATAAGTGTTCATGATATGATTATTTACTTTGTGATATCTAATTATGTCTATTGATTTTGTTATTGGACACGTGTTTACGAATATTAGAATGCATGAGTTATTTGTAACCATTTCAAGTAGTGAGTTATTTATGGATTGTAATACTAGTGGCTTGATTATTGGAGATGGGTATTTTTATTTTTATGATATTGATAATTATGGATTGTAATACATGTTTGTGATATTGATAGTTATTTTTATTATTTAAATAAATATTTCTTTATTTTGTAAGTTTTGGAAGTGAAGGATATGAAAGGTCGTAGAAGATCAAGCAGTGTATTATTCTATGTTTTTATTAAGATTTGATTCCGACTTTGTATATAAGAAGAGAAGCTCGACGAGCAGTAACAAGCACTTACAAGTTTCAGGCTCTAATGACGAGAGGAAGCAGAGTGTTAGTGGATTTATGTTGAGAAAGAGGGTGATGTGGTTTGTTGACCCAACAGGCGTTGTTGTTCCGCCTAATATATAGTGATTCAAAATTTGGGGGCTATTTTGATTTGGGGACTGTTTAAATCACTGTTAAATCACTATATACATTGCATATACACATAAAAATATTGTATATACACATAAGCAAACTTGCATCTTCACATTGCAGAATCATCAAAACTCCACCACACTCTAAAATACAAATATACTGCCCGATTTTTACTAAAAAATTTATTCATAGATTTTGAAGCCAACTGGTGAATCCATAAAATGAAAAAATGGAAAAAAAGAATATAAAAGGCGCGTGGAAGACAAAAAAAAAACAACCAACTACAAATTTTACTATTCCTACAAAAAAATTCATGCAATTTGTCTATTGTGCCCTTAACTTTTTATTTTTTCCTTATCGGATTGTATTTCTTTTTTATTGTCACATCACTTTTTTTTTCTTCCATATCCCATCACATTTTTTCTCTTTCTTCCATCAACTTTTTTACTTTTTTTAACATGATGTTACTAAATAAATTTAATAATTCTTTCATAACTTTATTTTATTTTCATTGAAATTTTTAATAATTTTTATTTTATTTATATACTGAAATTAATTTAAAAATGACTTAATTTTTTAAATTATTTAATGATTTATTTTCTCGTGCATTGTTCAAAATAAAAAAATGCATATTTACTTATAAAAAATATCCATCGTTCAAGAATTTTTTTTGCATATACTAAAAAACATTACATATATACTAAATACATTACATATACTTTAAACATGCATTGCATACACGCATAAAATAAATTGCATATACTAAAAAAATATGTATATACTATAATTACATTGCATATACACTAAAAGAATTGCATAGACGCGTAAAAATTGCATTCACGCGTAAACATTGAATTCACGCGTAATCAATTTCCAGCCCCCCATACCAGAAGCTTTCCATTTTTGGAAGCAGAAAAAATAAATTTTAGAATCAAAACCATCAGATTGAGTTTTTTATACCAAACAAACACCAAATTTTAGTGGAAACCATATATATCACAACCAAATCCATATAAAATCGATTTTTCTTAACAAAAACACAACCACCATATATTAGTAAATTTACATATACAAATCCAGATTCTATATCCAATCAAATTACACCACGTACCCACGAGCTGAGATTGTATACCCGCATATAATGAGTTTTGTTTTATTGAGATGATTTTGCACTCACCTTTGTACTTTACACTTAGAAGACATACCCACTCTCCCTCATTGCGATTTGTTTCAGCGGGTGACTCCATGTGATAAAACGCACGTACGTTCTTCGCCGGAAAATAACAATCAAGTACAATCTTCGCCGGAGATACGGTTCATGTACAGAGCTTTTTGTTTTATGTACTGAGCTTTTACGTTCTTCGCCGGAAACACGGTTCATGTACTGAGCTTTTTTTTTTTTTTTTAGCTTTAGATCGAGTACTCTTTATTCATCATGTAGTGAGCAATTACATATCCAAAATGTATTAAGAAATATAGGGGAAATGTATTGGGATGAGATGTTTTTTTAATTTTGAATTAAAGTGGTTTGGGATGATTTTTGAATTAAAGTGATTTAGGGTGATGGTGGAATGATGATTACATATGATTTGACCATTTTTAATTAAACAAATAAACACAAAACCCCCAACTATATTCAAGGTTAATAATGATATTTCACACTCTAAAAAATGTACTCCAATGTTATTTCTTTTGTTGAATGTATTGGATTGCTAGTAGGTCTCCAAAATGTAGACTACATTGCAATTTCTCCAATTTATGGATTGTATTTTTCCATTGAAAATTTATGTTAATTGTATTCATGTATGGCTTATAAAGTAAAAATAAAATAAAAAAATCACAAAATTTCGATCGGTTTGGTTAAAAATCGAAACCAAATCAAAAATTTCGGTTCGGTTACAATTCAATTTTCACGGTTATTCAATCGATTCGATTACTAATAATAAAAATTCGATTTGGTTTGATTTTGCTTATTCGGTTCGATTCGGTGACCAAACCGACCGATCCTCACCCCTAATGGGAATAGTGGAATAACAATTTTTTGTAAATTGAAGTCAATCAGGTGATTCAACTTTCAGGCTGCGTTTGTTTTGGAACTCACACGAATGGACTTAGGACTTTGCGCTCCCCGTCTCATACGAGTTTGGGATTTAGAGTCTGATTTTTAAATTCCACATTTCATCCACACCTATAAATACCTATAAAATCTATTATTACTCTTCCCAATACATCACACTTTATACACTTTATTACTCTTCTCAATATAATATAATAATACAATATCAATTATTATTAAACATTGATTTGAGATAAAGTTAAATCGCATCCTACTCAAATCCCAAAACAAACACATACATTTATTATTTATCAAAGATTTTAAATCCCTGTATTCTAAAACCTTGACTTGCTCCGCACACTTAAATCCCAAAACAAACGCAACCTCAAGGATATTGCTGTCAAAAAATGAAAAAAACTCTCAAGGCTATTCATTTTTTTATTATTTTTTTGACAGGAAGGCTATTCATTTAAATATATAGATAGATGTTGATAATTACTTATTTGAGTTATTTCACATGAATATTCTGCGAAATTCCAACTTAAAAGAAAAGGTGGTACATCTCAAAGTGCATGTATTCATTCCTTAATAGTGTTGGAATTTTGAAAAACAGAAAACTATAAATTTACAACTAATGCTTTTCAGAAGTAAAACTAATTATTCTTCAAAAACAACATGTTTCCCTTGTAGCAGTTTTCTACTATCAACAACTTTCCACTTTGAGCAAGTATTCTACTATCAACAACTTTCCACTTTGAGCAAGTATGATTAATTTGTTTTAATTATATTAGTAAATTTGAAAAGATGTCACTTTTAAGTTTTCATTTTTAAAAATACCACCCAACATTTATTTTTTAGTAAAAAAATGTCACCTAAATTATGTTTTGAACCTAAATACCCCGTCTTTGTGCGACCCTTGTATAACATATGTGCATAAGAATCGCACATGAATAAGGAAAAAGGGTCGTACAAAGATAACACATTGATTGCACAAGGCTAGCGCATAAATCATACAAGTGTAGCAATTAGTATATTGGTCGCACAAGTGTTGAATAAAGAGAAGTGTATTTAGGTCAAACAAATACTTTGATTGACAGTTAAAAAAAAAAGATGACATTTTTTAAACGTAAAAACTTAAAATGACATTTTGTCCAATATCCCAAATATATTGGATGCCACTTGATTATATTACGTAACACTTAATTGTCTATGTGGACTTCCATTGAATAATTAATTTATTAAGGGTGTTACTTTAGAGCAGACATGCTAAAAAAAAACTGGAACCGTCGGTTCCACGGGTCCGATTTCAAAACCGAACCAAAATCGTAAGATACACAGTTCGGTTCCGGTTCCATCATTTTTGGAATTGTGAACCGCCGGTTCCAGTTTAAACAGTCGGTTTTTTTTTTTTTTTTTTTTTGTATTTTATATTTTATAATAGTTAATTCAATTATTTTTAAGTGTATTTCTTAGAATGTTAGAATTCAAGATATTTAGTTCATACTTAATACTTCAATTAATTCAAAATTATTGTTAGTTGATTTAATTTATTTAAGTTTTCATCTTCATTTTTTCATTGTTTTCAAGAGTCAAATAGTCAATAGTCAAGTCAAGAGACCAACATTCTAAGCTATTTCTTTTTTGTTTTTTAGTACTTTTTATTTTTTATTCTTATTCTTTATCATCCTTCTATAAATTCTCACACATCAAACTCAAAAAACTCATACATTTTTCCTTAATTTCTTGTATTCTCTTAACTTGACTTAAGCAAAAAATGGTTTCTTCTTCTTCTTCATCAACAATAACTTCTGATGAAAACACTCCACCACCACCACCACCACCACCACCACCTATTAATATTCCGATTCCACAACATATTCTTTAATCTTCTCTATTTACGATTCACTATAGAATCAATTCATATATGTCAAATGGCTATGGGGTAAATCTTAACGAAATAAAACTTCATTGTAATCATTGTAACAAAGTTTATCATTTTCGTCGTGGAGCAGGATATGGAGCTTTGGTTAAACATATACAATCAAAGCATCCGAGACAGGAGTCAATTTGACATGGAAAATTGAAAATAGCCCAAATGGTGATGAAATTTAATTCTACCAGACTAGTCTTACTAATTTACCATTGTTGCTTGCATTTTGGTATTGTACTAATATTATTGTTATGTATATTTTTATGTTTTAACTTTTAATTATTGTAATGTAATCTTTAATTTAAATTTTTATATTAACAATATTACAATAATTAAATTTGTCATCTACATTCCTTCAAATTTTAGATCCAAACAAAAAAAATAATAATAAAAAAGGAACCGGAACCGAAATCGCCTTGACCGCGGTTCGGTTCCGATTCCACCTCCAGAAATTTTGGAACCGCCGGTTCCGGAACCGTGAGCATCCCTACTTTAGAGCTTCTAATTCGTAGTTTTATGTGAAATTGCAAATCAAAGATTTATATAAGAGTGGGTCTCTTGTGCAGTTTGCACTCATGCAACAGAATGACCCATTTAAAAAAATACTTGACTCATTGAATATATTAAACATGTTCTGTGAATATATGAGTAGGGTTGGGGCGAGTGCACAAATTTTAAATTCGTGCACCAATTGCACATGAGAATTTGTTTTTATTATAAATAGGATCTCTTTTAGCGCTTTGTATTGATAGGTGACACACGTTTTAGTTGAGAAAAAAATCACAAATAGTCCTGTAACTTTGTCCGAATATACAAATGGTCCTATAAGTTTTTACTTTATTAATTTTTGATCCTTTTAGTTTCAATTTTAGTCATTTTCACGGGATGATTTAAAATTTGATCGGAAAATTGACCTAACTTTTTATTTTGGTCAAGTCGACGGTTACCACCACTCTCATTTGAATTGTCTTTCATCAAGGAAGAAAAATCCTCAATCAATTTCATATTTTGATTACACCTCCCCCATGAACCGTAACTTCAAAATCACGAAAAAACTCGTCCAATTTAATATTTTGAGAAGACAAAGTCTAGTATAAAATTTTTCATACATGAAAAAACTTTAATTTACAATCAAATTCTGTAATTGGTGAAGGTAAAACAAAGTTGAGTGGTTCATGGTTCACTCGGCCCAAGTGATTCATGGTTCACCCGGCCCGAATGAGTCATAATTTAGGGTTCATTATTAAGTATTTAGGGTGTAGATGATTGATTTATGACAATTTTATAAATTTTATACATAAAAATTTTCACATTAGACATACTCTTTTGAGAAAGGGTAACAACAGCCGGCTATTTGTGGGTCGGGTGGGTTGAAAAGGTCCGATTTCCAAACCCCAAACCCAAATTTCTACCTGTACTGTGGTGAAGGAGAAGCAGCAGCAGCAAAAAAGGAGATATGGCGCAGATTATGAGGCTTCCACCACCATGCGGTCCTACCACGCGCCACCACCACAACTCGACTCGGAGGAATTCCACCCTTCCTACCACCTCAACTCACTCCTGGACTTCACTTTCACATTCCCTCAACTGCAACGGCAGATTTTCCTGCCTTTTCTCCGACAATCGCAAACAGGTTCTTATCAACTCTCATCCCAAACTATTAGCTCCGAAATATTGAAAATGCATAGTCACGCATATGGTCTTTCGGAAATCGATTTTCCGCTTCTTTCCCCTTGATAGCATTCTTCTTTTCGGATAAGCGAAACATAATTATTGGGCCTAATTTTTTGAATTTAAAAGAATTTAAACTGGCTACGAGTAAGGATACACAGGGGACATAATTAGAGATCACATGCGTTTTATATCTGAAATTCTATTTATTTGTGATGTTAATAATTGTTTGTGGTAGTGCACTTGCAAGAAGATGTTAGGAATTAAAACAAGCAATTATAGGAGAAAATAATGGAAACAATGAATTAAGGAAAAAATAATTTGGTTCTGGGTTAAATCGGGAATGACTACATCTGCAAGACTATTTCTGAAACCAGGAGAGATCTAGTATTTCTTCTTGTATGACCATACAAGATAGTCAAAATAGTCAAAGAATCTGATAGAGTCGGGGGTTATTTATACAAAAAACTCGAACTGGGAAACTGGCCCAAAACCCTAGATTTGGCCCATCCTGGCCGAAACCCTATTTCCGCGTCCAGGCCTCCGGAACCGCTCGACCTCAGCCCTTGGTCGAGCGGTTCTGCTCGATCAACTTGCTAGCTCGAGCGCCTCGATGGTGCTGGAATGGGGGAGCGCTCGACCGAGCAATAGTGCTCGACCTCGGGCACTGGTCGAGCGTCTCCCGTGGTCTGCCTCCGGTCTCCACAACCCAACAGAAGAGAGGAGTGAAGGGAAATTGTGTTTCAGTTTTCAGCTTTTTTTAGGTTATAGACTCTATGAATTTGAATATCAGGTTCCTTCATCGCCTTAAATATCTTACTCTGGTGACTTTGGCAAAAACTATCAGGAAATTTATTTGGTGAATGGGTTAGGGTTCTTGATGTACAAACTAGAATTGAATCAGCTTTAGTTACATCACACTTCCAGCTTCAAGATTTTTATTGCAAAATTCAGTGTATTTATAGGACTCAAATGCCAAGTACCCTGTCTTCTTAAATGCATATTAGAAATGAGGTAAATAACGGTTTGCATCTATTTGGGGATTTACGCGTGACAATGGTCGTATATGGTTACAGCTTGCAAAGCCGTGACATTTGTTGCAGTTGGGTTATATATATATATATATATATATATATATATATATATCTGCAATTTCGTTGAAGAAAAATGTTGATGTTCCTATGTAACTTAAGTGGTTAGCTTAATCTCATGGTTGCCATTTTATGACCACTCTCTTTGCTCTTGGAAGTTGCGAAGCGGGATTTTTAGACAATATAAATTTCACTTTACATTCGACTATTAGCTGTTTGATGCTGTCATTAGCTCTCTAAGTTCATTAGCATCTAATAAGATTTTAATTGAAAATTCTTGAAGGCATATTCGATTATATCCACTAATATTCTAATGCAAGTTGCTTTGTATGTGGGCATGTACTTTACTGATATATTTCCTATGAAATTTTCAATGGGTAGCTCAAGTTTGGTGACCATAACAAATATTAGAATATTAGAGAGAGTGATACAAATATCTAAAGGGTTGGTTAGTTTGCCCATAGATCTTTTTATATATTTGTTCTTAGACTTTGAGCAGAAAGTCATGGATGGCAGTCAAGATATTCAACTTCACACATTACTATTTAGTATTTACAGGATTGAGTGACTCCATAACTTTTGGTTCATGGTTTTTTTTTTTTTAAATGTTTTGGTAGAGAACTTAAATGATAACTAAAATACATGTTAATTACTGGTAAATCAGTTATTAACTAAAATCATAAAGGGTTTGATTTTCATTTTCTAGGGGACTTCAGGGGTATTCAATTATTTGTTTAATCTGTCTTTTAGAAAAAAGTTTAATATGATGACTTGGTACATGTTACTTGCCTGTTTTCAAATTTTTGGAATTGATGTTTTTTTAGGAGTTCCATCTTTATGAATGAGATAATTGAACTATACCAGCCTCTTACTGATGGAAGAATGTGCATACATACAAATGATACATATAGAGTTACAGTAGTTGATATAATGAAGAGAGAGCCTGTAGAGTTTGGATTAGCTAATGACTTATGCAATCCAGATGCTCGATTAGAAATTTGGAATGATTGCAATATGTTTTAATGCAGTGAGCATAAATTTCAGAGGCAACTTTCTTCTGTCATACACTCATGCAGGGCTAGTCCTTCTATAATGGCATGAGCCCATAAAATTTTCAATTTTTTTTAAAAATATTTTATGTATATACACATATACAAAATAAATTAAATATAAACAAATTTGTGTTCTAGTCTATTGGTTCATCCTTACTGTATCATTTGTGCTATTAATTTATTATGTATATTTGTTACTTACAGGAACAGGCTCGAAAAGCCTTGGATGGTGCCCTTGGTGGAAAGAAAATGGAGTTCGAGAGATGGAATGAAGAAATTAAAAGGAGAGAGGAAGCAGGGGGAGGAGGAAACTCTGGGGGAGGTGGTTGGTTTAGATGGTTCGGCGGATCTGGTGGTGATGAACATTTCTGGCAGGAAGCACAGCAAGCAAGTCTTGCCATTTTAGGCATTCTTGTCGTGGTAAACATCTTTGACAGTATCAGTCTAAAACTTTTTTGAGTAAATTACAAAATTGGTCCCATATTTATTGCTGGTTGGCTATTTTAGTCCCACACTAGTCGATTTTCTTAATTAAGTCCCTTAACTTTTATAATAAATCAGTTTTAGTGTTATATTGAGAAAAAATTTTTTTTTTTTGCTGCCTTTTTAAGTGTGTAAGTTTTGAAGGTTCTCATATTGTCTAATATATAGTCTTACTGAAACAGTATTTGATCGTGGCAAAAGGGGATGTGATGCTTGTTGTCTTTTTTAATCCGCTGTTGTTTGCTTTGCGAGGGACACGATCTGCACTTACCATTCTAACATCTAAGATTACAAATCTAATATATCGAAATGGGCAAAATCTTGGTAAACCAGCACAAGAGGAAGTGGTTGCAAGTGTTTCTGCGAAAGATCGAGTAGTCGGGAAATGGGGAGGCACTTAATTTTGTTCCAGGTGAATTTGCTAGCCCAATAGAAATATACTTATCTTACTCTTTTCGAATTATAGTATCAATTTAATCGACACCAATTTTTTTTAATGAGAGTTATTTGATAGGACTCCTGCATTCTGGAAGGTTTTTGCTTAATTATGGTTGAGTGTTGTGTATGAAATTCTCTCACTATTGACAGTTTATTGTTGGGCCGGCTATTAACACCCATGAAATTACTCTATACACTCGCTCACTTTATAGCTGTGCTAAATTATACAAGTAGCTAAAAATGTTGTATGTGTATAAATCAATTTAGTAGGGGGTTGATAGTTGCGCCCTTATTGTTAATGTTGTATGTGGTTAAAAGGAACTAGTTTCTTACAATATCATTTGTCCATGTGATGGATCATAATGGAGAAAATATACCTATATCTTTGAACGATTCTATTTTTAATCCCGTAATTTTTTACTTTTTCAATTTTAGTTCTGAATGTGTCAACTTCAATCCTTTTTGGACGAAATTTTTAAAATCTCGACGGAATAAGCATGTGCACCTCACATGACACTTCAAAAATTAAGATTTATTAAATTTTTCGAGGGCGACCAACACAAGTGCACTGTCATGTAACAAAAAAAAAGATCAATTTTGAAGTGTCACGTGAGGTGCACATGCTTATTTCGGCGAGATTCCGGTGAGATTTTAATATTTTCAACAAAAAATGACTGAAATTGACATATTCAAGATTAAAATTTAAAAATAAAAAAATTACAGAACTAAAAATGTTATTGTTGGAAGTTACGGAACTAAAAATTATATATTTCCCCCATAATGATATGATGTTGTGTTAAACATCATTTATGGTTGTTGAAATTTCTAGTGTAGCATAACTTATGGCAATTTTATTGCATTCGCGAACTTCGGTGCATGTGCATCTCTTCTCCTAATTGTAACTGAAAAATCATTTATTTTAATAGGAAAATGAATGTAAGTTGCAAAATAGTAGGGAAGTCAGTCTAAAATGAAACCACATGAAATCTAGAATATCAAAGCAATAAATATTTATCTGTACATTGTTATGGTACATTTTAAAGCTTCAACTGTTCATTATTTTGATTCTCAGTCTAGGCAATGTCGGATGCATGCACTATGAACCCCAGTTTTTTAGAAACTCATTCTTAGTAGTAGTAGTATTTTTTGTTGTTTCACTTGTCAGCTAAATTCACTTTTTTAGTGAAGCCCATCACTTTAGTTTAATTGTCTTATTTTATAGCCCATTGCAAATAATTGTTTCAAATCCAAAACTAAAGCCCAATCCTTTTGATCCAATTTAGTAATTTACTTGATAGTATATGGGTTTATTTTGATATAATTATGAAAGAGAGTTAATTATTTTCGCATAATGGTCAATTAATTTAATCAAGTGCCATCATAAACATGTTTGTTGTTCAATTTCCTCTGACAAAAAAGGAATATGTTGGCATAATTGGCCACAAAATGATGAAGGGATCGTGCATTATTATATTACACGTATACAAACTTTCATCATATACTGCACTGCATTATCAATTCATGCACTAGAATTGTCCAAACAGTTGAACATGCTTCGACATGATTCTGTGACCCCCATTAATCAAAAATTATAATTGTTAAAAGCTACATTTCTCTCACTTCGATCCATATAATTAACGAATTTATACGTGACATAATTTTGGCCATCAATGAATATTCACCCAATCCCTACAGAGATAATCAATTAGTCATGTTAATGATTATACACGGATCAATAAGATATTATTTATTATCACAAAATTCTGAATTTTACCTTTACTTTTTTCTAATAAAGTGAGTATTAAATAAGAGAATATGTATCTGATGAAATTTATTCATAATATGATTTATATCATTATATTTATAATTAATAATTTAATATTTATAAATTGATATCGTAACAATAAAAAAAATTTGATCGAAAAAAATTAGTTGTTAGATGTTAGTAGTTAGTACACCAAACACCCAAATACTCCACGAAACCTCCAATCCACCTTATAACTCTCATAACTTCAAATTCGTTCCCAATGGGAAATCGAACCTGAGTCTCCCACTCAAATGAGGAGCCAATGGCCAGGTGGGCTAAGCCACCTGGTTATCGTAACATTAAATGATATGAGTTTAATGTTGTGTGTAAGAGTTGGTATGCTGTAAAACTTGTTCTCTGTGAACCTGATTCCTTTTATATAAGTATGACCCTTCAGTTATTAAGACTTAAGAGCATCTCCAACAACCCAAAACTCCAAAATGGAGATCTCTATACTAAAAAATGAAGTTTTATGTACTCTATTTTCAAAACATTCTCCAACAATAAACTCTAAATTTTTCTTTATTTATTATTTTATTCATTTTCAATATAACACGATCATTAAACAATATATTAATATTAATATTTTAACTTATTAATCAAATTAAATTTTATAATTAAATATTTAATTAGTTAATTAAATTATTTAATTAATTATAGATATAATTGAGTTTTCTTTTTATCAAATTCACAAGAAGTAAAAAATATGTAATTTTCAAGTACTAATTTTATTTATACATAGATCGACTTAAAAAGATACTAGTGGATGTAATCAAATACAATAGTCCACAACACAAATACACTCATTACATATAAAATAGATTAAACATAATATTAATATTGTTGTTGTTTACTTGATTTCTTGTTGGTAAAAATATGAATTTTTAATATTCGTAAAAAAAAAATTACACAAAAAAGTAATTCTAATTGTAATTAGTATTAACTAATTAACTAATTATATTTATAAATATAAATAAAATTAAATATAATTTTAATTAAATTGTAAAATAAAATTAATTATTGTAATTTTTAAATTAAATAATAAAGTAACTCTAATTAAATATAAATCTAATTAAACAATAAAGTAACTCTAATTGTAATTGTTGTATCAATTAGTCGTAGATATAGAGTTCAGAGTTGTGAATAGTAAAACTCCAAATATAAAGTTCATTGTTCAAAACTTTATCTCCAAATTCTAAAATAGAGTACGGTTGGAGGATGAACTAGACTTCATTTTGGAGTTTAACTTCAAAATAAACTCCAAAATGAAGTATGGTTGGAGATGCTCTAATACCCTTTTATAATATAAGTCATATCCTTCAGTTATCACTACTAATACCCCACTTGTAATATAAGTCATACATTTCAGTGTCATGAGTAATAATCTTTATAGTAAAAAGCCACACCCCATTCAGTTATCACAATTAGTACCATTTAGTAATATAAGTCACACTATTTAACTAGTTTCACATATTTTTTTGTAAAATTTGTTCACCCTATAATTTTGTTGTGCGTATTAGTTTATATGAGTGATAATATCAGTTTATAAGTATAATAATATTAATTTTATAGTATGAATAAATTTCGCATGAAAGTTTGTGCAAATAAAAATATTTTAAATAATTTACATCATATAAATATAGAAATGTTGGGGAATAAGTTGCACAGATCTATTCGGGATGAATATTTAAATACAAATTTAATTCTTATAATTATTACTAGCATGATTAATCCTATATTAATTTAAATAATAATTCAACAACATATCATGCATATAATAATTCACGTAAAACCTACGCATGCGGAATTCTACGAGTTTACGTGAACGTACCTCTTGGGATGACAACAGTGTGGTTGATTAGACTAACCGAAAGGACTTCCCAATTATTCCCTTAGCCCTCGTTCGACTATCCGGTGGAAGGACTCTTGTGAACGATTTAACAAAAGGAAAATAAATTATGTTGCACCACCTTTGTGGATTTACTAATTTTTTCAGCATATGGAATTGTACACTACTCACAATTGTCGTTTTTCAAAAAAATACAATCTATCGACGTTACAAAATATTTGATATTTTATCGACGCTGATATTTTTCCGAAAAACCAATTTTCGTGTGTTACTGGGAATGAAACATTCATCCCCTATTTATAGAGGGTGGTGGACGAAATTTTGGGTAAAAATAATGTGGGAAAATCTTTTCTTGATCTCCAAGAAATCTTGAATATATATCCTATATTCATTCTCCCATAATTATAATATTCCACAAAATCCCACCTACTCTTTTATTATGGATATTTTCGAAATATGAGGTACCAAGAATCCAAGATTTGGATCTTCTTGAATTTATGAGATATTCTTGTATTTCAAGAAATACATATCTTCCATAATATATTTTCAAGAAAATCAAGAAAATCTTTCTTGCCCACTATATTTCAAAATTTTCGAAATCTCTATTATAGATAACCAAGTGGGAGATTTCTTGAATTTAATGAGATAATCTTGTATTCCAAGAATACATATCTTCATTCCATAACAAAATTCAAAGAAAATTTTTCTCCCCTTTTATCTATAAAATTCAAAATTAATAAGGAAAAATTAAGCAACAATATTTATTTTATTTTAATCACCTTTTTCAGTTATTGGACTATATATTGGGCTACTTAGGGGGCCTTTAGGAGAATTAAGATTGGACCTTCTAATGGACCTTGAATATCTAATATTGAGCCACAATATTATTCAAGCCCATAAATATTAATTAATCCCACTACATAATTAATATTGCACTATCCATCTTAACCCATATTACAGTCAATATGGCTCCCGATTATTATTTCTCATGTTTAAGATTATCTAGTCCATTAATTAATTCAAGCCACTGAAATAACTTTCCATTAATTAATATCTTTTGTCCTTGGTCAAGGAACGGTTCAACATTATTATTCATACCGGAAACTAATTCCACTTGCAAGATTTGGTATGATAAAGCTTATGAACCTCCCAAGGGGGCAAATCAAACAAGCGTACTTGCACACAATTCTTCGTATTAAATCTTAGCAATCACATGTGACTAATAATATTGCACAAGGCAATAGTTACCAATCCCACGTGATCCTATTTAAGGGACGAAGATTAAGAAATAACGAACCACTGAGGTCTAATTCTTCCTTGTTCAGTTCTGAAGAATTTATCCTCTTGTAGGTCCTATTCAGTGCATCAGTCATGCACTAGTGTAATCTCTTGGTCAAGACAAGCCAATCTGAGCCTTACACTTCAACCTTTCACGATGGGTTGTTCATTTCCATCTAGGTCGTGAATGACGTACTTTTAGTTACAAGGGACTGTTAATTTAATCTTATGTGATCTGATATCACTAAATTAACTACAATGTAACACATACGACTTATTTGAACAGTTATGCAGTAAATATATGTAACATTCGATAATATTTAAAGCATCAGTGATAAACAATTTATTTCAGTAAATAAGTCCGAAATTCAGTTTTGATTATACAAAAGTAAAAGCATACTTTCTAGTATAATCCCAACAAGAAATGACTATAATTTGAGAAAATAAAAAAAGAAATGTGAACCATTTTTTGTGGACTAATTTGGGAGTAATATGCAGTGGCAGATCTTTTACCATAGTAATTATACTCCCCCTCCTTAATTTTTTATTGCTCAAAATTAAAAAATAAATGTGATTATTTAAATATTTTATTTCATAGATAGTAAAAAAGTAACTTTCTCAAATAAACCCCTTACAAACATCTTTAAATTACATCTAATACAATTAACATTATATACACAAAAATATTTACTCGTTATCTCATTCTTCATAAAGGACCAAATCACACTCTCAACAAAAAGTCACTTTACATCTCTCAATACTAATAAACAACTCTTCAATTAAAATTTGTATCATTTTGTATTGAGCAATTAAAAATAGAACGAATGTAGCACTAGATACTAAATTTATCCGTCCCACTATAAGTTTTTCACTTCTCTTTTCTATCCGACCCACAATAAATTTTCCTTTCCATAAATGAAAAATTAACCTCATTATACATAATTTTTATCTACACTTTTCACACAATATTATAAAAATGTCACTCACTATTTCACACATATTTTTTCTCTCTTCCAATTCCCAAAAATACCCTTTATTTTTTAGCAGAAGTAATCATAATTTATTATTTTAGAGTATTTACTCCCTCCGTCTCAAACTCGATCGCCATATTTTCGTTTCGGGTGTCCCATACTTGATTACTATTTTTCTTAAATGGAAATACCCACTTTATCACTTTATCACATAAAATACTAATAAATAATTTTTTTTAACCCCAACTACCCATCACTTTATCACATAAAGTATTAATAAACAACTATTTCTACCCCAACACTTTATTATTTTTTCTTAAAATCCGAGCACACAGTAATGTGACAATCGAATTTGGGATGTAAGTAGTACTATACTAAGGATTTTTTAATAATTTTTTTTTCCAAGGGTAAAATCCCGAAAAGATAAAACTGGGACTAATAGCAATCCGTAAAAAAAGTTGGTAAGAATCCAAGTACAAAATACAAACTTAACATTAGCCCATGAAGCTTAATCAAAGCAGCGATCAGTGGGCATCATATTGAAGTACAAGAGCTACACTACACACACGAGTTTTTTATTTATTAAAATTAAATTAAAAAAATGAGGAGTTATTCCAAGCTGCAAGTGAGGTTAGGAATCCCACATACAATCATTTGCCAATCAGAAGCACATCAAACCTCTGTATTTCTCTTTTATATGGAATAAATAATTAATCACGCGTATTTATTACAATTATACGAATTAACACTTCAAATATCGGAAATATTAAAAACGTAACAGAGTATTTATTTCGAATCGGAAAAGGTCTAAAATGAGAAAAATACGCATTATTACCAAAGAGTCCACCCAATCTTAGGCTGTCTCATTTCATACATTGCAATTTGCTTCTTAGTGTCCTTCACGATCTTCTCACCCCTTTCTCTCTGTCACATATATTTTTATTTTTGGGGGAAATATAATCTCAAACATTCCCTCTTCCATTTATTCTCAATCCCAAATCACCGCAATACTGTTTCTTTAATCCCATTTCTTGATTTTGTTGTCTTTCTTGATGTCGTTTTCTAGTTAGTTCTCCGGTGGTCTTATCCTTTGTGGGGTGTGTTCTTTTCTTTTGTTTTTTCTTTATCCTTTATTGGATTCTGCTTTTCTTGGTCTAAATTAAAATTTACTTTACTTAATTTCACCTTACTCTATATAAAAATCCATTCTTTTCCCCTTTGGCTCTTTCCCAGTTCTCGTTATTCTTGTTATAACACAGAGTGGTAAGGAAAGACGCACCCTTTATGCGCCTTTTGGGATTCTTGAGTTGAACAAAAACTGTGAAATCCTTTTTCTTGATGTCTTTGGCTGTCGGAATTGCTACAAGTTCCAAAACCATGGGATTTGAGGAGAAGAAGGGGGATGGGAAATCTGTGTCCGAAATTGATGAAAATCCTGAAATTCAGGCCGAAATTGGTGATAGGGTTAGTGGGGTGATGAGTGAGGGGTCTCTGTACACCACTGATGATGAAGAAGATGATGATGCTAATGCTATACAGTTGGGCCCTAAATGCACTCTCAAAGAATTGTCTGAGAAAGACAAGGTTCTGTGTTTTGCTTTTCTATTTACTAGAATTAAGAAAAAGAGAAATTTGATTGTTATTTTGTGTTGTTTTGGTGAGAATTTAGGATGATGACAGTTTGAGGAGGTGGAAGGAGCAACTTCTTGGAAGTGTGGACATAAACGCAGTTGGAGGTAATGGCTTTCTTGCTTCCACTTTTTTAATGTATAACCAGGAACTTTGGTTCTGTTCTTTCAAATTGTTGCTCAATTTGTGTTTTTGGACTCGAATTATAGTAGATCTTGCAATAGTGGTAAAGATTCAGGAAATGTAGGACATAAGGGGGGTTATTGTGCAGGAATTTTGGAATTAAAACCATATATCATTGATTTCTAGGATTGTCACATTAAGGCCTTGCAACAATCATTTGTGAGTTTTTCTTATGCGTAACAGTTTTATCGCAATTATCACTTTATAGTATAAAAATTAATACTTTTGAATGAAACAACTAATACTGATAAACTAATAGGTTTTAATGAAACAACTAATACCGTTTAAAAATACACTCGAAGTGCAAACCAGTTGCACGGTGAAGTTGGTTTACGTAAGACTTTTCCATCATCTGTAGGCGTGAAAAAGCATTTTGAGTTCGATTTTCTTAGCCTCCCTCACCTCACTATATTGGCCAATTCTGTGCAATTTTAGGAGTTACTTTTAATGAATTTTTCTTTCTCATTGGCATATCAACTTATGGCTGTAGGATCGGCGTCCAAGCATTCATCTTGTTGTTAGGTGTAGTTTTCTTACAGATTAAAGTAGTTGCTTGATTTGTTATTTGCAGAAGCTTGTTTTCTGGCAATAAAGTTTGTATCTTTGTGTCACCATTACTGTAGATCACAGTTAGGCAATCTGGTATTGGTTGATTTTATCAATAAACTAACTAAACTAAACCACCCTTGATGTGATTCTGCATCGTAGAAACCCTCGATCCAGAAGTGGGAATCTTGAGCTTGGCAATCAAAAGTGCTGGTAGGAACGACATCGTTCTTCCAATCCCTGCAGACGGAAACCCCAAAGGCCCCTGGTTTACACTGAAGGAGGGGAGTAAATATAACCTCGTATTCACTTTCCAGGTCAGCAACAACATCGTATCAGGCTTCAAGTACAAGAATCATGTCTGGAAAACTGGAATCAAAGGTTAGAGTATATATAATTCCCATCGCCTACAAAGAACAATATATTTTTAAGCCCATCTTAATTTCTTCAAAACATCGTTTCAGTGGACTCCACGAAAGAAATGATCGGAACTTTCAGTCCTCAGTCAGAGCCTTACACACATGAAATGCCCGAAGAGACTACACCTTCCGGAATTTTTGCTAGAGGATCGTATACCGCAAGAACTCAGGTAATTATTTTATACCGATTCGTTTAAAAAGTTATAAGACGATGGTTTAAGGACGTATATCCTTATTCTCTGTTCATAAGTTCATTTATTAAGTACTATCTATCTTTCGACCAGAACTTGAGGTAACGAGTTTAAAATCGTATCTGCTCATCACATGTATTTCGTTAGCTTCTTTACTTTCCATTAAATATCGAAGGGGACAGGACAGGAGTCACAAGACAGGACCACCTCTTAATTACCCTGGATAATAATTATGTTAATGTATAGGGGTGCGTTTGGATGCAAGAATTTGAAAATTTAAAATGAGAAGACTCGAGTGATGGATTTTGAACCTAAGATTATTCTTTTCTGTTTGTATGCTAATTCGTTTGTTTTCGTTCACATCATCGTCTTTTAACTCTGCCTTATAATCAATTGCAGTTTCTTGACGATGATAACAGATGCTACCTGGAGCTGAACTATACGTTCGAGATCAAGAAAGACTGGCAATCCTCGTGATATATCGAGCCTCGATTTTAGAAGCTTTTCATTTTCTCCTAAGAACGCATCTCGTAACTGTTTCTTTAAGAAGTTTTTTTTTAATAATTTTTTGTCCATTGTTGGTACTATGTTATGTGATGAGATGATAGAACCATGAGAAAGTGGGTCCAGTAGATCTCATTTGTTGATTGTCATGCAATGAAGAAGTTGTGCAACAATTTGACAAATTTGTTTCTTTCATCATGCATGTTTTTCTGCAAACTAACTGTGTGTTTTCATGATTGCTAACAGTATATTTGACTTCCGTCATTTCTCAACTTTAAACTGCGGAAACATTCTCCTATTTTTACAAAAGAAAACATTCTCCATAAACAAATCTCTCAATTTTGTAATTACCACATAACATTTCTTACTGCTTACCCACCCCTACTTGTAATGATCCCAATCAAGTCCAATCCATTGTTATCCAAGTTTGTTTAGTGATTATACCAATTGAATTGAATTTACACGAGAGAACTTCAATTTTCATTCTATTATCCTGTCTAAAAATAAAAATAAAAATCATTCTATTAACCACAAACTACAGCAATCAAACACGTTTTTAAATTGAGAAGACATTAATGAGTCTGTCATAAGTTGAACTTCGTATAACACAATAAATAACACTAATAATTAATAAATAAATCAATATCTTTCTTAATTCACATGATCATGTCTGCATCATGCTTATCCTACCACCGTTAGGGGTAGAATTTTATCAAATTATTAAATATTTTGGACTTCCAACCCTTTCCTAGTCACAGGATAATTGATTTGTTACAAATACTACGTAGAATTTGAGAGGATTAAATCATCGTGTAAACATGAAAGTTGTCTTCCTCAAGCTAATCTATGTCCTATGATGTTATCTTATACTTAAAAAAAATAATCTCGTGAGTTTTACAAAAATAACATAATTTGGTAAGCATGTAAGCAATTTTCCCAATATAAACTAAGTAGCATGATTTGGTACTCATCTGATCAAATTTCCCAATGTTCAAAATTCAATAACACGTGCAATACCAGGTGAATAAAGTATATGAGGAGTGGAGAAATGTTTCGAAAAGGGCCCACTAGATCATGGGCCGAATCTAAAAGCCCAATTTCCACTTGCAAGTTGAATTCCCTTTGCAAAAAGACTTCGAAGCCCAATTAATAAATGTGTCGATGTAATGATTGCAAATGAATTAGATTAGATACAGCACTTGAAATTTTGGGATATTTCATCTTGAATTAGGATCGAAAACCCCTAGAAGCCATGAAAACAGAACGACAAGAATCTGCGGATGCGGTGAATGAAGAGGGAGCTGCGAAGAGGCAGAAGCTACTCGATCCGTCATCGCCGCAGCTCGCATTTGAAAATCCACTACTGCCATTGGCTTCTTACGATGATGATGAGGAGGAAGAAGATGACAAGAGAGACGGTGGTGCTAGAGTTGTGAATGATGGTAGAAGGGGAGAGCGAAATGGACGCAGTTATAAAGAAGAAGAAATGGATGTTAATGATGATGAAGACGATGAAGAAAGCAACATAGGGCAAGGAAAGCGCAGTCGCTCTATTGAAGTAAGAAGGGACTGCCCATATCTTGATACTGTTAATAGACAGGTGTGTAACTTTCCAAAGCTTGTGTTTAACATTTGTTAAACTGTGTATGATTTTTGTTTGGCTCGTATTTTAATTGTATTCGGTATGATGCTAAATTCGGTGATTACATTGTCAGCTATAAATTTGTTGCTCCTAATCCCTTATATTCGGTTTATTCTGAGTGAATGTGGAAATGATTCTTTGGTGAAGTTATTTATTAATTTTGTTGTTACAATGCAGTAGACAAGATACTAGAAAGTTTGTCACGAATTACTGAATTAAAGTCCAAGTTTGTTAAACTCGCTATACACCCTTGAAATAGTTTGTATCTCTCTATCTTCCAAGTGTCTCTTGGAGACTAGTCGAACAACATCTGCCAGATATGGTTTTAGTTTTATTGAACTGCATTATTAAACACGATTTTTCTTTGACTGCTGTTACTGATCCTTAAATTAGGTAACCTAGTAGTATTTATAATTCATAATTCTTTCTTCATCCACTTCATATGAATAACAAAGTTTACTCTGTTATATAACTTAATAAGATCACTCAATCATAAGAAATCTACTTTGGTAGAATGGTTGCTAGAGTAGAATCAATTTGTTCCAGATTTCAATGATTCTCAGAGGACTGAAAAGCTTTCCAAGTTCAAATTTAGAGTTTACACCACTCATGTTGTCTGAATCTCCGATCATATTTGTTATCATTCAACATAATTGTTGTACTGAAGTCCTTAACACAATCATCATCTACATAGTTGATAATATGAGTTATAGAAACATGAAGATACTTATTCATATTCTAATGTCTGACTCAAAGTTGTAATATAACCATCATCATCATCATCATCATCATTCATGATATGAATTATGGAACAGCCAATACCAGTTTTTGTCTGTAGTTTTGATCTCTGATTTTTTTTTCTTCTAAAAATACTTTTACAGGTCTTAGATTTTGACTTTGAGAAATTTTGTTCTGTATCTCTTTCAAACTTGAATGTCTATGCATGTTTGGTATGTGGGAAATATTTCCAAGGAAGAGGACAGAAATCTCATGCATATACACACAGTCTTGAAGCTGGTCACCATGTCTACGTTAATCTCCGAACAGAGAAAGTTTACTGTCTTCCTGATGGATATGAAGTTATTGACCCATCACTTGATGACATTCGGCACGTGCTAAACCCGAGGTATGATGAATGCATGATTTTTTTAAATATCTGTTTAAGTTTTCCGCCTACCCCAATTATTTGGATTAAAGGCTTGGTTTGTTTGTTATCTGTTTAAGTTTTCCAGCATTTTCTTCGTTTTTGTGTTTTTTGTGGGGGTTGGGGTTGTTGTTTATGATTCCCATAAAGAGTGAACATTCTCCAAGCAGTTGAGGGTTTCTAGTTATGGTTAATTTACAAATTTTATTAGGGTACACCTTTTCTTCTCCATTTTACACTCTTTTTAAAAAAAATTATGTTTGTCTGGCTGTCTTGCTTCTGCTATGCTTCATTGATTCATCATTTTGTTTATTTCTTGTGAGTTGTATAGGTTTTCAAGAGAACAAGTTTTGCAGATTGACCAGAATCGCCAATGGTCCAGGACATTGGATGGCTCTGATTATCTTCCGGGAATGGTATATATTTTTTAATCGATTTCCCTGTTATTGTAAACCTAACATGCCTCTCCTTGACACCTTGTGCATGCTGACACAATATTTTGCTCTCTGCTTGAGATGTTTGTAGGTGGGGTTAAATAACATCAAAGAGACCGATTTTGTTAATGTAACAATTCAATCTTTGATGCGTGTTACTCCCTTGAGGAATTTCTTTCTTATTCCTGAAAATTATGTCCACTGCAAATCCCAACTTGTTCATCGATTTGGGGAGCTATTTCGAAAGATCTGGCATGCAAGGAACTTTAAAGGACAGGTTGAACCTTTAATCCATTAGTAAATGCAATATTTTAGTTTCAACATTCACATTAATGTATTATGATGCTGAGTATTTTGCAGGTCAGTCCACATGAATTTCTGCAGGCAGTTATGAAAGCTAGTAAAAAACGTTTCCGAATTGGTGCACAGTCAGATCCAGTTGAATTTATGTCATGGCTTCTTAATACACTGCATGGAGATCTTAAAAACCCAAAAAGGGGTAGCAGCATCATTCACCAGTGCTTTCAGGTAAATTCCCTGCCCCCGCTCCCCCAGTGTAATATGTATTTGCACGTGCTTTGCCTTTTTAATTTATGCATGGATGCGTCTCTTACAGGGTGAATTGGAGGTTGTGAACGAGATCCATGGAAAGTCTATTGCGAATGGAAATGGAGGAAGTATTGTGGATAATGAAGCCATGGATAAAAGCAAAATGCCCTTTTTAATGCTTGGGTTGGACTTGCCCCCACCCCCTCTATTTAAGGACATAATGGAGAAAAATATTATTCCACAGGTTTGATAATTTTATTTCTCAGGTTTCTGAAAGCTTTCCGTATAGAAAATTTGAACCAATTGTAACTTGTTCTTGATATTAAAACTGTATAATATGTTCAAATTTGAGATGTACATATAACCTAATTATTTTTTTAATAAGGGAAAGTGTCATCATTTGTTTTATTTCTTTTGGTCTTTTACAACTTTTGGTGCTTCTTGAGGCAGATTGCCAAAGATTGGGAGCCTTTCCCAGTTAGTGATCGGTGTCTTTTGCCTTTCAAATTTTCAATTAACCTAATTTCCCATTGTTTCTTTAGTCATCATCTATGAACATTGGTCCCTTGTGTTTGTTTTTCAGTATGCGATGTATTTTATTGTTTTAAAATGGGCAAGTCCCGGGAAACTTCTGTTTCTCATAACCTTCTTCTGGCTCTTCCTTGATTGTGAACCTTTTTGTTGATTTTACATTTTTATTGACCAACTGAAATTAACAACTGAACTAAATAGCTGAATGAAATTGTGTAGGTTCCACTTTTCAACATACTGAAGAAGTTCGACGGTGAAACTGTGACAGAAGTTGTCCGTCCTCGTACTGCAAGGATGAGATATCGTGTAACAAAATTGCCTCGGTATCTTATCCTCCACATGCGCCGGTTTACAAAAAACAACTTCTTTGTAGAGAAAAATCCGACCCTTGGTGAGTAATTATTTTACGCTGAGTGGCTATTGTTGGATTGGTTGCAGTGATATATCTTGCTGTGCTTAGTCATTTCATGCCTTTTGATTTGCTTCTTCTGTGCTAAGGATGAAATAATTGTCAAATGTTTTTTTTGGCAGTGCATGTATCTTCTCATTTATTTTTTCATCTGCCAAGCATTTAATTTTTATATCTGTAGGGCTGTATAAATTAACTATTGATTGAGATGCCGGTGAGCCAAATGCCACTTTTTTGCTTTGACAACTGTGACAGTACATATGTCCTTTTCTTTTGTATACTGTGGCTCTGTTCTTTTGCCTTGAAACTATATATGACTGACCATCTGGTAAGTTGGTTATGTTTCATTTATCTGTTTCCTCACGGGATAATTTTTTTGTCTCAGTTAATTTTCCTGTGAAGAATCTTGAACTGAAAGATTACATCCCACTTCCGGTACGAAATGAGAATGAAAAGTTGCGATCCAAGTACGACTTAATTGCCAATATAGTTCATGATGGTAAGCCCGGTGAAGGATCCTATAGAGTATTCGTGCAGCGAAAGTCAGAAGAGCTATGGTAACATTTTGATTCATCTTCATGATCTAGACTTAAGCATATTCACATCCTTAACTGATCTCCTCCCTCCCCAGGTACGAGATGCAGGACCTACATGTCTCGGAAACACTGCCCCAGATGGTCGCCCTCTCTGAGGCATACATGCAGATATACGAGCAGCAGCAATGACTTGTATCCATGCAAGAGGTTTATACTAATACTCTGTGCCTGATCATACAATTTCTGGATTTTGTCTCATATTCTTGTTGTTTCAAATTCTGTAAAATGCTTTTGGAAATTTTACCCCTTCCATCTTAGATTATTGCGAATGAAATTGAAGTCAATATGAATCCGGCCTGAGTGTCTAAAGGGCCAATGCGACTGGCCCAGGGAAGAAGTAATGTTAAAAATCAACTTTGGCAACCACTTTTTTTGTTATGACCATGGAGAAAAGAGTTTCAAATACGGTAAGCTGAAGTGGCTCCACCATACATCATTATAATGCAGAGAAGTTGCTTCCATGATTTCCATGTTCAAAGTGATGTAGATCTTTGCTTGTGTTAGGTGGTGTAATCAATGAGAATAAATGGTAGGTCCGTGCATATACGTATTGATAGATGATTTATATTATACCTGTTGGAATTCATAGTGTAGCATCTGGAAAACTGCATTAGGTAAACTCTTGGTCAAGTTCCTATTTTTGAGTCGATGGGGGTTATTTGTTTTAAGTTTGCTTTTCTTTACTTGAAAAAGTATAAAGGGGCACTTGGTTAAAATTTCCCAAATGTGGCATGATAATGAGTTTACAATTAATTATGATGATAAAGTAGAACAAAAGATTATTGACGAAGTGGAATAGCTCAATCGTTTAGAACACCACTAACTATGCCGTAAATACATGGGTTCGAGTTATCATTTATTCGATTAAAAAAAAAAAAAAGATTATAATTCCATTACCTCCTGCCTTAAATAAGTTAATAATCGTTTTGTTTTGAATTACCCAACTTTCCGTTAATAATTATTGTTCAATCATTTTGTTACTTCTCAATTAATAACACTTTGTTGTCCATATTTTGATATTAGGTAACACATTAACAATATAACCATTATTTGGACAACTCTTTCTCCAACATATTTTATTAATATTTTTATTAAAGAATTTGAACCCAAATACCCCTATTTTACCACTAACTTACTAGACTTTTCACTTTACCTAACCCCATATGATTTATTATATCCTATTTATTCATCTTTACTTCCATTAGCTGTGCAGACTATTGCGAAAAAATCTCCCACTGCTTTCAGTATTGACGGTTGAATACTGAACAAATGTTAACCAGTGAAAATTTATTTTCTTTAATTATTTATTAGAAATTTCTTCGAATGAGGAGCACCAAATTCCACAAAAAACTGTTCATTAATTGTGGAATACACGCTCTATTTTTTTAAACAAAAACTTGTAGAAAACGGTCTCATGAATGAGACGGAGTACAACTTAACACAATCAACATTCACCCCCCCAAAGTGTTAAAGCGCCAATGTTTAATTACACTCCGTCTCACCATGAAATGGTTTCACGCAAGTGTGCCTCTTTGTTTTATTCAGTTGCTCAACCATTTTTAGTTTCCAAATTTTTTTTTACTACTATATTATACTTGGACAAGTTAAAAGTTGGACTCGACTTTGACAGTGAAAAAAAGAGAAACCCCATTTAACTCGAACAATAAAAAGTTAAATTTATTTTTGATATGAAAAGTAAAGGAAGATTTATTTCACCGTTGTAAACTATGCAAGTATGCAGCCCTCAACAGAATATTAGAATGTGATCATTAAGTACATATAATTAATACAATGGACGACCCAGTCTGTCTTCGTCACATCTACAAACGAGCATATGATGCTGCGGCCATTTTCTTTTTTCAACGTGCAGCATATATAGGTGCCTTCATTTTTATTTTCATCATATCTTCTTTTTTATTGGGTCAATCAAAAGCTTTTTCGCCAACAATAGAGCATAAAAATAAAATAGGGACTCGGCACTGTCAAGTGTCAACTTAGGTTGTCAGGTTTAACAAAATGTTTTAACAACAAATCAACTCCAAAATAATTCACGCAAGTTGCCACTTGCCATATAACGCACGAATGATGGTTCGAATTTATTTTAAATACTACAAGTTACTAAATCGTATCCTTTAATTTTACTTTTATTAAATGAAATTTCTAATAGTAATAAATTTCCATCAAAACTTGTCGTGCGATACTATTCATGACCTCTGCAACGCCTTACGCCCTCATTGTCATTATGATTTAATCCCACAAAGAACAGGGACGCACATATAATACTGCATGAACTCAACTATTTCCTCAGTGAACATATACTTAATTCTCACTAATTACGAAGAAGAAAATAAAGAAAACCTATGCAAATTCACCGACGAATTCAATGCCCGAAAAATGTCCTTAACGAATTCAACGACCACCGCCACCTCCGCTAACGCCCTCTCGTCGGCTTTACACCTTAGCAACGGCGGAAAAAAAGAGCCAACACACCGTACTAAAAACTAATCCAACGGTCAAGATCGTCCCCACGACTCTCGGCAACCGCTACCTGCCGTTGACCGCCTTTTTCACAAACTCCACCACCAAACAGGCGACGTGCAGGGATGAGTGGATAAGGGGACTATATATACCAAAAGCAAGACAGAGTATTAGTAATTCTTACTAAACAGTGCAGAAAGTGAAGATTATTTAACCTTGTCCAAAAGCGAGCATGAGGATTTTGAAGGTGGAAAGCCAGGAGAGGAAAAAGGCGGTGGTGCCGGAGAGGTGGAGCTGCAGCGGGAGGAGGAGGAAGGCGGCCACTCTGGCGGCGCCTTTACGCAAGATTTTTGCGGCGAAATAGCAGTAGGATAAAGATGCATAAGCCGAGAGCCATACCTTGATGAAATTGCTGATTTCTCCTTCCATACAATATGTTATCACGTTCTTCATCTGATCTCTCTCCATAAAGATTTGTAAACATCTGTTTGGAGAGAGAAACGATGTTAATTTGCGCTCAAAAAGACGCTCAATGTGTTGATTTGTACAAATTGGAAACAACTAATTACGTTTTAAAAGAATTGCGAAACCGCTGACTAATGATTGATTTAATTTAGAATGAGGAAGAGATCTTTTCCATGTTCAAACTTATATATAAATGTGATCTATATATTTTATTATAGGTGGAATCAAGTACGCATCTCTAATTTAATAATATTGGAGCAATATAAAAGTCACTAATTAAAATGAGGTTTTAACTAATCAGTAAATTAATAATATTAAGTTTCTTTTTTTATTTTAACATATAAAATCAAATCAAGCATTTTATTGAATTTGAGTATAAAAAGACAAGAACTTGGATCCACTCCAGTACTGCTGCCTTGTTGAATCTGGTTTTTGGCAGAAAGCCACCAAGACCATAATTATAATAAGCAAATGCTAGTTTTTTACGGGATATAATTAACACTCCTTAAAAATGAACATCGTGAATTTGGTCTACGCAAAGTTTTGTCTCGTATAAGAGCTTTCTCAAATATTATTATCGGGTTATTTTGTCGGAACTATTTATTTATGTGTTAGCTCAAATTGAGATCCAGAATTATTAATATAGTATGTAATAGTGGTTATTAAATAGTCACACCGGTATGTATTGAAAAACTTGGACCTCTTGGTTATACGTAACAATCGGTATGTTTTTTCTATTGCTCCCTCCATTCCAATTATATAAGTTTGTTTTCATTTTATGAATATCTCAAATATATAGACTTGTTTTTATATGAAGTAATTTTTTAAATTAATTTACTAATATAATCTTATTCATTAATTATATTGGAAAACTATAACAATCATTAAATAGAGATACAATATAAATTTTACTTGTTAAATTTATTTTTTCAATACAACAAGTCTATATATTTGAGACGGGGGAATACTTAGATAAGAATTTTTATTTTGTGATGGTTAACTTGTCACGTTATTCAAGATTCTTTTAGTCCAATGGTAAGTCCAATCACTTATTGTCCACAATTAATTGCCCAAATGAGAACATAGAAATGAGAAATCGGATAAATATTTTAGTACACATATTGTCATTACTTAATGTCCACAAAATTAATGGCCCAAATGAGAGCAGAAATGAAATTAAAATCAGATAAATCATTTTAGTATACATAAGTAGCTCTCATACTACCTAGGTTTAGGTAAACTTTTTTCGAATGTATGATATTTTTTAAATGTCTTTTTTGACGTTATAATTTAAATATTATATATATATATATATATAGTATACATGATTTTTAAATTTTATTATTATTATTAACAGTTGGTTCATTTTATTCATTTTATTTTTTATTATTATTATTATTAACAGAAATTATTTAACATAAATTGTAATAGAAATGGAGTATAACTTACATATATAATTTATGCTAAAATGGTTAAAGATCCCCGAATCAAGGGAGACTCATTCTTTTATTCTTTTCTCTCTACAATTCAACAAAATTTACCAAATTCCTAAAAAATTTCAAGAATAAATAATAATAATAATAATATTGGGACTTAGAAAGAGTACACAAAATTAAAAACCACCCTATGCAACTTCATTTCCCCCAAATTAAAACTCTCACAAAACCAGTTTGTTAGCATGATTAAAATAGTTTAATGAGAAGAAACACCTATAGTTTACACCAGCGGTCCCATATCATATTCCTTGCATCACGTTATTCAAGATTCTCTTCTCTCCCTCTCCCTTCTTCAACCAAAACCGCCGTCCTTCCCCTCCACCCACGAAATAAAGTTAGGCCCCCACCCCAAAGCCCAAAGACCCACCCAAAAACCCATTGTCGAAGAAGATGGGAAGAAAAATGGGGTGCGTTAGAGGGCCGGATCCATTTTGAGAATTTAACCTTGAATCTTGGAGCGGCCGATTTTGATGGAGGTGGTGGTGGGAATTGTCATGAAAACCCATGGTTCACGGTTCAGTTTTACCGGTGTTGACACATGGGGGCCCAATCAGCGGTTCTATTATCTATTAATGTAAACCGGCCGGTCGGATCCGGTTTTTAAAACAGAGCTTTTAACATATGGATTTTTCAAAAAAAAAAAAAAAAACATATGGAAATGATACCATTAATACTTGATTACATGTTTTATTCTCCTCAAAATTATTAAACAGTTTCCTTTTTATATGCTAAATAGTATCACTTCATACTTATAATGATGGCATATAGATGAAGTGGAATAACTCAAGCGCTAGAGCACCACTACTTATGCCGTGAGGTTATGTGTTCGAGTTACTATTTGTCCGACAAAAGAAAATAAAAATAAAAATAAAAATAATGATGGTATATATAAAAATCAAAAGACAAAATGAGAGTTTCTTAATGGCTTTGAAATATTATTTTGGTTAGAATTCAATCTCACTTTATGCAATTCATGATATTAACTCACGTTAGAATTTAAGAAAGAAAAATAAGTGAAAACTATAAGTGTAATATCCTAAACTAACGCAATTCGCATGTTGTTCTGTTGTAACTCATTTTCATGTATTAGTTAATTATATAGAAAGAGATACAAAACTAATAAACTAAAGAAGATAGAAAAGATACTCAGAGTGATAGCTAATCACACAACATGGTTAACAAACCCACAGAAATTCAGCCCTCTCAATATTTCATGACTTGTTAATTTACATCCACTATAATAACATCACAAACTCCTTTGCATTCTTATCATCATAATATTATTGAAACACATATATACAATATAGAGAGAAAAAAAAAAGAGATGGGAGAATTGCACAATCTCCTAATGGTATGGCGCTCAATTTTCATCACATCATGCTATTGCTATGGTACAACTAAATTGATCCCTAAAGGTACAATCAGATTCTTCATGTTCTTGCCTGTGCTATACATTTTCTTCCATCTCCCACTTCAATTAAATACAATCAGTTTCTCTAATCCAACTTCCTTCTTCATAACATGGCAAACCACTTTCAAGCTTCTACTCTTGGCCTTTGGCAGTGGCCCACTATGCAGCCCATCTCTCTCTTTCTACCATTTTTTCCTCATATATTCTCTGCCCATTACTCTCCAAGAAAGCCCAGCCCAAAATCAAAAGCCCAAAAAGGAGAATGGGCCCCAAAAGCCCAATAGCAATAAGGTTGGGCTAAGAAACTATATCAAAAACACCTTGCTTCTAATATGCTTGGTCTATATAGGTACTAATTACAAAGACAAACTCCCTCACGACTTCCTTTTGTTCTTAATATGCATTTATGTTTACGTCGGACTAGAAGCTTTACTTGTGGCTGTTGCCATTATAGCCCAAATGTTATTGGGGGCCCAAATCGACCCACCTTTCGACGACCCATTCCTTGCGACGTCGTTTCAAGACTTTTGGGGCCGTAGGTGGAATCGCGTGGCCTCAAATAGCCTGCGGTCCACTATTTTTCAGCCCATTTTTAATTACACGCGTCAAGTATTGGGCCGTAAATGGGCCGGTTTTGTGGCCCTTGTGGTTACTTTTATGGTATCAGACATTATGCACGAGGTACTCTTTTATTATTTTGGCCGAAGGGGGTTCGGATGGGGCCCACCAATGTTCTTCCTATTTCATGGGCTTCTTGTTGCCTTTGAGAGCATGTTAAAGAGGAAAATAGATGTTAAGTGGAAAATACCTCAAGTGATATCTGGGCCGTTGATTTTTGGATTTGTGATTTGCACATTTATGTGGCTCATCCTTCCGGAATTGGTGGAGCTTAATGTTGATGATCGAGTGCTTAAAGAGTATGGAGCTTTTGTTGCGTTTCTGAAGGGATTGGGCCAAGTTTGAATTATAATAGTACTAGATTGTGTGGAATTTTATAGAATTCAATAATGAATGTTGTAGCACATATAATAACGAAAATTACTTTGTTGAAAATCGATAACTACGGACACGTTGCGGAATTATATATCGTTCATATAATTTTGACAACCAAATTAAACAAGCATAAACTAATACAACTTTGAAACTCTGATAAATAAGCGGTAACATGTACTGTATTTAACTCGATTCATATGATAAATAGATAATAAGGTGTGAAATGTAGTTTTGAAGGAACGTGTTGGTCTTGGATTTATGAAGTTGAGATAACATGTGTAAGGTAGTCATGCTTTTATCTTTTAACTGATGTTACTCAAGTAAGGTCAATTTTAACAGATGAGTTCTAGTTGTCGTCATGTCTTAAATAAGCTAGCAAATAAAGTGGCATACGAGACCGAATTAAATACAATACGCATACGGTTTGAAGCCTTCTCAACCCAAAATTTGACCCACAATCCACTTTTAGCGGGTTTTGACCGAGATTTACTCAACCCATAGTGAACAGCTGACTAGCTCGTGGACCTTTTTTAATAATATTTTATTTTTTTACATGTATTATTTATAATAAGTTTTAGAGTAGATTCTCAGTGAAACTTGTTCACAACATTAAGGGGGTGTTTGCAAAAACATATAAGTGATTATAGTCACCTAAAATTGTGTGCAGAATCAATTTGGAGTGTTTTATTTCTCTTTTAGTAAATTTTAAATAAACTCTCATGTTTATAAGTTAGTGTTTTAAAAAAAAATGTCTTTTAGTAAATTTTATTAGTCTTTTTCAAAAACTTTTAATTTTTTTTGCAAGCACTATCAACTTTTCTTTGATTTTTTTTTAAAAACACTATCAACTTCTACCATTAATCATTTTTCCCATAATCACTAATTGTAATCACTTCTTTAAAACCATAATTTTTGCAAACATCCCCTAAATTTTTACCACTAAACTTATAAATTAATACCATATCACTTGTAAATTGAGATCATAACATTAAATGCTATAGATATTAGTTTATAAAAGTAGTGGTATCATTTTATAAGTGTAATAATATCAATTTCATAGTATGTACATGTTTTAAAGGAGAGTTTTTGTAAAGTTTAAGCACCATATGAACAATGTCTTGATAAATAATAAAAATCCCATAAAATTTACAATAAACTTAAAGATTAAGCAACAATATCCACAAAATAATCTTAATAAATAAAATATTTTTTACGTGCTCCATGCGTAAGCGAGAAGCTAATTATTTTTTCTATTTATGATTCTATATTTTAATTAAATGGAATAATAATACTAAGAAAATATATATTTAAAAAAAAAAAAAAAAAGCTCGTTGGTCAACCGACGTCCACCCCATCCCATATGGCCTGACCCATTTTTATATGTCTAAGTGTAACACATTGGTCTTCGGATAATTAATGAAAGTAATTCATTTTTTCTTTAAAAAAAGGTGCTACTATAAACACCCACCTAATTGATTTATATACTTTTATGTACATTTTTTTTTAACTATTGACATTTTCAAACACAATTACAGAATAGGTGAACAAAGCAATGTCATGGGTGTAAAAAATATAGGCTAGATAATAGATATAAATAATTATTCTATTCGTAGTGGATGTATAAAGTAATGAATAATTTTATTTTTTTTAAATATTTGATCTCGCTTGATTTGTATAGTCTTGAAATATTTAGGGGTGTTTTGAAACACTTAAAACAACTTCCAGAAACACTTATTTTCAAATCTCCTCTCATAGCTTTTGAAAATAAGTGTTTTTGGAAGTTGTTTTAAGTGTTTCAAAATACACCCTTAAAATATAAAAAGCCTTCTATTCATCATGTTCTCCGTGTAATTTAATTGTATTTTGAAATATGTAACTTGTTTTTATTGAAATATCAACTCGTTTACTTAGAAATATGCAATTTGTTTCAATCAATTAGAACGACACATTTCAGTATTAACTATTAATAAGTTTTATGTTTCTGTGAAATAAATTGCATCTTTAAAAATTCATTTAAATTGCACGGTTCAACAGATGCACACGAGACATACTCTTTAAATTATGATTTAAAAAAAGTAGACCATGACACACACATCAATAAAAAAAATGTATGAAACAATTTCATAGATGAAAAATTGTACAAACTAACATAAATTAATATTTATCTTTTTAAAGTGTTCAAGCGCCACACTCATATTATATTTCATCACAAAAAAATACTCCCTTCGTTCCAAACTCTATGGTATTTTGATTGTTCATAAGCATTTAGTGGAATAATAATAAAATGATAAAGTAGTGGGGTAGAAATAGTTGTTTATTAGTATTTTATGTGATAAAGTGATGGGTAATTAGGGGTAGAAAGAATTATTTATTAATATTTTATGTGATAAAGTGTGTAAGTAACCTTACCATTAAGTTTGAGACAAAAATAATGGGTATTTTACAGCCATCAAGTTTGGGATAGAGGGAGTAACTTTAAGCGCCACACTCATATTATATATATTTCATCACACCGCAAAACTGTCTCACACAAGTATGCGTGCAATTTTTTTTTTATCGAACAAATGATAACTCAAACTCATGACCCCACAGCATAAATAGTGGTGCTCTAAACACTTGAGCTACCGCACTTCGTCAAAATGTCTTATCACAATGCCCCTTATAATTTAATCAGCTAGTCTACCTCATAGTAATAACTAGTACGCAAATAACTTAGATCAGCCGACTATTATAACATATATTGCTCTTATTATTTGAGCTAGCTCACCTCATCATAATCACTAATACACATTATACACTAATAATTTAGATCAGCCTAGTAACCTACCGATAGCACATCTCAACATAATCAATAATATTCCTTCACATTTACTATTTTAAAAGATAAAAGCACATGCAAAACTACCGTTAATATTGCACCGATCATAAATTTTGTATTTTTCATTTGCGCACAGTTTATCTGTTGGTCCAAGTCATTATGGGATGAATTGTTATTCAAACTCTAAAATCAATCCTTCAACAATATATTTTTATTTATAATAGAAGCTAGCTATATACTCCTTTTAAAAGAAAATAAATGGAATTCACATCTATGCAATAGTCCCACACATCATTCCGTCACTTATTTATTTCAATTTCATATTATTGTTTATCATGAAATTGAAACAAGACAAAAGAAATGTCAAACCTTGTATTATGTCTAATAAAAAATGAAATCAAATATTCAGCTTCCAATAGGCAATACCAAGTGCAATCCTGTTGGTAAAGAGACATTAAGCGTATTATAAAGAGGTATAACTATACATTAAAGGCAATTCCCGGCATCACAAATAATAATTTCCAACAGAGAGAGTAGTGAGAGAAAAACATGGAAGGTGAAATCAAGAACTCCATTCTTGTATGGCCTACAATTGTAGCATGTTTATGCTACTGCCACACCGCAAGCAAAATCTCCACCACAGCTATTTCCAGGCGCCTCTCAATCCTCCCAATAGCATGCCTATTTTTGCTACTTCCACTCCAACTCACGTCCATACACATAGGTGGTGTCACCTCTTTCTTCATAGCTTGGCTTGCAAGCTTCAAACTAATACTCTTTGCCTTCAAAAAAGGCACCTTATACTCAAACCCACCACTCTCACTCTCCCTCTTCATTCCCTTAGCTTGTTTCCCCATCAAAATCCAACACACCCCACATAAAAAAAACCGAAAACCCCGCATAAATCTCGCCACCAAAATTACCATCCTAGCCCTTCTTATAAAGGGGTACACCTACAAGGAACATATACACAAAAAGATCATATGGTCATTTTACTGCATCCACATTTACCTCATGCTCGAGATTTTACTATCCCTATCCGGAGCCCTATCCCAGGCTTTTATTCGGGCCGAGCTCGAGCCCCCGTTCGATGAGCCTTACTTATCCACCTCCCTACAAGATTTCTGGGGCAGGAGGTGGAATCTAATGGTTTCAAACGTCATGCACCCTACTGTCTACCGGCCCGTGAGGGGGGTTTCGGCCCGTTTGGTGGGGAGGAAATGGGCCGCGATCCCAGGAGTTATGGCGACGTTCTTGGTTTCGGGCCTGATGCACGAGCTGATTTTGTACAACTTTGGGAGAGTGAAGCCGAGTGGGGAGATGATGAGTTTCTTTGTGCTACATGGGGTGTCTTTATCGGTGGAGATTGTGATAAAAAAATTGTTGTGTGGAAAATATTCGTTGCCTGGAGTTGTTTCCGGGCCGTTGACTTTGGGGTATGTGATGTTGACCAGTTTAGGGCTGTTCTTTCCGCCGTTTGTGAGGGCGAAAGCGGACCTTAAAGGGTGCACCGAGTCTCTAGCCTTCGTTGAGTTTGTTAGGACTCGTCGACTCGTTAGCCCCAATCAAATTGTCTGTCCATTCGTATGAAGCCTACCATATTTTGATACATCTATGTAATTAGAGTAGGTCAAACGTAATTCAATGACCCGACATATAATTTTGATTTGGTGGGTGTTAATTTGTGTTATCTTATCAACGCACAAGTTGCAATCTTTATTTGATTTGATCACAAATTTTTCCTAATTAATTATTTGTGCAATCATCTTTATTTGATTTGATGTATAAGAGAATGATGGATCCAGCCAAGGCGAATCCATAGGGGGCCAAGGGGGTCAGTAATTTAAAATAAATAAAACGCAACGTATTATGTGAATTTTGTTTACTGTACAGCATTATAAATAAGGATTAATATAGTTTATTTATAAAGTGTTGATCCTTATAATCAATATTAATAATAATTTACGGTGAATATGGTGCATATAATACCTTCTCTAAATGAAATATAGATATAACTTTCAAAGTTGCATGCATGAGGCTCTCAACGATTTCTCTCCCTACATAATTTTTCATTCTATTGAAAATTCAGAGTTTCATACCCATACCCAAATATAAATTGAATCATCATCTCATTTATGATGCCGTTTTATATAAGAATTACTTCTAATTTATTATTAGTTAGGCTCCCTGACTATAAATTCTACGTCTGTCCTTGGATCGAAGCATTGAAATACTGGTTTAGTTGACTTCGACTTGGCTACAGACTAAAATATAGTGGCGAAGATCACGAGATATTCATTAATTTAACTAGTGTATTATAATATTAGCTAGGTTGGGACCTAATCTTTAACTAACCTTTAGCTAATTGATCATACCAATGCTTTCAACGAGTTCAAATTATAGTGTGTTTCATGTTAACTTTCGTAGTTGGTCTGCCCCAACATGGCACGTGGTTGTGCTCAGCAACTCGTGGGTAGTTATACTCCAACCACCAAACAACATTTTGAAAATAATAAACGTGACTAACTCCCCAAAAAGACTAATAAATCATGAAGATAAAGTTACAAATGCAGTAACTTTCGAAATATTTGAATTTTGGCCGAAACTAAGCATGTGTCACGCACGTGACCTCCGACCTCCGTAAATTGGGGATTTTCTAATTTTCCTGTGATTCCATACACGTGGACACCATCTATCTGGATTCTCAATCTTCAAACCATATAAGTCGCAGATTGAGTAGTCACATAATAACTACTTATGAATCTCTTAAGTTTTTCTAATACTTTTTGTCAACTTTGAATTAAAACAATACACATGTATCCAAATCAAGCTATCCCTACCAAACAAGGATCTCTAGTATGAACTCTATTCTTCATTTGGCCCTCAAAATTAGACACATTTCTTAGCCTGCATGATTGCTCCAACATTAGTTTATATGTTGAAGGATATCTGTGAGCTATTAAGGAAAATCGGTCCCTATATTCTTCGACTCCCTCAACCAACAACTGCCAAATTAGAACTCCAGCCTCTGCTACTCTTTTCTTTGCAGACTCGTAGATTTTTTCGTATGCAACCTTCAGTAAAACGTCTCGATCATATAATCCTCCTGTCTGAATACTTAAAGGGGCACCCAGTTCTGTAAAAAGAACCGGCTTCTTCAACACGTTTTCGCTATCAGTTATGTGAGCATCCACCCAGCTTGAAAGATAACTTTTGCTTCTAAATCTGCCTCTGGGATCCTATATAATCACACACAAGATTAGTAAGGGGTCGTTTGGTTCAAAATTCTTCAATGAGATAATTCAGGTGGTTAATGGGAATGGAAGATGATAATAAGATTCAAAATAAGTTAATCATTACCCCCATTTTAATTAACTACATCTTCCCTTCTATAATCATTTCTTCGCAATCGTTCTACTATTCCTGAACCAAAAATCATTTTCTATCCCCACTTATTCCAAAATTAGAACAAAATACTAACAATGTAACTATTCAATAATTTATCATTGTGTTACAAAATTTGAACTAAACGCTTGGGGTAGTAAGTGTTGTGATGCTAACCAGCTGTGAGGGTAAGCATGAACTGAAGCAAAATCAATATCTTTAACAGCTGAATTGTTAATGAAGTCTGATCCAAGTGATGCAGCCCAGAGCCCCGGATTTGCTCCATAATTCTCGGTCGATTTTGAGCTGTAAAACCCTTCAAGTCCAACCGTTACAAGATGTTTCCGGTCCAAGCTTTTCACATATGCAGCCATCTCTGCTATCCAACCCTGTGCACATAGTTATAACAAACATATTCAAATCTTACTGTGACATCCAGATATAAGCTAAATGACAATTAACTCTGTTTATGTGCATTTATATCGATCCAACAGGTATGACAGAGAAAAATTAATCACTATATTTGTATCACACTCATTGCTTAATTGATCATTCTTTCCAATTTTTTATTAGACATAATTATGTGCCTAGTCTAATTTTCCACCAACATTAAATTGAAAAGGGCATTACCTGAAGAGCAGAAGCAGATGAAATTGATTCACAACGAGGCTCATTGATGAGCTCCCATGCAAATATGGATGGTTCATCACAATACCTGACTCCAGTGTAGGAATTTTTTCTACCTAAAATAGCCTGCAATAATCGATAAAAGAAATGATAATTGTGGGCCAAGTAAAATTAAGGAAATTTTCTATACTTGTTTCAGAGACGAATGTGAATTTACACCTTCACATAATTTCTGTAGTAGCCTTTTATAATTGGGTCCGAGAAAAACGAATCATTATTAGAAGAAACATTGATCCCAGCCTCTTCTGCCCAACGCAGATACTGCGCTTTTCCACCATACGCATTCAAATTGTTCACAAGGCTCAGTATCAATCTTATCCCATGATTCCTTGCTTCCACTATCACGTAATCCAACGCCTGAACACAATTAAAACTCCAACACTAAACCACGGTAATTTAATTAATTAATTTTCCGAAATAAAAAAACCTTGAAGAGCCTATCGTTGAAGACGCCGGGGCGGAGCTGAAGAGAGTTTGGGCCGGGCCCATCACTGAAAGCCCAAGTCCTGCAAACGGTCAACCCCATTTGGGCCCCACTCTTGAGCATTTCAGAAACCCTGCGCCTTGATGGCCGTCCGATGCTCTCCTCCATCAACCAGTACGAATTCCAGCCGTTGATGCAAACTTCCTTCACGGGCTCCGCAGATTGGTCGTCTAGGAGCACAAATCTGGTGTGGTTGACCCCCACGAAACCCATCGTGGGGAGGCTCCAGAATACGACGGGGAATTCAAAATTGAGATTGCCGTACAAATTGAGGTACATGAAGAAGAAAAGGGCGAAGACGCCGAGAAGTGGAAACAGTTTCTTCTGCTTCCATTCTGAGTCCATTGGAGTTGCACCGTTTCCTGTTCTTCCGCTTTTCTGTTTGTTTTTCTTTCTGGGGCCATGACATCATCATGGGATGGGAGATGGAAGCGGGATTGTTGCGATGAACGTGGAATTTTTTTGTGTCGGTGCGGTTGCTCAGTAGGTTTGTCGTTTTGTATTAGTAGCTCCCAAAAGTCAATTGCTTACGCTATTCTCTCCTTCAATCTCTCTTGCTCCCTGCCTTTTCTCTTCCATCGGTTTTATTGAACAATTAGTTTGTATTAACATTAATTGTTTTATTGAAACATATTCACTTTGTCCAATAATAATTTGTGCACCTCAAAAATAGAAAAACCTCCATAAAGTACATTCTTACAATATTCATAATTTTACATAAAATGACATTACTTTTAAATTACACATTTACACAATTCAATTTTTTTTTAACTTTATACATAAAAAGTTTTATAAAAATACCTATCAAGATTCTATTTATTATTCCACTTTTTTTTTAAAAATTTGTGTGCCCACCAAATAGTTTTAAATTAATTTGGGACGGAAAAAATATTAATTTATCATAAAATGATAGTTGTGATTCAATTATAGAATTAAATGGTTTTTTTGTAATACCAACTCTATAGGAGTAATTAAGAGTGTGTCGTTTTGGATCCAAAGTCCAAACCACACTTTTAGGTCTAGAATCCCATGAATTAACAAGGGTGTGCGGGTGAAGTTACACAAACGGTATGCGTGAAGACAAATAATTGAGAAGGTGTGATTCAAGTCACACTAATTGTACCAGTAACTTTCTCAGAAAATAGAATCGGAAGTATACAGCTTGATCTTTATTCACCTTCGCTCCAAAAACGAAGACAACCAGAGGTCCAGAAGTACAAGTTAGTAACCATGTACCATAATTATATAATTAAAATGGCTGAACGTAGTAGTACTCTTGAGTCTTGAAAAAGAATAAAAGAAAGGTGAAGCAAGAGCGTTCGATTTCCGGATTCAGATGTCTAATCATCATGTACGAAGAAACAACAAATTCAATTATAAGCGAGTGAAGTTCAACAACCAAGTTCATATTATATGCAAGACCTTAGTTGTCAGACTGAATACTATACTCTCTATGGCGTGCAATTAAATACAAGATTAAAGTATGATGCGTTATACAAATCAGCTAACTTGAAACCTCACCTAATCCATCCGTTGTCTTGGTTCGGTCCCGCTGTCCCCTCCCTGATCCATTTAACAATTGTCTCACCAAATGTAAATAAATCTCCCAACGGCGTTCAGCGCACAAATCAATTGCCTTCACTACTAAATTTGACTTCATTAAATTAAAACGTACAACAGCAACTGACACTCTAAAATATGTTGCACGTTTCAATTTTCTCTGTACTTTGCAAGAGGGCGAGATAAGTAGGGGTCCAAACAACACAATGCAGCAAAGCATTTAACTTAAATTTACATAAAAGGGGATCTTTATCTGTCCAAAACTTCAAAGTCTAAGTTCAAAATGTGTTGCATAATCAATCACATAAAGGGGGAAATAAAAAGTTAGGTTCAAATTGAAGATATAAGCAAGTAAAAAGGATTAGTAATGAACTTAGAGACTATATGCAGTTGTACCTTATTATTATTGATCTCGAAGAAACCTCTGCAGACACTGGAAACCCAAATGCTCAGCACAGAACCTCTCCATTTCAATCCCACCGCCTTTTTCATTGCAAACCTCCTTCTCAATCCCCGCGACAATGTCCTCCCAATCCCTCAAATATCCATCCCAATGCTCCGCTCTAGTATCCGAAACTGCATCCAATATCTCCTGCAAACCCACAATCTTGCGGCTTACGTGCCTCCTCACCTCCCTTACATTGGGATCAAGTCCTGGCACTGAGTCAAGCCTTAACAACAACCCCATCAAAGCCTCGTTGATCCTAATCCTTTCCCGCTCACTGTTCCGTACAGCATCAACTGTATCCTGCTTATGATATTGATCTATGATTGAAATCCAATTCAAATGGGGATATAAAGCACAATAAAGCAAATCCTCTGTACTGGAGTAACACACAGCATTAAGATCCGTATGAATGAACTAACAAAATCGTCCTGTAGCATTTAGGTTAAATTTTAATTACCAGCCCAAAATTCATACATAGCAACCAATTGCTCAACTAATTGGGGACGAACAATTTAATAAATTAAATTATCTTCCAGCACTTTAGAGATTACCATATACAATCACCGAATCATAAATTGCTATTTAACTAAACGCAAAAACTAGCGATCAATAGCATCTTAGTGATGTAATTTATAAAAAGAGTTGAGAAATTGAAATCATGCCTGGCGTTGGATGATTCTCTGCCAGTAATTGGCTTCAGAATTGACGGCGGATATCTTGCTAATAAGTGCGCGGACCACGTGAGATCTGTAGGCTGACTGTATCTTAACAGCCGCCGACGATTCTCGGGATTTGAGATGAACAGTTATCGGGATAGGCTCCGTCGGTTTTCCATCGGAGGCAGAATCGATGGGGATTTCGGTAAATTTGGAATCGGACTCAGGGGCAGAATGGTCGTTCTGGAACGTGTATACGACGGTGGTGGCGGAAGCAGCGGCGGCGGCGGTGGGGGATGAGAAAAATCGAGACCTGCGTGTGCGGGAGGATTTCATTTTTAACCGGTGGGGAGGAAAGAAGGAAAAAGAGTAAAGGGGGTGAGAGAGTGAGAGTGACGTTGCGGAGTGGAGACGTTTCTAAATGTTTATCTATTCTTGGCGCGTATTAGGCAGAGGCTGAAGCACTGTCCGTTATTTGCGGGACCCAGCCCATATCTTCCAGTAATGCCCATCCGTTGTGTGTTAATCGGTTGATTGCAATTTATTTCTTTTCCATTTTCAACATTATTTTAATAGCAATAATGAATGCTACTTTACAAAAAAAACTGTTTATGATAAATTCTTGTATCCACCAATCCACGGAAGATCTATTCAATTATTATTGCTTTTATTTATATTGACTTGAGTTAATTTATACCTTTCAAATAACTATGTATAGATTAAATTTTTTAAATAAATATAATGGGGTAAATTATGTCAACCCCGTGGTTTGTAAATATAATATGAGACGATTCTCATGATATTGTGTATCCATCTTAGCTGGTGTTTTAAAAAAAAATTAAAATTTAGCTGGTAAAAAATGATTCAGCTAGCATTACATTTATTTTACTATATACAATGCGTCCTCGTTGATTTAACCCGACTCGAGCGAAATAAGTTTATTATCAGCTCAAACGTAAACGCACCTATATACTAATTATATTTCTTCTTGATTTATTTTTGAGAGGATGCCCTTTACCTCCTCCTGGCTTGATGATCATCTTTACTCTTTATCAAATCAAAGTCCTCCATCATTTTTTTAGAGGACACCTGCTTCCCCTTTAAAAGATTTAGGGTACACGTGGATAGGGGTAGTGGGAGGAGCAATGGAACCATCGCTATTAATATTCTTTGATATTTTTTATACTCTCACAATCAGAATATAAGTAATTAATTGATTACTCTATTTACTCAATCTTTTTTTGATCTTTCATTATTGATATTTTAAATAATACAATTCGACGTCAGATGCAACTCAGATGACTCATTACTATTTTACCATCATAAAAAGAAAGGCATTGACGTCAATTGATATAAATTTATTTTTGAAAACCCTTATAAATTGAATAATGCAAAAGTTTCAAAATGAAGGATAGTATTTTGCTGGAGAAAAAAACAATCGTGAAAAGTACTTAAAATTTAAAAAATTGAGTCCATTTCTCACTTATAAAATTTTATTTTTTTATTTTTCCAACTATAAATCTTTATAATTTTACGTTTTTAACTTAAAGCATTTGAAAGTTGCTAATGATTATGATTCAAACAAAAATTATTATTTTTATTTCCGAAAGGTTGTGTTTGACATTGAATAATGCAGAAAATGAAGGGGGTTGCTGGAGGAAAAACAATCGTCCCCCTTGAATTTTAATTTTTTTATTTTTCCAACTATAAATCTAGATTTTGGCAAAACCTTTGTGAACCCGAATTCAAACAAATATTTTTATTTGATCGTTGTTATGATAATGATGCTCATTATGCATGATAATGACATTTAAAAAATATATTCATATGCACCTAAGTTCACACTTCGCAGGAGGCGTACTCATAGATTTTTTAATATTTTGACTTTATTTTGTATTAGTTTCTCGCCCTTAAAGTAGCATTGTAGATCCAACATACAAATATTATCCACTAATGACACAACAAATACAAAAAAAAAAAAAAAAATGCATGAATCCGTTACAAAACCATAATTTTTTGCCCAACCAACATAGGAGGAGGAGCCAGTAGATGAAAACATGTTCTCAAGGTAGAGATGGAATAATTTTGCCAGAGCACTCTCCAAATCCGACATTGTAACCATCTCCCTGCATTCAAATCAGATTAGTTATTGTTGAATTGGGCTGAAAAATACAATTAAAGATAATTAATTACGTCCATAAACCCCTCAACCTTGCAGCAGCCACTGAAAATTACTTCATCTCCATCTTCCAAGAATGTACGAGTAGTTCCACCTAAGGATAAAGGCTTTTGTCCGTTCCAGGTTAGCTCTAGTAAGCATCCATAAGAATCGGGTTCCTGCAAATTAAGACAGTATAAGGATTTGCTGAAAACCCACGAATACAATTTTTAGCTATCGTAATTTCGTTAATGAAAGACAAGAAAACCTTACTGGGCCACTTATAGTTCCAGTCCCAAGCAGGTCACCTGTCCTTAAGTTGCAGCCATTAATAGTATGGTGAGCAAGTTGCTGAGTTATTGTCCAGTACCTGTAATACAGATAGCAAACACGTAGTAATAATTATCCCATCACAAAAAGTCTACCTTTGTCAAATCATGTAAATGAAAAAAAATCATCAAACTAGAAGACGGCAGATAAATTTATACAGGTGTTTGAAGTTGCTTCTTGTGACAACATTTGCATCTTCTTGGCCAGCTGGTACAATGGAAACCTGGTAGGGAAAAAACCATGTTCTTCGATTATAACAGATATTCTGGGGGATTTCATTAGCATGTGAAGCTAAATGCTCATAATTTGCATCATGTTTGTGTGAGGGAGAAATAGAACAAGAAGTATTAGTTTGCAGGATTACACGGAGGAGCTAAACACCTGCAAGGAAATATCGTAGTTTTTGGATTCTTTCTCAGTAAGATACGGCAATGGAGGAGGACTCTGCAATAAAAAATAATGCAAGCAATTATATTTATGGAAGTAACGAGCAAACATTGCAATCCAAAATAATGGGCAGATTATGTACCTGCTCTGGAGCATCTGAAGCAAATTGTTCCAAAGCATCTAAGGTCACAATCCACGGGGATATAGTTGTGCCTGCAGTGGATAAACTAAATTAAGCTTCTGCTACCATCAGACAGGGCAGCAGATTTCTTCATAGTATAAATGTGATTATCATTGCACTAAGTGACTACCACATAGCATAAATTAATTACCAACATTCATTGGTATATTAAAAAAAATTAATAAGATCTTCGGTAGAAATAACCATAACAACAGAGATGATTTCTTACCAAAACTTTTGCCCAGAAAAGGACCAAGAGGCACGTACTCCCATGCCTGAATATCTCTTGCTGTCAAAAACAAAAACATAAACCAACTGTACATGTTTGTATTTGATTCAGTGTGATGAGTTAATGAGATAAGAGATGTTTATTAATACCACTCCAGTCATTCATCAGAACAAGTCCAAATATATGATCTGCAGCCTCATTGACATCCACAGGCTTCCCCAATTCATTTCCACGACCAACTATAGCAGCCTAAGAGCATTTTGAACCAGGAAGCAAATATGGTATTCAATATTAAAACTATTAGACCATGGTAATATATCTATTGCAAAACACAACTAAAGAGGAATAGTAATTGACTTGACCCAAGACAAAATAGCCTATTTCTGTCAAAAGTCTTACCATTTCCAGTTCAAAGTCCAACTTGCGAGAAGGTCCAAAATAAGGAGGACTATTGGGAGTTGGATGGCCTTGCCCTCTGTAATAAAAAACATCCACAAGTCATGTAATATGCTTCTCTTTTTCATAAAAGCACCATAGTAGAGAAATGGTTTCTGCAAAAGATTCTAATGCATCAGCATACATGGAACTTGAAAAATCAATAGTAAATCTTTATGGACTTGGAGGGAAAGGTCAATCCAGCGCATGATTACTTCTTTCCTTATAACAAAAATATTTTTAACGAACCATGAGTTTCAGTTTTGTTCGCCATTAAAACTTCACTCTCTAGTAGACTAGTAAACAAATGTCTGGTGTAATTACATGCAAACTGTTAAGATGCAGATGCTATTTTTAATATCAGGAGATCATAATGAATAGTGAAGCCATCGGGCATTTTAGAATTGATTTGGAGAAACGAGGCAAGTTCTATAACCTTGGTCTGATTATATCAGTGCCAGAGATGACTATTGACGAAGCACGCCCATGGTAGGCTATAGGCAGGTGGAACCTGAAAAATATGCAGTCAGAAAGACGTATAAAAAATTTGTGTGAAAGGAGAGATGGTTCAGTTATTTTCAACGAGATTGTAAATTGCCAAACCAGTTTGGGTTGATGGCGTTTTCTGGGCCTCGAAACATAAGTCCGCAGTTCCTCGCATGATGCATTGATGCAAAGAAGTCAGTGTAATCCCCAATTGCAATAGGAAGAAGCATTTGGACCTTGCCCTGACACATGCACATGATTAAGAAAACAGCCAAACAAAACTTGGATCAATTATGCAAATACAAAACTGTACACAGGCTTACCATAGGCAGGAATGCTTTCTCCATTAAACTTGCGTTATCGCGCAATTTGGGTTCAGCAGCTGCATTATGACAAAGCAAAACATGAAACTAAACTTACTGGATACAATAAATGCTTCTTCTGTTCTCTTAGATGCAAGTTAGGATGATATTTAGTCAAATCATGTAATCAAATGTTTCAAGTTTGAAGACAGTGAACTGGAATACTAGGAATCCATCGTAAACATACGGGAAGCAATATGAGCAGCCAACCTGATAATAGCTTTTGCAATGTTGTACGAGCTTCCTTCCATGCCGGGCGTCCCAATTCCATGAACTTATTGAGAGTAGGCTGTGGAATATGTCATTTCCAGCATTTAGTAAACTTCTTTATAATGTTTTTCTACTATAGTTTGTTTAATAAATTTTCAGTGTTGGAATGGAAATTGTTGTTTCCACCCAGTCAGAGCAAGTGAAGTGAGTACATTGAGTGAAGCATTCCTAACTATTTTTCAACAATTAAACTTCCACTTGACCAATTTTAGGCCAGTGCTTTAAACTATCTCAAAAACCTGACAGCAACAACAAATATTGTGTTAAAAATACAATCAAAACAAAATGTGCAACCCTCCACTCTCCAATCTCCAATCTCCAGTTCAATTAATTTACATTTGTACTCCAGTAATTATCTGTTATTAATTTAAATAAAATCTCCTTAGTTGATGTAATCGCTCACAGAGGCCGCATGACCTTAAACGAAACACGTGTTCTACCACAGCAGTTAAATTCAACTCAAATTGAAAACAGTCTTCTCACGCTTCGACAATTTCTAATTTCTAGGAAAAAATCTAATGCATCTGCTTCAACACTTAATTACGAAGCTAAAATCATTTAAAAAGTAGGTATAAAGACCTGATTGAAGCAATCGGAGTTTCCAAGACACGGACCATCGAAAAGTCCGGCCGCAGCAACCGCGGAAAGGTCGAGCACATAATCTCCGATGGCAACGCCGGGTCGGGGCTCCGAACCCGGTTCGCTCTTGAACACGCCGTACGGCAGGTTCTGAATCGGGAAGTGCGAGTCCGGGTGGACGTCAATGAATGACTTCAGCGCCATTACAAAGCAACCAGGGACGAAACGACGTCGTTAGAAGCAACGGAGATATCCAAGAGTGAAGAGCGAGAGTAAGAAGAATTTGTAGAAAGTAGAAAGTGAAGTAGGGGATGAATTGACGGGTAGTTGGCGATGGTTTCGGGTAAATATGAAGTCATTAACTTTAAATGTGCGGTTGCGTCTATGAATTTTAAGGGACCACACCCGAACGTTTAGTGCAACGCCACCGGTACCTAAACGGAGTCCCGGAAAATGGTTTTTGGATGCGCTGGACCCTTCGGTAATCCAATCTAGATAATTGTTGTTTTTGTTTTATTTAAATGTTTTGGCAAAATTATCAGCACAATATATACGACACCTATTAATCATGATAATTTTATAAAATTGTTGGATGATATGTGATGTCAATTATAAATAGATAGATAGCACCCTATAATCCTCCCATGAATAAGAGTCACACTCCCGTGAATTATGTTTACACGATCAATTTTAATTCAATGTGATTCATTTTAAGTGATAGATTTATCCAAATTTTCGCACCCAATCTATTTATTCCAATTTTCGCTTCACGTTTACGTCGCGCCACTGCTCTTGCACTGCTGCATCTCATTCCACGATGCATCGCGCCACTACTTCTCATTCCACTGCGTAAAAATAATTTTTTTTCCTTCAAAATAGTGATAATTTATGTGTGTAACATTGATACTTAGTATATCATACAATGACAATAATAGTTTTTTCTTAGTAATAGTGATAGTTTTTATGTGTTTTTGTGATAATTTTTTTATTTTTTGTGCATGTCAGTGATAATTTAATAGCACTACAGTGAGGTTTTTTTTACATAACAGTGATAATTTATGTGTGTATTAGTGATACTTAACATATAGTGACAATGATAGTTTTTTTCTGAATAACAGTGATAGTTTTTATGTGTATTGGTGAGAGTTATTTTCGACGATCTCACGAACAACAAATTCCACCAATAAAAAAACAAGATGAACCTCGAATGGTAGTTTCGGTGATTTTCAGCGGAGGTGTTTCCGATCGCGATTTGGAAGACGAAATGAACTCAAATGATAGTTTTCGGTAGTTTGAGAGATAATTTTCACATAGGAGAAGGGAAAGGGGAGAAGGAAGAGAGACACAAAATAACTCAAATGCTATATATGTGATCCGTTTATAGTGTATGAGTTAGGTTTGACCCGAGTTTATAGTATGAACCAGGTCTATACAAGTTTTTGTCCCACAATATATATATTTTTTCTTTTGACAAAAGTTTTATAAAAAAAATTGAGTCACTCACATGTACACTAGTTGCACCGCACAACTAGGCACATGAGTGAAATGTGCAATTTAATATACATGAACGTGCAAGTTAGATTGAGTGAGATATGAAATGAAACTTGCAGACTAATATAACTGCAACGTGAAGGTTAATATAATTGAAACGTAGCAAATACACATATCTAAAATCTATACACCAGGTGCATGTGAGACTTGGTGTTTTTTCTTAACTAAACTAGTTTTTCACCCGAGCGATGTTCGACATGTCTTATTTACTACATTATATATAAATTATGAATTTATAGAGCTCCAATTTAATTTAATAAGTATGACTCATATATCAAGTGAATGTTTATCACAGTATGAGATAGTTCCACACAAAATTCTATTTTAATATCAAGTGAATGTACATTAATATTAGATTGTCAATTCATGTTTAGTACGTTATAACTTTGATTGTATTACATTTTTAAAAATTATATGTAATGTTTGTCAACATCAATAGTGTTGTTAGCTTGTAATAAGATATTTTATGATATAATTAATATATATATATATAATTAAATAAATTAAATATTTGAAGAAGAAAAGAAAAGTGAAGCTTAATTTTAAAAAAAAAATATTTGTCTTAATTTTTTTTTTAATCTAAAAATCAATTATTTAATGAAATAGAAAGCAAAATACCCATTACGCTACTCAAATAATATTTTCTCATGAGAATAACAATTATAAAATTGATTAATGAAAAAAAAAGATGCGTTATTTTAAAGTGAGTAAATATAATTTTTGGTTATGTAACTTTGGGCGATTCCATTTTTTTAGTCAGAACTTTTTACTTTCATTTTAATTTTGAATGAATGTCAATTTTTTTTTTTGCGAAAATTTTAAATCTCGCTGGAAAAGGACACGTCATCTCACGTAATTGGAATTTTTGCCATGTGGTAAAAAATATAACTCCACGTCACCTTCCAACCCAATTTGGCTGCGATAACAACGGGACTGTGGATCATAAGGAATTCAGGGATGAGCTCAAGAAGCAAAAAATTCCAATTACGGGAGGTTGACGTATCCTTTTCCGGCGAGATTTAAAATTTTCAAGGGCAAAAATGACTGAAATTGACACATCCAGAACTAAAATTAAAAAGTTACATGACTAAAAATGGAATCGCCCAAAGTTACAGGACTAAAAATGATATTTACTCTTTTAAAGTTATTAGGTTGATTAGATATCATATCATTGTTGTAAAATTAGATTGTATTTATTCAATTTTATACAAAACAGTTAAATAAAATCATTTAAAAAAATTCAAAGTATATTTGAAATAAATAGTGGTTTATAATGTGGAGAGAGAGAAAGATATAAAAAATGTAAATGAATAATTATAGAAAGTGGAGATAGAGAACTTAAAAAAACATGCAACAATTATTTGTAAAAATGAGAGAGAAAGAGTGGAGAAAGAACGAGAACATGTTTTTTAATGAACTATTATGTTTTTATATAAATATAGATGTGCACCTTTTCAATTACCAATAAAATGTGTTTGAATCAATTTCATTTTTTATTATTTCTCCAAAAAAATATACTCCATTTGATTGCATACAAGTGTATTTCATTTCTTTTTCAAATTGATTAAGTAATTTTTAAACATTTGAAGATTTCCACAAATAAGAAAAAGATGTAAAATTTAATCTCGAGAGTACACATAACCCGCACCCTACCCGTTTGTTATGTCGGAAAAGAAAGGAAAACGGGGAAAAACAAATCATATCCTATCTTTTTAAGTGTTTGGTATACTTGATGGTTTTTCCTTTTAGTCCGAAAGCCCTCATTTTTTTCCTATTTTTACATGATTATACATCTCACCTCCTAGGTGGTATTTATAATATCAATCATGATTTAATCCATCATAGCAAACACTTAGAAAAGTCAAATATATCACATGGGTATATAAAAAGTATCATATCTTTTTATATCTCATACCACATAACAAACGGGCTCTTAAATAGGAGTACTTTTTACTATCATTTTCTATGGGGTCCGGTTATTAGCACCCCCATAATTAATAAATACACCAATTTATTTAGTAAACTACCATATATACCCTTCTCATAAAGCCATAATTCATCTTCTCAAATTCTTCATTTTTAGGGCATCTCCAACCTTTTGAGACAAATTTGAACTCAAATACATTAATTTGCCATCAAATTTAAGTCAAACAGTAAAATGATCTCCAACAATTGAATTCAAATTTCAATTCAAATAAGAATATTTTTCTTTTTCATTTCTATTTTATCAGTTATTTATTTATATAATTTCATATTTAGGTTTAAATCATATAAATTAAGTAAAATTAAAAACTGATTAAAAAAATTAAAATGATACGAATATTGATTTTTTAAATTGATAAAATAATTTTTTTCTTGTTGTGTTTCTTTATTTTATTTTTTATTGTAATTTGCAATTTAAATTCGTAGTATGTATGTTTTATTTTCTATTGTATTTTCTAATATAAATTTGTAGTGTGTACGTTTTATTTCTTATTGTATTTTATAATTTAAATTATTAATGTTAGTTTGACAACTAATTACATGCCTTCAATTTTTAAAATTTTAGAAATTACTACTATTATCCTAAATATAAAATTATTATAAATCTAAATCTAAATAAAAAATTAAGTGAAAATAATACTAAAAATAATAAATTATTCTTATATCATATAAAAATTTAATGCAAAATAAAAGAAAAATACAAAAAGTGGGTTGAGTTGGTGGCAAATTTAGATAAATTTGAGTCCCAACTCAAAATTTATGGTATTTTGAGTCCAAATTTGAATATTTATTGAAGGAATAAAATGGTGGCAAATTGAGTTTGAGTTCAATTTTGAGTCCCTTTTGAGATCTTACTGTTAACTCTGCAGTTATCCCAAACTACTTGCTGTCCAGCACTGCCTTCCGCCATTAAAATTATATTATAAAAATCTATCCATTTATTTTTGCCATGAAAGGACACAAAATCACCTGAAAAATCTGCAAAAATAACATGTAGGAACACAATGAAAATATGATAGAAGAACAAAAAATGAGAACAAACCTAATCTGTTTACTAAAAAACACCCTACTGTTCGAACACATACAATAAAAAAAGAGAGAAAGGGAAATTCAGTTTCCGATTGGTTTTAATTTGGGAAAAAAACACAAAAATGAAAGACAAAAAATGAACAAAAACACGTTTTGCATCTTTAGTTCTTTCTGAGATTTGGAGTGAAGAAGAAGAAGGCATCAAAGTAGTTGGCGGGCGGAGAAAAATATGGGATAGAAGGAGGGACAAAAAAATGGGGAAGAGGGGCGGCGGTTGACAGATTTGTGGACACTTTTTGGCGGCGAAGAGTATAGACGGCAGAAAAAAAGAACAGCGAAAAAGAAAGTTGGATTTTATAAGAAGGGTATAATTGGTAGTTTATGATTTGTGAGGGTGTATCTACTAATGGTGGGGTTGTGTATAACGGCCCATAACACGAGCCTCGCCCAATTAGAAAAATCGCTAATTAGGAGAAGAAGCGTCAATGTCGACGTCACTGAATGACAACTCCACCTTCCTCTCCCCTGTATAAAGCACCGAGCGCGATCCGCTACCTAAGCCCAATTTATTACATATCGGGGTCGAAAAGTTCTACGCAAAATTGCACGAATAAAACGCGATCTGGAGTCAATCAAGGCCCAAAATACGAATTCGGATTTCTCGGTGATAGGAAAACGCCAATCATCGTTCTTGAAGGTTGAATTTTAAGACTTCATTCCCGGTTTGACATGATTTTCTACACCAGTCATTTGGAACCCTAGATTCGGGGGGTTTTGATTTCAATCAGTCGTAATTGTGATTTTCTTTTAATATCAAGGGCGCTGGTGTGTGTTGCAGGGGAGTTGGAAACAAAAGAGAGAAAAGGAACAGAAGAATGTCGGCAGATTTGATATTGAAGCCGTCGTGCGGCGGTTGTGGATCGACGGTGGAACTGTATGGCAGCACGTGCAAGCACCTGACGCTATGCGTGAACTGTGGAAAATCCATGGCTGAAAAACGCTCCAAGTGCTACGAGTGTGGCGCCCCTATTACCCACCTGATTAGGGTGCGCTGTTAATTCACAAATGAAATAAAGTTCTGTTGATTTTTTTATCAACATTGTGATGTGAACATGCATGGAATCGCACATATTGTATGTCTTATTGAAATCCGTGACATAAACTGCAGGTTGTTGTTTTATGTCAATTTGACTGCTCCAAGTAATATTACATATTTCCTTCAATTATTAATAGTATCAGTTGTTGTTTTTCTGAAGCAGAAGGTTTATCATAATTGGAGTTAATTAATTGTGAGATGCTAGCTGGTTGGATTAAGTTTGAGCTTCTTTGCTCAGCAGATGAACTTTTGTGCTTAGTTTCACTGTTCGAGAACTTTTAAGTGGATGAGGGTTATGTAATATATGAATAGTTTAGCTTACATATGTTCTCGTCGAAAGAGATTTCTTTTTGCTCATGTTTATAATTGAGCACATCTTGGAGAACATTTAGCCATTTATTATTCATGTGTTAATCGTCCTGCTTTAGGTGTACGGGAGTTAGATTATTTGCTTTTTTTTTAATGCAAATTTACTTGTAATGACATATAGCAATTTGGTTTGCCAGCTGATGTGCTATCACAACTGAAGTCAAAATGAATTTTTCTGTTCAGTTTCCCATCAACTTGTTTTGCCTCTATAATCTGTCTGGCTTGTAGTTATTAGAGAGGTATAGGTAGAAGTATTTGAAAGGATATACATAAACCATGTTTGGGAGATATATTCTACAAGTATTATCCAATCTAATCACATTTTAAAGTCTTCCTTTCAAAAAAAAAAATCACATTTTAAAGTCTGTTCTAACTTCTAATACATTAACTTTTTTTCAAGTTGACTTCAAGGTGGTTATTGTTTGTTGTATATAGGAATACAATGTCCGGGCAAGTTCCAGCATTGACAAAAATTACTTTATTGGAAGATTCACCTCAGGGTTGCCTAATTTTAAGAAGAAGAATGAGAATAAATGGTCATTGCAGAAAGAAGGTCTGCAGGGGCGCCAAGTTACGGATACCTTGCGGGTATTGCTCTGTCCTTAAATGTTATCTCCACTTCTCACTTTTCATATTTGCTGAATTCATTATATACCTTTTGCTAAAATTACTTGGGGATGCACGTGTTCTATAATTCTCCGTTCACACTTGAACCTCGTTTCTCGATATGGGATGGAGAACCCCATGTTCTTCCTTATTAGAGATTTATGACATGTAAAAAATGTCATGTTGTGTAGGAGAAGTACAAGAATAAACCTTGGCTGCTGGAGGATGAAACCGGCCAGTTTCAGTATCAAGGGCAGCTTGAGGGCTCACAGTCAGCAACATATTACCTTCTAATGCTTCAAGGGAAGGAATTTGTTGCAATTCCTGCTGGTTCTTGGTAATCAGTGTTACTGTTCACCCACAATGTTACTTGTTTGCAAATCCGCTTCATATATTTTTTTTTAATTATTTGTATTACTCTAGGTACAATTTTAACAAAGTAGCACAATATAAGCAACTCACTTTGGAGGAGGCCGAAGAAAAAATGAAAGGTAGAAGGAAAACTGCTGATGGCTACCAGAGGTGGATGATGAAAGCAGCAAACAATGGAGCTGCAGCCTTTGGTGCTGATGCTGAGAAATTTGAAGATCGGGAAGGTGCAACTGGTGCTGGAAGGGGGCGTAAAAAAGCAACAGGGGAGGATGGTGAAGCAAATGATTCAGATAGGGGAGATGAAGACGAAGAAGAAGAAGCAGCAAGAAAAAATAGGTTAGGACTCAACAAGAAAGCTGGAGATGACGACGAAGAAGGACTTAGAGGTGGTGACCTTGATTTTGATGATGATGATATCGAAAAGGGTGAGAATTCACGTGCCTTTTATTTTGCTGGGTTCCTCGACGGAAAAATCTCTCTTAGATATGTAGTTGGAGAAGCGGCTTTCTTTTTTTTTGCTCCAAGTCTTCCATGTGCATTTTGTTTCATTGAACTAGTGCATTTTTGGAATTCCCGTCTTTCTTTGTTGCTGAGTTATGAATGTTTATGATCAATTATTTTACCTAGTACTTATTGTTGCTCACTATGCTATCAGTTAGCAATGCCATGTGCTGTCATCCCATTGGCATCATTTACATCCTTTCGTTTACACTATACGTCACATATCAGCAAAGGGTCATGTGGGTTAATGTGTCATACTCAAACTTGTCTGGTCACTATTATTCCCTTTATGAAAACTTCAGAGTAGGACTCAATTTGGTTGTAAATTAGAATAAATAGTTTGATTCCACAAATTCTGAGCCCTTACTTTTAATGAGAATATTGCAAAAGATTGTCAAAACTCGCATCTTTTCTAGATCTCAATGAACCTCCATATGGTGGGATGAATAAAAGTGAGACAAAGTGCATAGCTTTCTAATCTCTTTCATTGTCTTTAGGTGATGATTGGGAGCATGAAGAGATTTTCACTGATGATGATGAAGCAGTTGGAAATGATCCTGAGGAGAGGGAAGATTTGGCCCCTGAAATTCCTGCTCCTCCAGAAATAAAGCAGGTAATTTATATATTTATTCAGCTGTTCAAATTTTCATGCCAAATTGAAGTATCATGACTAGCCTGATTGAAGCCCTGTTCTCTGTGGGATAAATTATATGTTGGGGCACTTATAAGATCTTAGGTTCTCTCAACATACGGCATTGAAATTGATGGGCAGAAAACAATAGATGATGGGAAATTCCTACGTCATTATTTTTTTTTTGCTCCGTATTTTCCAAAAATATTAGATATTGCATCAACTAGACAGTGAGTTCTGGGATATTCGTTGATACTTTATATACAAACCAAAACAAGTGTCTCGAGAGTTTTGTTTCTTGGAAATTTCACTGTAGACATTGTTAGCTTGTATTTGAAATCTATTTAGTTTCTCAACCTTAGAAAACCTGGAGGGCAAGATCTGACATTTTCTTTGTTTCCTACCTCCTAGTAAAAGCACATCTGTGCAAGGGAATGATGTAATGTAATGTTTTTGAATGATAAAGCAACTCTGGATGCTCATTGAAAATATTTACCAACTTTGGTGTATGTTGTAAATCTGCTGGACTGTAATAAGACTAGTCACCAGTCTGATTGGATATTCAAACTGCATTGGAAATGCTTACAAAATCATGTATTTCCCAATTCCCATCACATTATTTGACAAATGATCACACTCTCTGTATTCGTTTATTTCAGGATGAGGAGGATGAGGATGAAGGGGATGAAGAGGAGGGAGGGCTTAGCAAATCTGGAAAAGAGCTGCAGAAGCTGCTGGGGCGATCTAATGGGCTAAACGAATCTGATGCAGAGGATGACGACGACGACGATGATGTATGTTCCCTGATTGCAAATTCTTAGTTTTATCTTGATGAATAAATTTGACTTGGTTTGCCTAGTAATGTGTGTGTGATTTTTATAGAAGCCATTCCTTCCTTCTCCATCCTTTCTCCCAAAACACAGCCAAACACATTTACATTTCTCAAAACAGTTGCTTGCATCATTCTTTTCAAATTTGTACACCTAGGAACTCTCCCTACATATGCAAAAGTCTGTAAAGCCATGCAGGCATAGCCAAATATTATGGGGAGCATAAGAAAATTCATGTTACTCTTTGTTTATTAACCTGTAATGTTATATAGGACTTGTTTTACGGTTTATATATTATATACCTACTAGGTGTTGAAACTTTTATGCAATAATTCTTTCTAAGAAGAGTTATTGTCCCTTTGTTTTTTTTATAACCTTAAACTGATATTTGTTCAAACATACAAGCTTGTCATATTTTTTTTCTATATTGCTAGACGGAAGAAGATATATCGCCTGTACTTGCCCCGAAGAAGGAGGCTCCAAAAGAAGAGCCAGTAGATAATAACAGTCCCCTTAAATCAACAACTTCTGCTGCTAGTCGTGGGACACCATCTACTTCAAAGTCTTCAAAGGCGAAAAGAAAAAGTAGCGGCGAGGAATCAAAAACCACCCCTAATAGTGCACCTATGAAGAAAATGAAAACAGAAAACGTGAGAATTGTAATTTTATTTAACAGCCTTTATATACATATTCTTATGTCTTTTGAAATTTCTCTGTTATTTGTTGGTGAATGTTCTCTGTCCCTTTTATTTTACTTTGTTCCTTAAGATCCTTTTCTTGCGATTTCAGGACATAAAGCCCGTGAAGGAGGAGAGTGCTCCATCCTCAAAAAGCAGTGCGCCTACTAAAGGTGCAATACCATCAAAAAGTGGACCAGTAACGCGGCCTGCACCAGCTACTGAAGATGAAATCAGGGCTGTCCTGTTAGAGAAGGGACCAGTGACGACACAGGAACTTGTTGCCAGATTCAGATCTAGACTGAAGTGTAAAGAGGTGAGAATTTTCTGCTTGTATGATCTATTTGTTCCCTTCAGATTTTGTTTTGCATTGCCTATTTCTTACTCTTCTTTCTCTTAAAGTGTTTCCTATTCACTTAAAAGTCTCTGGCGAGTTTAATTCTTGGAAAATTAGCAGTTTCTTTCTGGCTGACTGAAGATTATATGTGATATTGGTCTTGTCTTGTTACTTTTTCATTTTCGTGAGAGAGGGGTGGGTGAAATTTTAAATTTACAATGAATTGAAAAAAATAGGTTAATGACTAATGAGTAAGAAATTATGTTCGTTCTTTGGTTCTTTTTGTGAATTGTATACCTCTTCTCCATTAGCCAATATAATGTATTACCTTACCTTTTTTTTAAGCCAAGATGTATTACCTTACTTCAATAACTGTTGAGTTTATAATATCCTATGGCGCCTCCCCCCTCTCCCTTTCTTCTCTCTTTCTTGGGCTTTGGGTTTGTAGTTATAAACCTTTATGACAATTATTTGGGCATTGGTGGTACATAAATAAGTTCACCTGAAAGGTCTTGTGAATCTCATTATATTTTTTCCCTTCATCTCCTGAGAGATGCAAAATTCTCCTCCTGGAAACATGGAAAAAGAATCAAGTTTTTAGATCTAACTGGATGATCATATGCTAACAGCCTAACATTGACTGAGCTCAAGATACACACAAACTTAAGTTGGGCACAAGAATTAGTTACCGGATACTTATAGTTTCACCTTCATGTGCTTTATGGTCCAACTCCATTGGTAACAAAATAAATAGATGTCACTTATTGAATTAGTGGATGGTAATATATGTGTGTATCTTATTTATGGCCATTGATGGATTGTGTTCTGAAGGTGATACTGGTATTCATGTTTATAAAATATTCTAAATACCCTCTCAATCCACTTCTGCTATTAATTCATGTATTACAATGTCAGCATTGCTCAGAGTAAGTTTTGTGAATGCAGGACAAGGATGCTTTTGCAGCCGTATTGAGAAGGATGTCTAAGATTCAAAAAACCAATGGAGCAAACTACGTAGTTCTGAGATAGAGATAACTTGTTAACATTTGATGGTTGTGCCTAGTGTACCTATCCCTGAATGTTTCCTGGATTGCCAAACTGAAAACCATTTGGACCTCGATTGCATTTCCTTGTCTTGAATAAACAGTGCAGGTTAGTATTTCCGGTACTTGAGCGAATGGGAAAAGGAAAATATATACAAAATTGGTCTTGTATTCTGCAATCAGGTTCCATATAAGCATGCTCGTTTGATGTTACAAAGTGCGTTTTCAAAGTCTCTGGTGGGTTATGAGATGCTTGTTAAAATGTTTTCGGGCCTATTGCTTATTGTAATGATATAGTGTTGTACCTACTACCTAGTGTTCATTTTTTTGAGCATTTTACTGCAGTTTATCAAAATTATTGGGCATATAAATTTTATCCCTTGAATGAATTAATGTACCTGAAAGAATTCTCATCCAAAAGTTTAATTTTTAAAGAGTAGAGAAATGTGAAATTAATTTGTTTATATTATCATGGATTCTTTTATTCTATAATTGGGAGAAGGCATGTCTAGTTCACAATTTAATATGAGCATAGTTGCTTTCACCGAGAATTGAATCCAAGACGTAAACTTGAGACTTTTGACTTTGATATTATGAAAGAATTTCGTCTCATCTACAATTAGAGAAATGTAAAATTGATTAGTTCGTGTTACCCTTGAGCATTTATGTGATGCTGGTCGTTAGAACTCAGCGAATAGAGACATCAGAATCTCTAATTTTTCGACACTTTTAATTTTAATATCCCACATACTAGAGAGATGCCCACCTAGTGGAAGATTGCAATTTTCTAAAATACCAAACATTATAATAAAGAAGTTTTGAATTGAATTTCGTCGGGTGGTGGCTGTGCCAATTTCCCCATGTTCAGTTTACATGTTTTGTAATAAATAGTAGGCGTGCAGCTTCACGATAGATAATACAGTCGATGATTTACTAAACCCATAACAACCTTTATTCAGTCTGATGATACACTAACAGAACAAAGCCAGGGTTACAAACTTGAAATACAATACTGAATTATAAAATTCCAAGTGTTGGTAGCATAGATGAACACAAGGTTCACAAGAGCCCTACTAATAATGTAATAACATCTTATTAAGTGACAAAAGTTAATAGCTAGCATAGCACCATCGCTGCTAAAAAATAGCGTCTAGATGCCTAGGCAGTAGCAAACCAACAACCCAGCCGACACCGCAAAGGGCACAACAGTAAATTGTGTAGGCGCGGCGGACGGCGGTGGCTGAACTGGCGGCGGCCTGTGTGGCGGCGTCGGCTTCACGGGCGGGTATGGTTCAAATGGTGGGGAAGGATCGTATGACGGGTCGAATGGGGGAGTGATTTCACCCGGGTAGGATTGACCGGGTTCAAATTCGGATGAGGGGTTAACTACGGGTATGGGTAGCTTCAACCCGTTTTTGCACATATCCGGGTTTCCACTGGTGAAGTATCTAGTGCCTTGTTTCTCCAAAACGACGTGGTTTAGTGGTTCGGTGTACATCCTTATTGGGTTTGTGAGATTGCAGGATATAAATTCTTCCAACCCACTCACCTCCACTATGGTGTCCTCTACTCCTGAATTCTTGAACCCTGAAAAATCCCACACTTTCACACGTTTATTATAATTTTTAACAACAAAATGAAAAAATACAGACTATTCAATTAAGTTGTTAGTAATACTACCAAGGAATTTCTAATTTCAAACAAAATTCATTTATCAGTTTAACCACTTACTATTATGTTAAGATTTTTTTCCATTTTTTTTGGGTTATCCAGTTTAAAGTGTTACAAGTTACAACCAGTATATGTTGATCCGTCCTCTCCTGCTAAAAAATTAACTTTGGCTAAATTAAGATCTATTCCATGTGCGCCATATGGGGCTTCTTAATAAGAATAAATGTGTCATAAAATGAAATAAAAGCGTTTTTTTTTTAATCAAGAGATGACAAAATAAAAAAAATTGAACTAGCATTTTTGACAATTATCAGTCCTAGAAAATCATTATTACCATAAGCAAATTAAAAAAAACGACATATAGATATTTCATAGAGAAAAAGTTGGTCTGCTTCCACAAAAAATCAAGACAAAAACAAAGGAGGCAAGCTGCAATTTATAAACCCACACACCAAAAAAGCAAAAATAATTTTTTTTTTCCAAATAAAAATAGCATGCATAGAGTGTGGGAGGAAACTAACATATTTTGTCACCAACGGTGAAGACCCGACCCGACAACCAAGAGGTAAGATCCAAATCGGGTCCCCAGCCGCCGACGATGTGGTGGGTCTGGGCCGAAACCCGAAGCGCCGCCGCCAGAAATACGGCGAACGCCGCAACCTTGAACACTGCAGCAGCCATACTTGAAACTCACTCTAGAAGAGCATAAAAGAAGCAAAAGGTGTTGAAAAAGGATATTTCAGTTAATTAGCGAAAAACAAAGGTAATAGTGGAGTTTGGATGAGGAAGTGGGAGGGCGAAGTTTCCCATAAATAAGGGTTGAGCGATCCGTTTGATTGCACCTGTATACATCCATTCATTATTTACTTTGGCACGTGCCCTCCTCTTATTTCACCTACCTTTTTTACTTATTGATTTTTTCTTTTCTTTTTTCCCATAACAATGCTACAGTAATACTACTAGTTCTAAAACGCAACAATCTAGGTTTCGTTTTGTTTTTGTTGTAAATATCTTATTTATTATGGACATTAATGATTATACATTGATTTTATTGTTGGACTATATGTATGATGGACTTTAGGGTTTTAGGGCTTCAGCCCTATTCTTATTATAAATAACATTCTTTTGTAATGTCGTGTGTGAGAAAACATAGAGATCATAGTGAAAATCTTTTTGGCTTGGTCGCCCCCAGACGTAGTCCTTCTGGACGAACTGGGTAAACAAATCGGTGTTCTTGCTCTTTCCTTTACGTTTATTCTATATTTGACAGCACGTTAGCATCACGAAATCTCTACCGTTTGATTCCTGGCCGCCGTCGATCCTCCAGCATCAACACCTTCACTGTGCTACGATCCACCATCCCTAGAGTGGGAATCGAACCTCTCAGTTTGTTTTTTCCGAGAACGTTCATACCTCTGGGAAGGTAGAATGGTATGGAAATCCGTTTAATTCTTTATGGATCTGTTTATTTATTTCAATTCTGCGTAAATGATTTTATTTTTAGCCTATTTTGTCCCGGTTTTGGTTTGCTCATGATTACTTAAAAGTAAACGCTAGATCTGATGAATATAGATGTTGTTTGTTGCCTTGATTGGCGATTCAGTCGATCTCTCTGTGCTGGTGTTTCTATTTTTTTTAGTTACAGTTTCTCATTTGATGCGTATACTTGATTATTTTAGGATTTAATCAGTGGTTTTAGTTTCTATGAGAATTGATAAAATGGAACCTTTCCTTTACTAATTATTGCTATGTCGTGTGCTGTGTGTTAAAGAGCATAGTGCAAACCATGTATTCATGAAGGTCAACTCCCAAGGATTTCTATACTGCATTTCTATTAATTTTTATTTTGAATTGATAATCCATTATTGGAAATTGAATTGAATTTGTATGATATAGCCCCTAGTATCATATTAGAATTGTACTAGTTATAAAAGAGGGATTATTGATGCATTAATACTCCTTGCTGGTTAGCGATAATGTTTTCAATGATTTAAAGATTAATTGCAATTGTTAATTACCGCATTCGTATTATACAGAATTGTGATTTATAAGTTGAATAAATTTTATGGTTCATTAGATTTATTAATTATTTTGTTTGTATTTACTTGGATTCTAAGTATTTATATATGAAGGAACTTCCAAAAGGGATAGGGATTGTTTAGGCACGTGAATAAGTGACTCTTTTAAATTTTACTATAATTTATTTTTTGGCTAACCTTTCATTGTGTTGAGTTTTTCTTTTGAACTCGATATTGGCTATTGCACCTATTCGGTTGCTGGAGACATGCCTAAAATCTACGAAAACTATCCCCATCTATGAGACGAGGAAGCAGATTGTTCATCATGGAGCAGAAGCTCGATGCGAGCCAAGTCTATTATAAGACGATATTGGAACCTTTACCCAAGGATTCAACACTGGTAAAGAAGTTTAATCTCTTTTTAAATTTCAGCAATTAGATCTGCTTGTAGCAGTATAGGCTTGAAAATTATTTGCTGTAGAAATTAGGAATTCTGTGAAAATTCCTTATATGCCTATTATCACTTATTCTTGTGGCTGATTTGATTCATTAAAAAATTGTTGAATCTGAACTACATATAAAAGCTTATATCAAGTTTTCCTTATAGTCAATTATAGTAAAATATTATCTTGTATAACTAAAAGGAAAACTATCAAATTTGCTCTTCACTGCATTACTTCTTGACTTGAATTTTTCATGTACATGAAAATTCTTCCACTAAAATTGATTCCTTATATAATTATGAACAAAATAGAATCACATCGTACTAGTTTGCCCGAAGCAAATAGGAACATTGAAAATTAAAAATGATGATTCTTTGAATAATGTACTAATTTGCTTGAAGCAAATTTATTCAAAATTATGACATGAGCGGTTCAAAATATGATAAGTCGGATTTTGACTAATTCTATTCTACATAGTATGTCAAATAACATAACCTCTTATGCAAATTAATTTATTTGTGAGGTTTGTGCAAATGAAAAGTTTTATAGTACGTCATTCTCATACTAAAGTTGGAATCGTATCTTTTATATTTCTTGAATAGAGTCAGAAAAACACTTGTGGACTGATATTATGTTGCCTGAAGCAAATTTATTGTCAATATTGTTGGGAATTAAACAAGCAATTATAGGAGAAAATAATGGAAACAACGAATTAAGGACAAACAATTTGGTTACCCAGTTTGTCAGGAATGACTACGTCTGGGGGCACTACCAAGCCAGGAGATTCACTATTTTCGTGTGTTATTTTCGTACAAGAGACAAATACAATGAGTCAAAAGTATTTAAATGGAGAATGGGACTCAAACCCTAATCTGCGCGCAGGCCTCAGAACCCGCTCGACCACGGGCTTTGGTCGAGCGGTTCTGCTCGATCACCATGTTTACTCGAGCGCCTCGATGGCGCTGGAATGGGGGGGCGCTCGACCGAGCAATAGAGCTCGACCTCGGGCACTGGTCGAGCGCCTCCCGTGGTCTGCCTCCGGTCTCCACAACCCAACAATCTCCCACTTGGAGACCGAATCCAACTGTAACTTGTCTCATCCGTTTCAATGATCTCTTTCATTGGTAGTAGTGTCGGGCCTTATGCTCAGTTTCCAAGACCAGTTGAAGTCATGCATAACTTCAACTTCTCTAAGGTCACAACCTTAGTCAACATGTCAGCAGGATTCTCACTTCCCCGGATCTTCATCAGCTGTAAGATCTTGTTCTCAATAAGGTAACGAATGTAATGATACCTCAACTCAATGTGCTTCGTCCTCGAGTGAAAGGCCGAATTCTTCGCCAAGTGAATAGCACTCTGACTGTCACTATACAAAATACTATCCTTTTGCTCCTTCCCCAACTCACACGACAGATTCTGCAACCAAACCATTTCTTTACTAGCATCAGTGACTGCAACGTACTCTGCTTCTGTAGTGGACTGAGCTACGATCTTTTGCAACTTAGAAGCCCAAGATATTGTTGTACCACCAAAAGTAAACACATACCCTGTAGTACTCCTTCTTTTGTCGAGATCATTTGATGCCAAGTCTGCATCAAAATATCCTGCCAACCCAACGCTTTTGCCCTCAAAGCACAAAGCTTGTTCAGTAGTACCTTATGATCCACTTTACCGCCTCCCAATGCTGCTTACCCGGATTGCCCATAAACCGGCTAACAACTCCCACCGCCTGTGCAATATCTGGTCTTGTACACACCATAACATACATCAAACCTCCAATTGCTGAAGCATACGGAGTGTTTTGCATGTAGGTCCGCTCCTCTTCGCTACTAGGTGAGTCCTTGTTGGATAGCTTGAACTGACTTCCCAACGGGACCCGAACTGGCTTTGCATCTTCCATACTAAATCTCTCCAAGACTTTCTTTATGTATTCAGCCTGTGAAAGATACAACTTTCCTGCCACCTTATCACGATCGATTAGCATTCTTAAGATTTGTTTGGCCTCTCCAAGGTCCTTCATAGCAAACCTTTCAGACAATTTTTCCTTCAACTTGCTCACCTCCCGAGCACTAGAGCCTGCTATCAACATGTCATCAACATATAATAGCAAAATGATATAACCATCATCATACCTCTTGAAGTAACATCAATGGTCAGCCTCACACCTATTGATCTCAATCTTCGTGCATGAACCCATCAAACTTCTTGTACCACTGTAATGGAGCTTGTTTCAGACTATACAAGCTCTTCTTCAATTTGTAAACTAGCTCACCATTCCCCTTAGACAAGTATCCCTCCGGTTGCTTCGTATAGATGTCCTCATCTAAATCACCATGAAGAAAGACGGTTTTCACGTCCATCTGTTCTAACACCAAATTTTCTGCAACCACCAGACTCAGAACTAATCGAATGGTAGTTAGCTTCACCACTGGAGTAAAAACATCAGTATAGTCAATACCATGTTTCTGCTGAAACCCCTTCACAACCAATCTTGCCTTGTAGCGTCTGCTTCCATCAACCTCCTCTTTTATTCTGTAAACCCACTTGTTATGCAGTGCTTTCTTGCCCTGAGGAAGCTCAACTAGCTCCCAAGATCCGTTGGTCATCAATGAATTCATCTCATCATCCATTGCAAGTTTCCACTTGTCAACCTGTTCACTATGTGTGGCCTCTGCATAACATTCAGGTTCACCACCATCAGTTAACAATAAATAATGAAGGGATGGTGAATACCTATCAGGAGATCTCCAATCTCTCGTGGATCTCCGCAGCGGAATTGTTGGTGGTGGTGTACTTGGTTCTTCCTCAACAATCACCTGATCATCTAGAACCCTTTGCTCCCACCCGAGTTCGAAATGTTTAACTCCACAACCTGAGACTCAGAACCACCTTCTTTGGATATCCCCAACCTGTCTTTGTACATCACCTGTTCATTAAATATGACATCTTGACTACGAATTACCTTTCGGTTTTCCTCATCCCAAAATCGATTGCCAAATTCATCACCGCCATATCCAACAAATGTACACTTAACAGATTTAACATCTAGCTTACTTCTACTCATAGCATCAACATGAACATATGCAACACACCCAAATACTTGAAGAAAAGACAGATTTACCTCCTTTCACGACAAGGCCTCCTCTGGTATGCCATTTTCCAAAGGAGTTGAGGGTCCTCTGTTTATCAAGTAAGCTGTTGTGTTAACTGCCTCTGCCCAAAACATCTTTGGCAGCCCACACTTCAATCTCATGCTTCTAGCACGTTCACATAGGGTCCTGTTCATACGTTCTGCCAAGCCATTCTGCTGGGGGTTCCTCTTACGGTTTTCTCCATCCGAATTCCATTTGCCTCACATAATTCCTTAAACTCACGGAGCTCGTACTCTCCACCATTATCAGATCTCAAACACTTCACCTTGAGACCTGTTTCAGTTTCTACAAGGGCCTTCCACTTCCTGAAAGCATTAAAGGCATCAGACTTATTTTTCAAGAAATAAACCCATACCTTCCTCGTAGAGTCGTCAATGAAAGTCATGTAATATGATGCTCCACCAAGGGATGTCACTGGTGATGGAACCACAAGTCACTGTGAACTAACTCCAGCTTCTGCTTCTTCAAAGCTCTGTCTCCCTTCGAAAAACTCACCCTTTTCTGTTTTCCGAATACACAGTCCTCACACAAACCGATGTCAACTGTCTTGAGGTCTGGCAGATTACCCTTCGAGCACATAACTTTCATCCCCTTTCCACTCATGTGGCCAAGACGACAATGCCACAAATTCGCATTCCCTTTTTCACTTGCAAGAGCAATGCTGTCCCGGGTGTTGCCTGTCATATACAACGTCCCCTCTTTATTTCCTAGAGCCACCACCATGACACCTTTGGATATTTTCCACAATTTACACCCAAAAGTCACCTTGTAGCCCTCATCATCAAGCTGCCCAACTGAAATCAAATTCATCTTCAATCCAGGAATATGTCTCACATCTTTCAACTGTAAAACAGTCCCATTTGGTGTCTTAATCTGAACATTCCCCTTCCCTTTGATTTCCAGAGGCTCATCATCAGCTAGATAAACCTTCCCAAAGTTCCCGGAAGTGTACTTCTCCATTACGTCAGCACTGCTACACGAATGAAACGATGCTCCAGAATCCAACACCCACGACTCCAATGGACTGCTTACACTCAGAATCAATGCATCTGAGTCCTCATCAGTGGCAACGTTGGCTGAGTTGTCATTCTTCTTTGGTTCATTCCCTTGTGCCTTGCACTCCTTTTTGTAATGACCAAGTTCATGACATTTGTAACACTCAACTTTACTCTTATCCTTCTTGGGCCTATCTTTGCCCCTTGACTTCGATCTACCCCGATTTGGCTTCCCCTTGGATTCGGATCTGCCTCTATTTCCCGCACTCAAAGCAGATCCTGTGGCCACACCCAACTCTTTCCTGCGAATTTCTTATCTCATAACCAAATCTCTAACCTCATCAAATTTTAGTTTCACTTTACCCGTTGAAGCACTAACAGCCGTTACCGTTCCACTCCAACTTTCTGGTAAAGAAGACAACAAAATTAAGGCTTGAACTTCATCATCAAAATCAATCTCAACCGAGCTCAATTGGGCTATGATCATATTGAACTCGTTGAGATGGTTGGCTACCACAGTATCCTCCGCCATCCTCAGGTTGAATAACCTCCGCATCAGATGAACCTTGTTCGCTGCAGACGGTTTTTCATACATCTCAGTCAATATCTCCAGCATCTCCTTTGTGGTTTTTGCTTTCACCGTATGTAGGGCGACATTCCTGGATAACGACAGACGAATCACACTCATCGCCTTCCTATCCAGCAACTTCCACTCGTCATCTTTCATATCTTTAGGCTGTTCACCCAACGGTTGATACAGATCTTTACCGTACAGGTAATCCTCGATCTGCAATTTCCAGAATCCAAAATCCGTTCCATCAAACTTCTCAACAGGCGATTTCCCTTCAGCCATCATAATTGCTCTCCACCGATCCCTTTAACCAGATGCTTTGATACCAGTTGTTGGGAATTAAACAAGCAATTATAGGAGAAAATAATGGAAACAACGAATTAAGGACAAACAATTTGGTTACCCAGTTCGTCAGGAATGACTACGTCTGGGGGCACTACCAAGCGAGGAGATTCACTATTTTCGTGTGTTATTTTCGTACAAGAGGCAAATACAATGAGTCAAAAGTATTTAAATGGAGAATGGGCCTCAAACCCTAATCTGCGCGCAGGCCTCAGAACCCGCTCGACCACGGGCTTTGGTCGAGCGGTTCTGCTCAATCACCATGCTTGCTCGAGCTCCTCGATGGCGCTGGAATGGGGGGGCGCTCGACCGAGCAATAGTGCTCGACCTCGGGCACTGGTCGAGTGCCTCCCGTGGTCTGCCTCCGGCCCTTCTGCAAATATTTGATTGTGCAATATTTGTTTCAATATCACCACCATAGTGTACCTCAATTCACGGCCCAGTTGACTGATTGCACATTTGATGAAGATCATTTCTCGGCATTAGGGGGAGATAAAAATTTAAAATTATTGATGCCGAGAAATTTCGTGGAATATAAAAAGATCTTCAATATTTAAATTCACGCACTAGTCAAAGTGAACTAGAAGTTCAAACGATAATACTTGCAATATTTAGCAAGTGATATGCCAGATTAATTTACTGATGATAAAGAAGTGACTAAAACACATATACTTGTTGTAAATACACCACAAAGAGTAAATGTGTCAATTTTAAACAAATATATATGTTAATGCCCCTACACGCCAGAAGCGTAAAGGAACCCTTATTATGTAAGACATAAATCCGCGGTAATTACTAAAACTAGCAAACATATTCAGTCACCCTTGAAGTCTCTTGAAGAGATTCGTCCCGAAGACGAAAAGTCTAGTAATGAAGCACGTGCACAAAATAATAAGAATACTAGAACTGCGGAACGACCATATCAAAATATTATGGGAAATGATGAAGATCTGGTTGATATAAATATAGAAATTGATATGATTTTATAAATACAGGAGAAATGTACTAATGTTGTCGACAACTTATTCACCGTCACAATTGCTTTTACTATTAAAAATTTGGATCCAGTACCCAAAAGTCAATAGTTGAGCCGGAAGCGCTTTGGCTGGGTAAAATAGGAAGAAGCAATTGAGGCAGAGCTCGACTCGCTAATATTCTTGACTTTATCGTACATACACCCTGAAACGTTATCCCTGTTGGATATAAATGTGTATTTGTACGGAAAAGAAAATGAGAATAATGATGTAATGAGGTACAAAGCGAGATTAGAAACTCATGGGTTTTTGCAGAGACCCGATATTGATTTTGAATATATACTCCTGTTATGTATGAAATAAAGTTTCGCTACTTAATATCTCTGGCAGTTAATAAAATTAAATTTAGAAATGCAATCGATAGACATTGTAACCGCATGTTTATATTGATCAATGGATATCAATATTTATATGTAAGTCTCTGATGGATAAATGGTGAAAATCGTATTAAGTACGATATTAGAATTACAAAGGTCATTATATGACATAAAATATTTAGGTCGAATATTCCACGATCGACTCAATTCATTCCCCCCAAAGGAGGAATAAATAAACATTGAAATATTTCCTTAAGTGTTTTTAAAGAAATTATTTTGGTGGTGTTTGTATTATCTCGATTTCTGGTGATAATTTAAATATTGTTGGAACAAATAAGGAAATCAAAGAAAGCTAATTTGATCTTAGAGATTGAATGTTGAAATAAAACGTTGGTGAAATCAAGTATTGTCTCGACCATCGGATCGAGCATTTCCCTAAAGCAAATGAATCTTTATATACCAATCAGCTTACTTGGAGAAGGTATTGGAGAGATTTTATATTAAATTTCATCTACTTAGCACATTAGTAATTGTTTCATCCCTTGAAGTGGATAAAGACAAATTTAGACCTAAAGAAGATACATATGACATTTTAGGACCTGAAGTTTCTTATCAGAGTGTCCTTAGTGCATTACTATGTTTTAAGAACTGCACCAAATCCGATATTGAATTTATATTGAATTTGCTTGCAAGATTAAGTTAGTGTTTCTCCTATAAGGAGGCATTGTAAAACTTTAAAGCATATGTTCAGTATCTTCGACGTTTGTAATATTTTGATTTAAATACATTTATGATTCATGTGATAATGATATATCTCCTATCATCCTTTATGAGGAAAATGCAACTTGTGTTGCTCAATGAATAATATGAATGCTAAAGGAAACTTGACAACGCACATATCTCCTAAATTCTTTTGCCTGCATGAACTCCAGAAGAGTGTGTAAGCATAATACAAAAGACTTAGAAGACTGTTGTCTTCAGGGGGGAGCGTTTTGAAAATTGGATTTAGAAGACCATTAGTTGTACCTTTTCTTATTTTACTAAGTTTCTCTCTTTGAATTATTCTAGCGGAATTTTAGTTAGGCTTGAACATCACGTCGTAATGTCCAAGAGGGAGTGTTGTAAATATCCTATTTATTATGGACATTACTTGTTATAGATTGATTTTATTGTTGGGCTATATGTATGATGGACTTTAGGGTTTTAGGGCTTCAGCCCTATTCTTATTATAAATAGCATTCTTTTGTAATGCCGTGTGTGAGAAAATACAAAGATCATAGTGAAAACCCTCCTGGCTTGGTCGCCCCAGACGTAATCCTTCTGGACGAACTAGGTAAACAAATCGATGTTCTTGCTCTTTCCTTTACGTTTATTCTATATTTTACAACAATTTTGGTGCTCCCACAATCACACGCAACATATATATATATATTTTTATCAAAAAAACATATATATAAAATTTATTTTCATTTTCCACGTATATCTGCAAAGTCCTTAATATATATTTATTTATCGAATAAAAAAAAAAACTCATTTTATAATAATTTGTACATTTTTTTTATTAACTTGCCCACCTAAAAAATGAACTCCTCTTCATAAACCCCACTACACAATATCCTTAATTTTACATAATATTTCATTATTTTGTGTTCATACAATTCAGTCAATTTATTTATTTAAACATAAATTTTAAAAAATATTCATTAAAATTCTACTCAGTACTCTACTTTCTTATTTTGAGTGCCCACCAAAATGGTGCAAGTTGTCGGAGGCGGTGGGGGTAATATTATAATCTCAACACTATTTTTCTAATTTTATTTTTTTGAAACGTATTATCAACACATAATTGAACAACTGTATTAAAACAACCTACAAACGTTTAATGTAGCGTCACTTTAATTTTTTTTAAAACAATATTTCGATCTGCAAATGAATAGAGTTTCGTTTTATCTTAATATAATTCTCAGCCTGGAATCCATCTAAACACATTCATGCTCAATTTATGCTGTCAGGAATAAATATTGACAAAAATTGTATGAGATGAGTACAACTTATTACAAATAAATACTTAATTTTTTTTAAATATTATTAAAGCATCAATGCTCAAATTATGTTTCATCTTATCGTGAGATCGTCTCAGACAAGTGTCTCTCACGGTTAATATTTATGTTACCGTAGCTTAATAATAAAATCATGTGATAACACAACTAGAGATTGTCAAGGTTATATTTGATTTGGCCGCAGCAGAAGTACTGGAGCAAGCGAAAAATGCGAATAAATTAAATTCAAATAAATCTAAATAGTCTCGAAACCAAAATCACATCACAAATACTGTATTTCTTCAAGTAAGAAGAAAGTTTTCCCATCGGTGTGAAGTGTGAACACTATCTTAGATATTTCAATAAAGTTTCATGGAATTTTACGGTGATAATGAAAGCAACCCACCGATATTGACATTAAGTAGGGGTAACAATTTAAGAAGAGACGAGAAGCGATACGAAAAAACGATCGAAAAATGCGGGTTAGTGTTTAGCCTTTTTGTTTTCGTGTTAGGATGTAAATGTTCAGATCAATCCGATAAGTTTGAATTAAAAATATTTTATTATACATATGACTTGATATTTTATAATTTTGTTAGAAAATTTTATTTTTTACCGTTTTATATCGTGTTAACGTGTATTATCGTGTCATATCGTGTCGTGTCATATCGTACAATATCAAAATTTTAATATAAATTCTATTTTAATATTTATTTATTTTTCTTATCGTAATTACGTCTCCGTCGACACGCGAAATTTTTAAATGTTAGGTAATGCCGTGTCAACACGGATTATTATCGTGTTAAGTGTTTATTTTTGTCGTTGTTATTCACTATCGGTTTATTAACCTAAACCTTTACCCGATAATAACACGAATTGTCACCCCTAACATTAAGTAACCACTACTCTAGTTTAACATTTCATTATTATTATTATTATTATTTTCTTTAATATATTCTGTAACATTGTTAATTACTACAAATATTTCCTAATATGAAAGATGTAAAGATAGAAAACCAAGAAACTGAACCCCAAATAAATTGTCCATGTTGAGACGCATGCATCGTTTTCATAAATTGTTAAAAATTGCCAAGTTTGACATTTCCTAATTCCTATTTAACATTTGGAAACGCTTCCTAAATTACCTCATTTTCTATGGACCAAAAATAAATTAAAATTATTGTTTTTTGCAAATTTTAAGCAATTTAACCGTGCGTTAGGTCCACCGTCCATATCCACTATCATTATTTTTCTTTTCTAATTGGAATCTGCAATAAATTCTAGGAAATTAAGTTAAATATATGTAAACACATATATTAATGATCCATAAAAAAATAGTCATACGCACCAGGTACACTCCATAGTGTATTTTAAAATTATACAATTTATTTACACTGAGATGTGCAATTTATTTTTTATATTAATAGTTGCACGATTTAGTACAAATAAATTATATATTTCAATACAATAAATTGTATGATTCTAAAATATATTATGAAGTGCACGGTGCACCTGATGCTTATAAGGCCTAACCCTAAAAAAATCGGAGTAATACTCCCGTGAACCAGGTCTATGCATGAACTCTATCACTCTTATGGGTAAAAACTATCATTGTTATGCATAAAAACTTTCACTGTTTAAAAACATAAAACATTTTGGAAATAATAATAATTATTATGCATAACAGTAATAATTTTTATGCATAACAGTGAGAGTTTTTGTACATAACAGTGATACTAAATGAACCGAGTTCACAGTGAACTCTGGTTCACACAAGTTTTTGTCAAAAAAATCGTACATTTTCCAACGAATATGTATCCATGTACCAAATTTATTTTTTTTGATATATCGAGGTAGCGTGAACGGGGGAACTTTTATTTTATTTAATCTTGTATGCTCTAAGTACTTATGGCTTCTTTTTTTTTTTTTTTTTAAAAGGTACATTATGGCTTATGATTTTTAAACTGTTATTGTTTAGTGAGAAAAAAATTGTAAGTTAGGAAAAAAAACCTGACATATATTATTTACAAATACACTGCACAGTAAATAAGAAACTTATTTTTTTAAGAGCAGTAAATTATCATTAAAGTAGCTTAAAATCAGTCAACATTGAGTGAAAAAGTCTGGTGGGAACGACCAAAGAACAGAACACTACATTAAGAAACTATGCTATCGCACAAAATTAAACAATTATGGCCTTTGGGCCGATTTTGTCAAGTTAATAAGTGGGCCTCTATTTACGTGTTGAGCTAGTTATTTCTTTTCTTTCTTTTGACATTTTATTTACAATTTGTTCTTCGGCTTGTCAAAAAAAAATATCAGCATTTAAAAAAGAAAAAAGAGAAATGGTCAAAAGCGAACTAGATATTAGAAGTTAGAATTTAGAACTACAAATTACACATGGAGCTGAGAACACAATCAAATTGACCAATATTTGAGCCCAGATTATTTACCAATCTCATTTGAACTTGATTGTATTAAATAATTAAGTTTTGACAAACTTTACGTTTTATAGAATTGGAAATTGGGTTGAAGCTCAAACTTTGATGAGTTAAAAGAAAAAATCACTGTTGAAACTTTACTCGTTTCCAGCTTGATTTAATTTTATTCAAGCTAAGCTTTATTTGATCACAAACTCTCTGGTAAGACGTGTTCATAGTATGAAACTCATGTCATTACCCTTATAAAGTGATATTACTATTCTTATAAACTAGTACTTATATCATTTAATACTATGATTTAAGTTTATAAATGTGGTGGTATCAGTTAATAAGTATAGTGATATTAATTTGTAAGTGTAGTGGTATAAATTTCATAATATGAACAAATTTCACCAGAGAGTTACTCTTATTTGATTACTCAAAAAATCTCAATCCTTTGTTCTTTTTGTTTAATCAATAATAATGTGTAGAATTCGATAATTCATTTACCGCCCTAATCACAAAAAGAAAAATTAATAGCAATATGTAGTGGCTTTTTGTGTAACCGAATTTACACTAGGTCTGGTTGGGTTGAAGCCCAGTAAAAAAAATTCAAGAATTTTCTCTACTCCAATTCATTTTATTCTTAACTAGCCCAATCTCTTTTCTTAATAAATTTATCTATCCTGCGCTCAAAAAAGAAAATTAAATAAATAAATTTCTCTATCCTAGTATGTTTACCAATTGAAATTGAACTGACAAAACCCAAACCAAAAAGTCATGGTTAACCTCTGTTTCTTTTATATAAAAAAAAAGTTTATAAGAATTAAGAGAGTTTGTCTTAATTAACTGTAATTTGGTATACAATTACGTTTAATTTCTTATATTTCATCATTTATATATACCGCATTAATAACAGGACTAGAGATTTCAACAATTAAATTGTGAAGAAATGCACTTTGAATAATGAAAATGGCAGGCGACTTTGTATGATTTTAACGACTACAACCATGAACCATTGGAACAAATAAAACTATGTTTTTTTGTTGTATTGGAGTGTTACTTTCTACCCCACCTCATTATGAATTTCTGGATCCTGTTTCGATGTGCCAAACAAAGAAGACCACGTGTCTTATACTCTATAATCACACAAGATATGAATCATATATATGACTGCACATATTCCATCCTTTTTTGCAAAATTTCGTATAAATTTATTCCACATTTCGTATTAAATTAATATTTTATTCTGCTGGATTATTATTATATGGACTCGGAATATGGTGATTCATTCATCCACATGTCATTCATCCATGTTATAGAATATAAAGTGAAACATCAATTATGAAATAAATGATCACATTCCTGAATCTATATATGTTGCAATTACAAGCGAATATTATCTTAAAACAGTCCGAATATTCATGCATATAATCTATATATGTTGCAATATTTACAAGCGAATATTATCTTAAAACAGTCCGAATATACATGCAAATATATTATGTCATTTCAACCCTGCAACACTCAATACTATATATTACATCATCTTAATTTTACGTACAAGTAAATATAAAATCCATTATTGGAATGATAATCAATTCATGCATCATTTATAGAACAAAATGTTTGTTACGGGGTGTAGAATACGATCATATGATCAACTTCTTCAGGCAACATAAACCTCACCGTCCTTTTTCCCCGACGGCCCGCCCCGCTCAAAATCGATTTCTCTGAGACTTCACGCTCATCTGCTCCACCAAATTCATCCATACTCGTTCTCGGAGTATGGAAACAAGAATTATCGAAATCTGGGGAAGAAGAAGGATACAATTTCTTAACAACTGAGATTTTATCAGCCCTGATACCACGAGGATTCAATGCAGGAGAATTGATAAGAATATCCTCCAGGGTCGTTATAGTACTTTCACCCCTGAAATCTGATGAAGAGTTTCTTATAATAGTATTATGTTTAGGCTTTCTAATTGCATTCAGAGGCTGATTTTCTGCAGTTCATGGCCCGAAGCAACATAGCATGTTGTCCCATAACTCGATCATCGATCGACCTAAAATCTAAAAATTAGTAAAGAAAAAAAATTGTTGCATATAAATATTGTGGAGTGGATTATATAAAACACAATTAGTTTCGACGATATTACCCATGATTGAATCTATCGGAAAATATGATGCACGTCTATGTATTCGGTAGAAACTAAAATGGGTTGTTTAGAATCTTAGTGTTTCAGCAAGAGAAGTACATTGGTATCTAAATAATTTAATTCATACTTAATTTAAACTTAATTAATTGATGATGATGCACTCAAGGTACAAATGCTTCCATATTTTTTATCAAGTAAACTGGCGCCTGGTGACAAAAGTGACGATATGATCAACTATTAAGAGTTTATTTTTAAAAATCTTTACAAACCATATTTAGTTTTAAATATTTTAAGCACTAAACACATCCAATATATATATATATATATACACACCTTACATATCTTAGGCCAAAATAGACATATACTTCCTCCGTCCCGAAATATTTTACACCAACTTTATGACACAAAAATTAAGAAAATGTATAATAAATGGAGTGTTGAAGGATAATTTTGTAAAATTTTATGTATAAAGTAAATAAAGTAGTTTGATTGAGTGTATGTGTAGATTCAAAACAATGACATTTTGAGTAAATATGTGAATATTGTGAGGGTGAGATTTAATGAGTTTCCTTTTATAGAATGTGCAAAGTGTTGTGGGACGTGTCCCAATAAAAAAAGTGTGCAAAGTCTTCTAGGACGGAGATAATATAATATTACATTTTTACCCTTATTTATACAATAGCAACAAAATTTGAATTTTCATATTTTTATCAAACTATTTCAAATAAAACAGAAAAATATTAATGGAAATTCATGCAATTCATTATATTAATTTACTACTGCATCCAAATTATATGGACTTATTTTTATTTTATTGATGTCCAAAATATATAGACTTGTTTTTATATATAATAATTTTTTAAATTAATTTATTAATATAACCCTCTGCATTAATTGTATTAAAAATTGTAGTAATCATTAAATATGATTATAATAGAAATTTTATTTATATAATTTGTCTTATCAAAAAAATTCTTAATTTATGTGCAAAACGTAACCCGCGTATATAATTAGGACGGAGGGAGTATTAATTAATATATATAATCTTTTTCATATTAATTGAGGCTGATGTATTTTTTCTAGGTTTAAACTGTAATATCCAGCAAAGCATTATCCATGAGCATGAAGCTGAGTGTTGAATTTGACCTCCAATTTAACCGTTTTGACCAATATTATTTAACGTGTATTATCTCTAAAATTGGGAATATCCGATAAGTGCAACTTCGGCTGCTATATATCTTCATATTTATATAGTACGTATCTAGACTAGAAATTGGCCAATTTCGTAATCTACGTAGCAAAAAATGCATGCTACATTTTATATTATTTCGAAATGTACGAATATTGCAAATATTAAATTGAAATCCGATTATTAGTTTTGAAAAAATTCCAACTCCTCTAAAAGTTCGAGAGATGAGAAATTAATTATTTTGTATATAATTTTCTAATACTCTCCCTCACTTGACTGTCAACTCCATCATTAGAAGCATAATTTAAGTGGTGGAGTTTTGTTGTCAGCGAGATTTGAAATTCATGATGAGAGCGTGAGTCTGGAGGCTCTGCTACCATAAAAGAATTTCGTCTCATCTAAAAGTTCGAACTCGTAAATAGATTAGAAATTAATTCTTTTATATATAATTCCCTACTAATTCTTCTAAAATTCTAAACTTAAACGAGTAGTGCAAATTAATTGTTGAGAAAAACTCCATAACTTTCGTTTTCATTTTTCCGCCTAACATATCTTTCAGCAGGTTTGTTATAATTAGATGGTCAGAAGTTATAATACTAAAGATTCATTGAATGTGGACAGAGTTTAAGTTCAACGAACCTGGCCGTTGCATTGAACTGATGCCTCGAGTCTCCGCGTCACGTACCCAAATCCGAAATAAGAAGAACACGAAACTTGCGGAAGGATTTAAAATGAATCTAATTATTAGATTCATGAAAGTAAATTTAATAAAACTCAAAATCTAAGCAACTCATCAGATCCATCATAAATGAGTGGGTCTAAATAACATCAATAAAATTATAGTACTCATGTTTATAAATTGACTTAATTGCGAATAAAATCACTATTTTTCCGCAAATTGCATTATAATATAAATTTTTAAATTTTGACAAACAAATTACCACATTTTTTATTTTTTCTTGCAATTCAAACTTCGGGCAGTTTGCCCTTTGCCCGAAAGATGATGTGTACAAATAAATACACAAAAATTATCCTATTAAGCATTCATATCATTAAATACTTATAAACATAATAATTTTTTTTAAAAAAATTATTATTATAAATACTATAATAAATTAAAAATTGATTGATGAATTATATATTTTATTAAAAAATCTTAAAACTTATATTTTAAAAAAATTAATTAATATATATTTAAAAGTTTTATATTTTTTATTTATTGTAGTTCTAAAATTTAAAATTATATGCATTTTCAGTATATATATAATTATATTTGTATAAAATATTATCTTAGTTTATTAAAAAAAAAATTCAGTCTTCACTCACTCTAGTTTCATCTTCTCCGACCATTCCCCCGTCATCGCCACCTTCGGAAATTACCGCATTATCATCCTCACTGCTGCCCCGAACCTACTTTATAATGCAATACACATATATTATTTGTAGAACCTTAAATTCACAAATTGCAGAAGAAAAAGATTCCTTTATTGATGAATTGACTAAAATGAACAAATCAAGAAATCTAACTAATTGAATAAAATCTAAAAATTTATGTAAATTAATTATTAAATATATCTTGATTTCTCCATTGACGAGTTTAGGGAAGATAATTCAGAGATGGGATGAGAAGCATGCTTTTGAGGGAGACGATCCAATTAATAGAAAGGATAGGGTTGCAGTGGAGGGAAAGGCGTGACTGAAATTTGGTGGAAGTCAACAATGGGGGTGGGAATGGGTAATTTGGGGAAGACTAAGGGTAATTACATTTTTTTGTAAAAATCAACATCCTATAAATAAAATTTGAGGTGAAAGCGAAATAGAGAAAAAGATATCACATTATATAATTAAAAAATGCTCTAAAATATATAAAAAAATTTTTATTTATTATTATGTTTATAATTATTTAATGATGCTTTTGAGGGAGATGATCCAATTAATGAAAATAGGGTTGCAGTGGAGGGATGATGAAATTTTGGAAGTCAACAATGGGGGTGGGAATGGGTAATTTGGGGAAGACTAAGGGTAATTACATTTTTTGAAATGGATAATTTGAGGTGAGAAAAGATATCATATTAATTAATGCTATTAAATTTTTATTTATTATGTTTATAATTATTTAATGATGTGAATATTTACTTGGATGATGATTGTACATCTATTTTAATTTTTTTTGTAATGGACAAAAGTTCAAATTGCCAAAAAGTTTGTGATTAAATTTAAAATTTAAAAGTTTAGATTAAATTGCTGTAAGAATTTGATTTTATTCGCAATTAAGTCTTATAAATTTGAAAATCAAAGTTAAAACCATGAAAGGCAGCTTTAGCCAATTTATCCTACGCCCACCATTCCAATGGAATAGTTATGTATTTTTAACGCCCACCATTCCAATGGAATAGTTATGTATTTTTAAGAATTAACTACTTAAAGGTCCATAAATGGACTTAGTCTCACTCCTGGGTCCATGTTTTTTTTAATTACTAGTAGATACATATAGAGTATTGAAAAATCTATAATACCCATCCCACAAATTAAAACCCTAACAAATCAGATTTCCCACCCCATTTTCTCTTTCCTTCTTCCCCATTTTCTGCCACTCTCTCCCCCTCTCCCCCATTTCTCTTCTCTCTTTCTTTCATCTCTCACCGCCGCCCTACCACTCCCACCCCCACGGCGCCACCGTGGCCCCTCTCCCCCACCTAGAAAACCGCCGCCCTCCCAACGCCATCACGACCCTTCCCGGCCCCCGCCACTCCACCACTTGCAAACTCCACCACCGCCGCCTGCAAACACCATCCCCACGCCGCCGCCTGCAACCCGCCTTCAACACCATCCCCATCTCCACCGCCACTATCCTCCCTTCACCGCCGCCGCCGCGGCCCACCTCTCCCACCCAGAACCACCGTGGCCCACCTCCCCCACCCAGAACCACCGCGGCGAGCCCCTCTCCACACGCTCGCCGCGACGCCACCCCGCACCCCACCACAAAAAAAAAAACGCCGCACCCAAACCCTAAAATCCACTTCCGTCGCGGCCGCCACCCCCACCTACACGTCGTCGCCGCCTCCAACTCCCGCCGCGAAGGCATCCACCTCTGGTCCAATTCCTGTCGCGCGCCCCCAAACCCTAAAACCCTAAAGATTTTTGTGGTTGGTTTGCTTTGATTCTGTGGGTTTTTTTAAGATCTGTACGTTTGTTTTGTTTGCTTTGATTCGTGTGGTGTGATGACAGTTTGAATCTGTTGAATCTGCTACATAATTTTTGAATTTGAGGTTTGTTTGCTTTGATTTTTATTTTTTTTTGAATCTGCTGAATTTGAGGTTTGTTTGCAGTGGAAGAAGGGGCTTGATTTTTTTTTTTAATATGTTGCAATTTGTTGAATTTTTTATGAAGATCTGGGTTTGTTAATTTCTAAGATTTGAAGATGCATTTATGAAGATCTGGGTTTGTTAATTTTGAAGAAAGATTTGAAGATTTATTTATGAAGATCTAGGTTTGTTCAATTTTGAGGATAAGGATCTGAAATTGGAGATAAACTATTCATGTTTTTTATGAACATGTTCATGTGTTTTGATGAACATGTTCATGTCGTAATGAAGATGAGTATATATAAATTTTGATATTTGTAATTGTAGGTTTTACCTATATAAATTTGTGTAAATTTTCAAATTGTAATATTTTTTTTTATGTATGTGTAATTTATTGAAATTATGTTTTAACATGAGAATGAATATATGTAAATAAAGATATATATGAAATTTAAATGAGAAAAACTGAAATTGGTGTGAAGAACCGAGAAATTCATTCCAGTTGATTTAAAATTGTCAAAATTGAAATGAAAATGAAAAATGGAGAGTTGGTAGCTGCGCATCAGTTTGCTTTTTTCTGAAATGAAGGAAAATTGTGATTGCAGGCATAGGAAAAAGGTAAAATAATGGTAATTTAGTCTTTTAGTATGTTTGTTTTGCGACTATCCTGGTCGAACTTTGGACATTACAATCTCAAACATCCCTTTGTTTTGAAATTTAAAATAAGAATTTTGAAATCCTATTAATGCTACTATATTTCATCACCCACCACTACTTTACTTTTTATTCTCTTTATACACTCACATCATCTATTTTTTTATTCTCCCAATACACTTAAAATAATATAATAATATCACATCAATTAACTTTTTTATCATCATACCCTATAAAATTCCACAATAAACATACATCTTAACTATTTATCAAAATTTTGAAATTTTAGGACTTCAAAGTCCGGAATTTCCCACGTTCACTATATGCCTAAAACAAACATGCCCTTAGTAGTGTATTTTGGATCTAGGAGTAATATTAGAAATGTGATGGACCTAGGAGTATGTTTGGGGTGGGCTTTGGACCTCTAAGTCACTCACTTTATTTTTAATAGTGTTGAGAAAAATTAAATAAATGAATTGATTCTCACCATTTCTACAAGTTCGAGTTTTTAGATGAGACATAATTTTTTTATGGTATCAGAGCCTCTAGCTCAGCTCAGATCTTGGGTTCTATTTCCGTAAAAAGCACTCCAGCTAACGAGTGAACAAGTTCGAGCTTTTAAATGAGACGAAAATCTTTCAACTAGATTATCAAAAAGCCGTATGATTAAAAGTCAACGTAAAGTATTATTTTACAATAATGTGATTAAATAATATGTTAAGCCAACAAATAAATGAAAATATGACAAATTCCCATGTACATCATTTGCACCAAATCAATTTGGTGCAATTTAATTTTAGGAGTTATTTTTCTTATTTTTTTTAGTTTTAGTTTTTTTTTTTTTTCAATTTCAGTTTTCTTTTAATTTTAATTTCAGTTTTAGTTTTTTTTTTCTCCAACTCGGACCCAAACCCGGCCCGAGTGGTTCATAGTTCACTCGGCCCAAGTGGTTCATGGTTCACCCAGCCCGAATGATTCATATATGATTTAGAGTTCATTGTTTAGGGGTTAGAGTTTATAGTGCATAGTTCATCTAAATTAAAATTGAATGCAATTGCACCAATTTGAATTAGTACATGAGATGCAAAGGAGAGTGGCTCATGAAAATAAAAAAAATAAAAAATAGGGTTTACATTTAGTTTGAGCACTAAAATTGTACTATATTGTTTCTTTAACATAGAATGTATAATAGTGCGTATATAATAGCACCCGTTTAATAAAAAATATATATTATTAAATTATTCTGCACATAATATATATATTTAATTTTTTATAAATCATAATATCAATATAATTATTTGTATTATATTACAAATGTACAAATATTTTATAGTGAAATTCACCATCAGATTCTATGTACATAACTGTTGTTTTGTTTTTTTGTGAGTGTACGTATAATGGATAAAGTTGGTTATCCCCCTATATCTATTTGCCAGTTTTCTCCCTTTTATATGCACTCTCTCATCTCCATTATTCAAATTCTGAATTTTCTCATTGATTTGCTTTTCTCTTTATTTTATAGTTTTTATTTTTATTTTATCCGCTTATTACGTTGATACTCTTTAAGTTCTGCTATTTTAAATTTAAAATTTCTCATTATTTATATTTTTAACTAAATGTCCCAAAGTTTTCTCAACTGCCTCATCCTATCCTTTTCTCATTATTCTACATTAATTTAAATTTGAAATTTTATTTTATTTTATTCTTTCTCACGCAAACCCCTGCATAAGAGAGATTCTTCTGAATGTTTAAGCTTTTTTATTTTTATTTTACTCTGTACCTCCTCCCCCAAATTCTTACTCTCCGTTTTTTATTTTGCGGTCAGTAATTTTGTTGTATTTTTAGTTCTTAATTTTCTGAGATCAATTTTGTTTATATTTGTTGTTTCTAATGTGTTTATGAGATATATTTGTGGTGAAAGAGTCTCATTTTTTTTATTTTTTTTTGGTATTAACTTGATTTAGATAATATTTTAGTTCTTTTAAATTCTTAATTTTGTACATATATCTTGGGCAACATTATTTACAAGTTCCTTTCCCTTAAAAAAATGTCGTATACAATGCACATTTTTGAGAAAATTTATTTTAGTTTTTTACTGTTATGAATTTGCGGCATTGGTTAGGTGAATATTATTGTCATAGATATAGAGGTCTTCTGAAATTTCTGATAGTATTTCATGGAATATAATACTTGATTTCTATTTGAATTTATTAGGATGATGGTATTCTCAGTGAAAGCATAATTTTTATTAATTCTGGATTTCTTGAAATTTAATGCTGAATTTTTCTGATTTGATGTGGAAGTGAGATGTTGTTAATGGGAAATTGGGAAATTGGGAACTTGAACATAGAATGATGGTTGAGTATGAAATTTAGAAGCATACATTCAAATATCATGTTTATGAGAAGCTTCTTTATTTATTCAAAGGTCTCATGAGATGCATATATCAATTGATATTTAGACTACTCTTCCTCAGGAATAAATAAAGAAGCAGGTTGCAGGACTTATTAATGTGTTTGCATCACAAAAGGGAATGAAGTAACACATGGATTTTTTCTCCAATGATGTATTTCTTAACATTCAATATTACTAAACTCTTTTAATAAGATTATTTCACATCCATAGACTGTTTTACGTAATTTTAATTAGATCACTGTATAATATTTTCAATAATATAAATTAAATTTATTATATAAATATATTTAAACAATAAAAAATACACTGAATTTTAATTACTCCCTTCGTTCCATTTAATTTTGCATCCTTTGACTTGTACACATATTAAGAAAAATTATTTTTTGTGTGTTTTGTTGACTTTTCAAAGAGGATGAAGGGTGAAAATTGTGAGATTTTTTTTTCATATTTGGAGTTTACAAAATGAATTGAGACGGTGGGAGGAGTAAGCAATCTTTTAAGTATTACTTAAAAATAATAATTATATTCAAAATTTATCTTATCTTCCATCCCGCATAATTGCCGGTTTTTACACTAGTCTCTGTTATTTGACGAGTCAAAGAGCTTAATTTTGACTGGTGCATCAGTATTTGGATAGCCTCATCAGGTGCATGCGAGTGTGCACCTTGACTTTTCACCCGACGCAGTCTCCCTAAATATTTTAAATTAATATAATTAATTTTTATATGTATTCAACTGTATCGTATATTAATATTTTTTTATATTAATAATTATATGATTCATCTTTTAATATAATAAATTATATAATTTTAAAATATACTATAAATGAACTGTCCACCTAAATACACTATATACCAATCTTTAAATCACTAGTTAGTTAGACGGAAGTTGCAACTTAAAATATTATAAAGTTAGTAATTATAAGTGATCAAGTATTTTTTTGACAGCTATATCACAACAAAGATAACTTGCCACATCTAACCAATCAAATTTAAATTGAGTCACTCTTCTGTGCACCACATGCATCAATAAAAAATGGTGTACTCTAAACCCTAACCTCTAAATAGTAATTCCTAAATCATATTTGAACCATTTAGGCCAGGTGAACCATAAACCACTTGGGCCGAGTGAACCATGAACCACTCGGGCCGGGTTTGGTGTCGGGTCGGGTATTTTAAAAAAAAAAGTCAAACTGAAATTAAAGTTAAAAGAAAATTAAAATTGAAAAAAAAAAGTTAAAACTAAAAAATTTAGAAAAAGAGCTTTTAAAATTAAATTGCACCAATTTTATTGGTGCATGTGGTGCACAAGAGAATTTGTCATTTAAATTTAATTAATCCATTAAGTATATATATATATATATATATATATTTATTAAAATGCATCGATCAAGTATATTCTTACTATCACTCTTTTTTATTGTAAAAACTCAAGAGTCTTTTCCTATAATTTTGCATAACACGCTGAACCACATAATCTTATTTTGACTAAAAATTACAATTTGTTTTTTTATTCAATAAGAGCTTATAATAAAATTCTAGTTTAAAAAAATTAAACAGTCAAACGCAGTGAGTCACATGATCTTTTCACGGGGTAAGTGTGAGTACTGAGTACTGTGGGCCCCTGTAAAAAGTTACTCCATGCATATTAGTAAAAAAAGAAAAAAATAATCTCCCTAAAAATATATTTTTTTTATTTTGGATTTTTAATAAATAATATTAAAATAATAGATAAGTGGACCAAGGTATTTTTAGATAGTTGGGATGAAAAGTGAGGGGAATAATATTAAAATAATAGTTAATGAAGTGTTACTTTTTTCTTTTTATTGATTGGGACAATTATAGTGAGATATCCATAAAAGGAAAGTGAGACAAATACAATAGGATGGAGGGAGTGTAGTGTAGTCATCCATTTAAATATTTTATTTTAGTTGGGCCGCTGGATAATTTATCTAAACGCCTCACAGGTCAATTAAATTTGAATTAGTATCAAATTACCACTAATATTACATCTATACCTTTCTTTTTTTGGTGAGTACTGATTTTAAATCCAATAATATATGTTTCTTACTTAATATTAGTAGTTTGATCACTAATAACAGCCTAGTGACAATTAGGAATGAACCTGGTCAGGTTTTCCACTCCACGTACATTGTAACTTATGATTTTCTCGTGCACCGTATATATATATATATATATATATATATATATATATATATCGGCAATTGTCTCCATCCATACTCACAATGACTCCATTTCTCTACACCATTGATATCAGTGTTTTCATAATCGAAATGATCAAAACGGATTATTTGGGTTTTATTTTTTAAAATTCAACCGTTTAAATAATTTTGTATATATATATTTTTTCAATATTTCATATTTTATATTAAAATTAATAAAATATAAAAGAGACCAACTTTCTATCATTTTTCATTCCACCGAATATACTACATAACAAATTTTAAAATTATTCATAATGATAGATAAAACTTAAAAAGGGGTAAAACATAATTGACCCAAAATAAAAGCGAGGAAAACAATTTCGGATCTTTGTTCTCTTTAATTAATAGCCGTGTGATAGTTCGAAAAAATAGCCACCTTCTTCAGAGTTCAGAAATTATCTTCCCCATACAACCTTTAAGACACTATTCTCATCTTTTAGAAAGTGTATTCTCCTCCTTCTAACATCATTTTCCCTCTCCGCCATTTTTATCAAATTTCAACGGCAAGTCATGTCTCTGTAATCTGTATTGAAGTAAATAATTGTTGGATAAAAACTTACAAGGAAGCATACATGTTTGAAGATGCGAGCGATATTTAGAAGAATGATTCATCTGAAGCGGAGCTTATTTTTGTTATGGTTTTGCGTGAAAAACGGTCCAACGGTTCGCCGGTTACCCGGTTTAACCGGTTCTCAACGGTTTTATCCGGTCTAATCGTAAAAACGGTTATTTGGGGTTAATTGGACCGGCTTCTTGGCCGATTCCCGGTTCAAACGGTTGAACTGGCAGGCCCGATCCGGTTATGACAACATTGATTGATATGATATAATGTTAACACCTTCTGATATTATGGCGACATGAGTGTTAATTAGTCCAATCACCAAACACACACTTTTTCTCTCTCTATAAAAGCATATAAGGATCGTACGTCTTCGATTCCATCATTCTCTTTCAAAAGTGGTAAAATATTCGATAAATAAATTAATTGAAAAATGGTGCAAATTCCGGTGAAATTCAAACGGGTGGCGGCGGCGTTCGACGAGATGTCAAGGTTTAGGTCGTGCGATAGCAGCGGCAGCGAGCACTCGGCCGATTTGTCAGATCTCGTGAACTCGTTTTTTGAGAGAAAAATTAGAGAACAGAGATTGATTGAAGATTGTGGGAAAGGCATTAATGAGATTGAGGATTATGATGATGAATCTGATTTGAGCAATTCTCCTGATTTTGAATTGCAGGATTCTGTTAGGAATTTATTTGAAAGTGGTCGGGATGATGATGAGGTTAAGAGAAGTATTTATACTGAGGTCGAGAAGGCGGTGGAAGGTGTTAGTTGCGACGGAAGCTCCTCGCCGGAATTTAAACGCCGGCTTATGGCTCGCTTGCGTAGCTCCGGCTTCGACCCCGGTGAGTTTCTGCATTTTGAATAATTTCAGTAATTTAATTGATTAATAAATTATCATCATTCTTATTCTAATCAATTAACACAAAATAGATTCATTCAGTAATACTATTACTTTCATTGAGTAATACCTCAACATTGAGGAGCGTTTAGCTGAAGGTGCCACCGTGGCGCCGCCTGCAGTCAAAGTGGTTAGGGTCGTACAAACGAACCGTTAATGAAATTCCAAGTGGAAAATCGTACAAGGAGTTGGACGGGGAGAGAGTACTGGTTGGTTTTTTGACTGCAAATGCGCCGGCTATTTCGTTTATTTGCAGAGATGATTTTGATGTCAGGCTTAGTGGTGGTAGGGTGATTGGTAATTTGGCTGCTGCGTTCAACCAAAATGAAATCATACTCTGATCAAACAAAAATTATTCGGTCAAATTGGATTTGGGAAGTAGTTTTTCCAATATTATTCGTTTAAATTGAACAAGTCGACTGCACAAATTAGTTCAACACTCCATTTCAAGAGCAACGGTGATTGCGTGAGGCCATCATGTCGACTGCTGTAATTAAATAATTAGAAAGTTATTGTTATTATTATTATTATTATTCTTTCCTGGCTTCTAGATGTCTATTGTGAAGAAAGCATACGAACCAAACAAGAATTTTGAGGCGGAACCAACCCATATGTATAGTTGGGTTGATTTTTTTAAGTGGTGTTGTTTATTAAATTTTAATTTTTATTGTGTGTAAGGATTAATATAATTAGTCATTTTAAGTTGTGTACAGTACAAGTTTATGACTTGTGAGCTTGGTGACTGGGTCAGTCGTTGTATCATAGAGCTTGTACTATTGAATTATTATTGGAACAAATTCCTATACTGTTCCTATTTCCAAAAGTAGAAACCTTGATTAATTAATTGTACCAAACTATTACAATCCGTCAAAATCCTTTTTCCTAAGTTTTGAAAATCATTCTTGGTCAAAAAAAAAGTTTTGAAAATCATCAAAACTGTCCAACATTTTGAAATAATTAATTAAGTTTTTAAAATATTACAAATAATAACATTATCAATATATATTTACTGGGTTTATTATCAGAATAAAATTAAATGAATTATTTCATAATGATTTTTAGAAGTGTGAAACTTGTTATATGTTGAAAAGTGATTTTTGGACAAAAAATAAGAACGGTTAATATGAGAATATAACAGACGTCTTAATTTGAAATTATTTTAGAATTATTACTATTCCATTTTAATAGTTTTGTTTAATAATATCAATATTAAAAAATAATTAAAATTCTTATAAATTATATGAATAAAATGGGATGAAGTCATGGTGGAATCCATAAATAGTGAATGGATGGATGATTAATGCACAATTGTAAAAGTGTGTTTTAAAAATTGAATACTTAAAAGCAGATAATGAGGATACATAGTGTATGAATAGATATTCATCCAACTATTGTGGATGCTCTAAGCGGCATGTAGTCGGAGGCACTTGTGACACATCAATACCATTTATAGAACTCAAACAATGCTTCACTCGGTTCGAGCTGAAAGTCTTTTAAGAAAAAGACTTCCCTACATTTTTATGGCATCCATAGATACTCGCAATAAAGCTCCTTTTCATGGCTTCCCTACATTTTCTGATTTTGTCGGGGTGCAGGGCTGCCCTACCTTTTTTTTTTTAATATTTATTTTAATGTAAATTTTTGTTTCTATTTTCTGTTCTATTTTTAATTGTATTTTAATTATTTCTTATTTTTTCATATTTTTAACAATTAAATATTATTTTAAATATAGTGTCAATTTAATAACAAATGTAATATCTATAAAAAAAATTAATTGTGAGATGGCAGCAATAAAATTCAATTCGAACAAGGTTTTTTCAAATCATTCCTATTAATTACATGATAAGTTAACAATTTTTAGAATTTTTTTTTGAATCACTATTTATTTATTTATCACTTTGTTAAGCAATAAATTTGTCCATTTTCTATTCAATAATAACCATAATAAATATTATGACAAAAATTCATATGAGACGGTCTCATGAATGATAATTGATACAATTTAACTCAAATTAACACTTATCATTTTCAAATATTAAAGCGTCGATGCCCACATTATATTTCATCTCACATTAGACCGTCTCACGAGAGTGTGCCCTATTATTATTAGGATAAAAATTAATTGAAAGTTATATGTTTAGAATAGTATTATAATTATTTTAAAAATGACAAGAGATTATTCAAATACTAATGTACTAATTAAAAAGTTGAAAAGAAGAATGAAATATAAAAAAACAAACTCAAAAATTTAAAGAAGTAAATGTAAAACAAAACAAAATTTTAAATAAATATTAAAAAAAATAATAGGACACATGTCAATAAGCCGGGGGAGTGATGAGAACTGCGATCGCAAAACACAATTAATACGCTAAGAATGATAATAATTGTTGCCCCAACTCAGGTTGACAAGAAACAATTAGGTTTTCACAAAGTTGCCAAGGGTTTTTTTTTATTAATTTTCTGCTTAAAAAATAAGGAAAAACGTCCTAAGTATTTATATGACAAAAACAGGACAAAATCTGCCCCAAAAAGGACTAAATCTCACCCTAAATCTATAAGCGATCTATTTGAACGAAAATTAAAGGATAAAAACGAAATCTAAGCATATAAAATAAATAAAAACAGTAAATATATGATAATCTTGATCTTTCTTGTGAATCTTGCCAAATCTTGGAATATATCTTTGAAAATCTTGCCCACTAACTTTAGTTGCAAAAATAGGACAATTCTTTACCATATAATCTTGCACATATTATTGGGTCCAAAAATTCTCGTTCGCATCAGCCAGCCCAGCATGGATGAAGCCCATTCTCCCACGCTAAATAGTTGGTAAAAAATAAAAGGCAAATTCTCATGTGCACCACATGCATTAATAAAATTGATGCAATTTAATTTTAAAAGCTCTTTTTCTAATTTTTTTTTATTTTAACTTTCTTTTTTTTTTCAACTTTGGTTTTCTTTTAATTTTAATTTCAATTTTAAATGTTTTTTTATACCCGACCCGAAACTAGACCCGAATGATTCATATATAATTTAGGGTTCATTGTTTAAGAATTAGGGTCTAGAGTGCACCAATTTGGATTGGTGCATGATGTGCAGAAAAAAGAGAGCTCAAAATAAAAATGGCTCTAAACTGATTTAGAGAGGGCATGTGATGTCGTCATCAAAGCCTTTTATATAAACGGCCATTTTTAGTTTGTATACCAAACAATTATGTTTTGTATAGTTGGTAAAATGACATGTTATAACAACTGCTTTGATCAAAATTGCATTTGAATTAGTTAAATTATATCTTATGAAAACTAATCTTCAATTCATCGTAACGGGCCAGCCCAAGGTAAGCACAATCAAGGTATGCATTCACTTCACTTCTCTGTTTTGTTGTAGTTAATTACTCAAAGACTCATAACGGGCCAGCCCAAGGTAAGCACCAAAACTCAGTACACAGCCAAACAGCCCATATAAGAAACTGATCCAGAAATGTATCTAACCCAATATTGGTTCAGCGTTTGAATCCGTTGGGTATGTTTGTTTTGGAACTCAAAAAAATGGATTAGGACTTTAAAAAAAAATCTCTCTCATTATAGTTTGAAATTTAAAATTAAACTTCAAAATCACTTTAAAATCATCTCCTATAAAATACACCTACACCCTTATTTTTTACAAAATTCAATACAATCACATCACTATTTTTCGCATCCTCAACACAATATAATAATATCATATCAATCATTATTAAACATTGATTTAACATAAAATAAAATTTAATTATATCAAAATCTCAAAACAAACACATATTTTTTCTTATTCACCAAAATTTTCAAATCCATAAAATTTAGAAGTCATGAATTCCCCGTACACCTAAATCCCAAAATAAATATACCCTTTTATTTTTTTTATGTAATATTCTAGAGTGAAATTTATTTTTAGGTTGTGAACAAAATATTGAGACATACCAAAGAGAAAAGTTTGAGCAAATTAACGAGACAGATGGAGTATATTTTTATAATTTTGGTTCCTGATGAAAAGATATTTAATATAAAAATATTTGATAACTTTGTCACTGGTTAAAATGGTAAATGGTAAGTAAAATAAAAATAATCGAAAGAAAAAAGATGATTAATAGATTACGACAAACATCAGGAAGATAATATTAGCACAAAAAAGACCAGGAGAAGAATGTGAGAAATTCGGTAAGCAGATTAGTCGATGGGATACAACAACCGGCCAGATAACTTCTCCGTTTAATATTGCTACAGCCAATTTCGGCATATCAAGATCAAGGGTATTTTATTCACCCTTCCTTGGAGTACATGTAGCTTTCTTTATCATTTTACAAATTCGATGAAATTAAAATAAACAATATCGATAAAGAAATTGCCAAAAGACAATGTGTGAGAAAATAAAAGAAGACTGCTCCACTGTGTTGAAGATGGAGGAGGGGATCTGTGTTGAAAAAAGATGGGCAACCCTTGCCCTTATAAATACTACACGAATTAACCCTAGTCAGGCCCAACTACGCATTATTGTGGGCTTAATTTAAAATTACTTATTCACTTATGGGCCTATTTTTCTCATTAATTAATCGCAAAATTCAGGCCCAACTATGTGTGCTGTATTCTGAGTTTCTGAGGTCTGTCTTTATGTGGATGGGGAAATACGAATGGAAAAAAAAGTGGGATGGAGGAAATCATGTGAATAGTAATTCTTGTTGTATATTTATTTTATTTTTAATATAATTTAGTAAATATTTAAGGAAAAAAATAGACATCATATTAACGATTGGACCGCTAATCTAACCAGTTGGACCAATTGAATTGCCAATCGGTGCCTTCGACCAATTGAACTGCCAATGGGTGCTCAATCCAATTTGATTATCGGTGCGGTCATGAAAATACTGGTTCTGATTATACCTTTTACCACTCGCTCATTTACTTATAATTGAAGTTGGTATAAAATATTTTTTGAAGTTGAAATGGGTGAAATATTTTTGGAAGTTGAAAATGGATATTTCAAAAAAAAAAATCCTGGATTAATTTATTTTGATTCGGTTCATAAATGATGCCCCTGCAACTTTTAGAAGAAAAAATTGCACATAACTACTCATCCCTACATACCGTGTAGGATCTACCTCAAATCCGATTGTTGTTTAGATAAAAAAAAAGAAATCATAATTCATATATCCACCGAAGTAACTACTCCAGTTTCTGTGTGAAAGTAGAAATAAAAATCTAGAAACCAAGTTTAAAATTAAGGATCCGATTCCAAACAAAATGTTACATTTCATCAGGTACTCCAAATCTCAAGTCCAAATGGAATCACAAAGAATTACAACAGGGAGACACCCAATTATAATTGAAAATTCATGATACATGTTAAGATATCTAATCTATTGCTTTTCAACTGTAAAATAAACCAAAAGGAAATTACTCAAAGTCCCAACTCTAATTTGTATGATATTGATATAACAGTATACTCTTGAAATGCAAAACATGTAAACCGAGCAGCAACGCCATACAAAATTTTCACTCGCTGATAAGCCACTCGAAAACTATCAATGGCTCCAGCCTCCAGTTTATGATGCCTAGAGCTAGATAATGCTCTCTGTTATTGATAGTCGCTGGGGTTTTCTTTGCTCTGGATGAGTGGGACCCCATCTTCTCGCCATGTGATTCGCTCTTCGCATAACGCTGAGCATACCTCCACGTATAATTTATGCTCCTGATACATATATATCAGTATTGTGTCAACACGTGAACAATATTGAATCAGGTTGTACGGTCTATAAAGGGAAGCATGAAGCCTTATGAAGTAGGTCTCTTGTGAACCAGGTTCAAGTGAACTTTTTTTTTACGATGTGAAGTAGTATCATGTTTAACATACAAAGTATCACTATATATGTGTGTTATTCTTCTAAAAACCACTAAACAATGAGATACTTCGTGTGCTAAAAGGTATTAAATAGTATTATCAAGTGCGCCATAAAACATTTGTAAACCAAGTTCAAAGCAGTTTTTGTTGTATGGAATACCTCATGAAGAACTCTAGCGGCTAGATCCTCAGCTGTGTCCTTTGCAAGCACGGGAACTACCCTCTGGGCAAGGATACGGCCAGTGTCATAATGCTCGTCAACATAGTGGATTGAAGGACCAGAATACCTGTATAAAATACGAAGAGAATATAATTATAGGTTATACATTTGTGTTATCACCTTCATTAAAAGAATCTGAGAATTCACATTATAATCTGAGTTGTTTTAAAACATTAGAGAGACATATGCAAAGACTTATTATACAAGCCACAAAAGCTCAATAACCAACATAGCACCATGATCATCAATAGCATTCAAGCATACAGAAAAATTTACAGAAAGAGTTAGTAACTGAAAACTAGTACAGAAATTTTTCAATCATGAAATGCTCCAACTGGCTCTATGAGTGCATATATAATGATGCATTGTGATAGCTCAGTGAGCTTTTTAATTTAAGATATTAGTATTCCCCCTTATTGACAGGGCCTCGCACCAAATATAGATTAGATGCTTTGGCATAATCTGGTAAACGTTCATGTTGCGTGCTAATGACATGCAGTAAAATCGTCCAAGACAAGTTTACCAACCAGACACTTCTGGGCTTATTATGGTAAAATCAGTTTGCCAGATATACAAAGGAAGATATTATTCTCGTTGTAATGGGATTGAGACCATATACTCAGATGCACGTCAGTTAAATCTAACAAGTAGGAGTAATAGTTAAGATTTGGCCAGAAGTTCTACCAATGTTAATTTACCTCCTAAGATGGGCGAGGATTTGCCTTTTGGGCAATTGCTAGAGATTTTAATCCATTGATTCCTCTTTTACATTACCAAACTGACCATGTGGAAAAAGTTAAAGCATACATCATTACAAGATAATTCAACAAACACAGGGGGGAGGCATGTGTGGAACCCTAGAGAAAAGTGATGGTGAACCAGATTTGATTGATTAAAGGATTACTATCGGTGTGCACGCCCGTAAAGGCGCATAACAAAGCAGAACTCATATTTTCTATTGCAAATGTCTTGATACAAATTTGTTAAAACAGGAAATATATGAAATTAATTGCTACCTTTAAAAAGGAAATGAGGAAGAGGACATTATATGATGCAAAAGAGTGGAAGGGAATATTGGTACCTTGCTCCAGAAGCAATTACGGCCTTATGCACCTTCATGCCATAATATCCTTTTCCACCAAATGCTGGAAGAAGTGATGGGTGTATATTCAGTATGGCCTTTGGATAAGCTTGTATCAATTCAGCAGGAAGGAGCTTGAGATAACCAGCTAAAAGAATGAAATCAACCTTACAGGATCTGTGCATAGTATAAAACAAAAACTGATGAAGATAAATTCGGAGAAAACAATCTACTAGATGTTGTATTGAAATGGGTGAAAATACGGATTACATTGGTACAACAAAGTTGGTATGACAATCCAAAGAAGATGCAAACAAGATGGCTACAAACGAAAGGAGGCGTAAAAGTATTTGGTGTGCTTAGCAGAATTACAAGAAAATGAGATATTGCAATAAAACAACTTGTTAATCAAACCAATGGATAGTTTCTTAATAAAGACCTTCAACTAAAGATCCTTCCTTAGGTCTTGAAACTAGAAGTTAAGAGCCGAAAAAGATTCTAACTCAAGTCTACATGAATGTGGTTGCCTTGATGCAATGTCTCTCTAAACAACTCTAATTATCAAAACACATTAGATAATGCTTATAATAAAATAAGGTCCGACCTCAATGCAATTACAAGGTCTTCAGCAGAAAACACCTCTTGATTCTGTTTCCCTTTAGGAAAAACAACAACAGGAATACCCTTCTCACGCGCATATTCTGCACCTCCACAATCTGTATAAATGGTGCATTGTAGAAATACAGTCACTAAATAGAAAAACGGATAACACCATTCTAAATACTACTCGAGATTAACTTCACAGAAAAATATTTAATTGCAATCAAGCTGATAGCTTTTCCCAATTAACAATCATCTGAAACGAAACTAAGAACACAAAAAACATAAAAATACCGTGCTTATTAGTGACGAGAACGACAACAACGCCGAGCACAGAGCCATTAAGAGTCGCCTCATAAATCGACCTGAAATTGGAGCCTCCGCCTGAAACAAACACTGCCAAATTTTTCCTTCTAATTTTTGCTTTTGGCTTATCTTCTTTTATATCAGAAACCCCTTCAAATTCAGCTCTCTCAACGCTATTTCTACACTGAAATTTTCTCCTGATAATTAAAGGATTTGAATGAAAAGAATAATAACTTTTCAGCGAAACCCCTGTGGAAGAGCCGATTTCAGATGAAAAGGATGCGGTTAAGTTTGCGAGTAAATGGGTTTTTCGGGTTTGAACGGAATTGATTGCCCCATGAATATAGCCCTGAAGATTTACAGTTTGGGCTTCCATTGAAATTGAAATTGGCAGAAATAATAGGTGCAGGGATTTTTGTGCTCGAGCTGGGTTTAACGCTTATGGCGAGTGACCGATTAAACTTGTGTAAAAGCGTGTATTTTTTTTTTCAAACACTATCAACTTTTCTTTCAATTTTTTACAAACACCATCAACTTCTACTATTAATTAATTTTTTCATAATTATTAATTTTAATCACTTTTTTAAAATATACTTTTTTAATAAAAAACCCTCTCAATTTAATAAAAAAAAAAGCATTTCAAATTATATATGTACACCATTCTAAATAAATATAATATTTTATAACATCCCTCCATGATTGATAGGGATACAAATAAAAGTTGGGCTCTTAATTATAAGTCCAACAGGCGTGACAGTAATTTCAGGCCCAAAAATTAAAATTTGGCCATTCAGTGAATTTTCTGAAAAAACGTGTTACCCGAATTGAATGTTGGTAAAATAATCGCTATGCAGTTGTGCTATCGTAAACCGCGTAGCACCTTATGCATACGCACCAACACGCCTTGTACAGTAAAATTTCAGCGTATAATAACATAGCTTTTGCCTTTCCGTAATTGAAAAACCAATCAGCGAATTCGCCACCGGAACGCCGCCGTCCACCACCGTATTTCTATTTTCTATAATGGAGGGAGTAGGGGCCCGGCTCGGGCGGTCCTCGACACGTTACGGCCCCGCCACCGTCTTCACCGGTCCGGTTCGCAAGTGGAAGAAGAAGTGGGTTAACGTGCCGCCGTCGAACTCCAATCACCACCATCACGCGGCGGCAAACGGAGCCGTCAACGGGAGTAACGGCGCCTCTCACCTATTGTTCTACAAGTGGACGCCGATTACGGCCAGCCAAAACAAGGACGGTAATAATAATAACAACGGGGGCAATGATAGTAATAGTGGTAATGCTGATTCAAATCTTTCTAATAAGGACGACGCCGTCGCTGTAGAGGAGGCTCCGAGGCGAAAATTCAAGTATATTCCGGTAATTTTTCCGTGATTTGTCTTGATCTCAATTTGGTATGTTTTTCCTTTTCTGTGCGTGTGAGCATTCATATAGGTTTGCGATGTGCTTTAATCTTTATAATTTGTTATTGGGAGAAGTTATTGAATTGGATTGGTGATTATTCATCAAAATTTCTAGAACTGAGCCTCGTCTCTGGGTTCCTGATTATGTGATGGTTTAGGGTTTTGGTTTCGTAGTAGAAGTTTAAAATTGGGGATTAATTTGAATTCCTTAAATTAGGTGTTTGGGAACTTTGATTACAGAACACCCAGGCTATTCAATTTAGATCTGTTAGGTATGTTGAACATTGTTAAGGGTATATTCCTTTTCGTAATTCCCTTTTTTTGGAATGGCCTGATTTTTGCTCTGCGAGCCTTCTAATTTTGGGGTGCATATGATGTATAAAGCAAATGCTGATATCATGAGCCGTGACAATCTAATACCCTGGTGGGGTGGCATCTCATGAGCTAATTTAAGGTTTAAGTTTTGGAATGAAAACAAATTCACTTGCTAAACAGAACAAGATAAACCAAATACTCCGGCCAAAATTTCAAAGTATTTACCACGATATTTGATATGATTAAAATTCTCTACTATGACCCCCCTCCCAAAATGTTATAGTTTTTGGTCCCACTACTGAGGTCCAGCCGTTGCATCAGTTACCTGTCTATCTCAATTCTTGTCTGTCTTACTCTCTATATTCTTCTGGTCCATGGTTTACAGGAAGAAGACCCTTTTGTTGGGTTTGTAATTGCATACAAAGAAGCTTCTTTCTGTACACATGCCTTCATTTTTTGCATATATGACAATTTAAGCCACATTCTTTCTTGTTGTTTGGAATTTATTGGTATTCCTATGAAATTTATGTCCATTGAAGTTCAAAATTTACTGATAAAATCCATCAGTTAATGGATATATTTATTCTGTGGTCTTAAATTCATTGAATTCAATCTCTGTTAGTTACACTTCTGACATAGTGGAATTTTTAGCTATATGCATGTGTCATTTTTTCAGCAGTAGTGTTATATTTTTTATCTGGAAATGTTTGATAGATCATTGTGCTTGAAGACCAAAAGAACGAGTCATCCGAACAGAACGAGGATGACGCTCAACAAATTGACGCTGGTGCAATGGAGGTGACTTCGAAAAGTGATGGATCTGATGAAAAGCCTGACATCAATGATGTGCCAATGGATGAAGCCCAGGTAATTTACATACATCCTAAGAAAACTTTAATGTTTATATGTGTATGAAGAAGAATATGAATATTATCATATTTTAAAGACATATTTTTTAACTCTTTATATTCTACCCTCTCTGTCATTAGATTTTCAGTTTCTGGACGAGTCTTCCTTATCAAAGCTGTTGTTTCTTTTCATTGACAAACCCCATACTATTTTTTTTCCTTTCTGTCTAATTTCTCTTCCCATTAGTATTAAATAATATCGACTGTCGTGTGGCTTGTGGGAGATGGTACTTCTTAGATATAGTATGACCGTGCAGAAAGATGCCCTTTTACTGATATCATTGATCTGGTTCTTTCAACTTTCTTGGATTCTCTGAACACATTCAGCTGAATGATTACGGATGATCATTATCTATGAATAATTGAATTCCAATCTTGTTTCAGACTCCAGAAAATAATCCAGTTGAACGACACGATCTGAATGAAAGTACATTGGATTTGAGTTTGGGTCTGAAGGCTCACAAGGGAAACAAATCCGACATGAAAGCTGATAAAGTATTAGACGACCAGGAGTGAGCCGTTGAGCATGGGAGTCGATGCTCAAATGAACTCTGCTTACTTTTAGCCCATTACAAGTAAATCAAGCATTTTACTGTTGTAACCTTAGCTTCATTTATGCTTCCCATGTTGAGGTGATTTGAGTTTATATGTTTTCCATCAACTGGGGAAATGCAATCGTTATTTTTTATTAAAATGATGATACATCAAAAATTCTTGTTGCGATTTGGAGTTCCTCTTGTTTGGATTTTATGTAATGAAAAGACTGACTGGACTAATTAGAGCTTCCAGTTTCTCAATTAAGTTCTGCTGTATAGTATCTTTCTTCCCAGTTTACTTTCCTCTGAGCATGCTCAGTAACTCAGTTCATACACATTATGATACAGGGTGAGGCTACTCCCCATTTTTCTCTATATGCACACCCCCAACACGGTGAAATTTAGTTAAACATATTTAAAAAAGTCTAAATTACCTGTCAATTTAGTTTGTATCCTCAAAAACGCCTTAATGCTTTATAAATATTAGATCTTTCATTTTAAGTTTGTTTTTGTTTTAATTTTTTATCTTGAAAATGATGTCAAAGTCTATGTTTATTTATTTCATTTCAGGTAGAAAATTAGAAAAAAGATAAGCTAAAACTGAAAGATACGTCCTTTATAAAGTATAGGTTTTTTTTTTTTTTGAGTAAGAGATTGAGAAATTCCTCCACTTGTGCGTAGGGCTGGGCACAAAATTGAAAAATCGAATTAATCGGTTCGATTTTTCGGTTGGTCCGGTTTTAATTTTTTAAAAATTCGATTTTTCGGTTCGGTTATAGTTTTAAAAAAAATCAAATAAATTGAACCAACCAAACTACACATATATATATAATTAAAAATATTAAATACATATTAAATTCATTTCATTCTCTTACAACTCACAAGCGATTTTCAAAGGAGTTCTTCTATTGCAAGGATTTGTGGTGATGAAAGGAGTTTTACAAATGAGTTTTTTGATGAGTTGGAGACTTGGAGGAGTTGCATGGATTTACAAGAATTTCAGTATTTTTATTGGATTTTTTACAAGTTATGCAAGAATTTGTAATGAGATTTTAATTTGAGACTTGTGTGACATTTTATTATGAAACCATTAATTGTATTTGTATTTGATCTTAGAGTTACAAATGCTGAAATTTTGTTTGAAAAATCATTAAATTGTGAATTTCAGGTTACTTTTCGGTTAAAACCGAATAAACCAAGCAAACCGAATTTCTTTTTCGGTTTAGTTCGGTTACTCACCATTTCTGTTCGGTTTTGGTTTAAATTAGCGTAATTTGGTTTGTTCAGTTCGATTGAAAAACAGCCCAAAACCGACTGAACCAACCAAATGCTCACTCCTACTTGTGCGCATAGCACATTTTTATTACTCCCTCCGTTCACGAAAAGTGTGCTCAGAGGGTTTAAACATGTTATACGGAAGCGTAGATTAAGTCCAATTATGAATAACATAATTGATTGTGAGTAAAGTATAATGATAATTTAAATAGTTAAGTGATTGTCGGACGATGAAGATAATTTTTTTTTTGTCCATAGACGTACTTAATCTACATTTCCGTAAAACATATTTCAGTCATCTAAGCACACTTTTGGTGGACGGAGAAAGTGTAATTTAAAGCTATTTTTATTATAATTTAAAGCTACTTTTATTATAATTTAAAGTTACTTAAAAGATACTACCTCCGTTCCAGAATAACGTGCATACCACCTTTATTATCGAGTTTTAGTGAGCGAGTAGTTTATTAATATTTCAAATGATAAAGTGATTTTTAAGAAGGGGTATTATAGATCTATCTATCATCTTTTATATGTATCCTTAAAAATTACTTAATCATTTCAAATACTAATAAAAATATCGTTCGCAAAAACACGTGAAAACAGTAAACTTTTATATGCATATTTAAAAATTACTTTATCATTTCAAATACTAATAAAAAATTCGTTCGCAAAAACACGTGAAAAAGGTAAACGTGCACGTTATCACGTGACGGAGTGAGTATTTTTTGGATATGTTTAATTAAGTTGGGGGTGTTTGTACGCTCATGCAAAATTACTTCAAAAAAAAAAATATTAAGAAAAAACAGAGAAAATGTTTACTTTAATCGGTTGCAAGACAAAAAAAAATTGAATTTTGCAATGACCCAGCTAAATGCATTCTCGGATTTTCTATATATACGCATCCAAAATATTTTTAAATTAATATTTCCTTGTATTAAATGTCTCAACAGTACACACACATATACATCATATTTACAACATGAATTAGGACTCCCTTCTCCCTTAAAATTAAATTCAAGATTAGGTAATAGAAAAGAAGAAAACTAAATTCAAGATTAGGTAGAAGAAAAGAAGGAAATATAGAGGTGTGATTAAAATTAAATTCAAGATTAGGTAGAAGAAAAGAAGAAAACTAAATTCAAGATTAGGTAGAAGGAAATATAGAGGTGTAATTGGCCAAAGATACATGACAAATAAAGCATCTATCCTATTGATTAAAATAAGACAAAAAACATATGAATCCGAAATGTAATTAAAACTTAATTGGTAGCAATCTTTTGAAACAAAATTCATTGTTTTAACACAAAAATTAGATAGGGGGTAATTGTTAGACAACAGCTTGCACAGATAATTCGATTTCCAATTGACAGCAGTCGTTGATGATAAACCCATTTTTAGGATCCTCAAAGGTAGCAAGCTCCAAGAATGTTGGAAATCCCCAACTTTTATCTGAAGGTGGTGAAAGCCATTGGGAAACTGCAACAAATACGTTGTTTGATTATTCTCTCCATATAATTTGAATATATTTCAGGAAATATGATATGATACATTAAGAATATGCAGTATGTCAATTTTAGGAAAGGTTATCTTAAGATTGAGAAAAAAAAAATGCAAAGAGTTCCCTTAAGATTGAGACGGATGGAGTATTAGCTTTAACTAATTAATGATGCTTCCATAAATATGGAGTAGTTTTTGAAAAAACACTTGTCCAAATGAAATGTTGTGAGGAAAATGGTTTATGGAGAAGTGATTTTGACCCTCAAGAATAAATTGAAAAGAGACACTAAGAAAGTGATCAAACGAAGAGATGTAGAAGCACAAATGAAGACATGTTAAGATTGAGATGCAAATTAATTATATGTAGGAGTTTTACTTGCCTGCTGTTCGTTTTGTAGTTGTATTACTGATCCGGTCTCTTATGTATATGGAAAAATGTACATTCACCCTTTTGGAATCAACCAAATCGGCCTTTCCCAGTTCCATTTCCTTTAGGATATAGTAAAACTTTCCTAGTTTTGAATTTTTTAAAAGAATTAAATAAAATAGCTTCAGTGAAATGTACTTGATATATATATATTGCTAAAAAATGTATGGGGAATACAAACCATGTAATGCCTTGCGCAACAAATTCTTCCGATGCCCATATATAGCTCCCCTAGTTCTGACAAGTTTGAAATTTTCCAGTCATGCTTGTATGGAACAGTCGCATTCTTCTTCACCGAAAGACATTCGGACAATGCTGCTGACTTTTCTACGATAAATACTTCCGCACCAACAAATCCATTGGATGGATCCATCAGAGTTTTCTTGGAGATAAAGTTGGAAATGCCCCATTCCAGCTTCATTGCTATAAACCGCCTTGTTTTTGCTTTCCATGTTGAAGCAAAAGATAATTTAGATGGATTTTAGATGAAACCTTAGATCTAAAAATTCCTCCATCTTGTTTTTTATTACTCAAAATTTATAAATGGATGTTTTTATTTGATTTTCACATTCCATAGATGATAAAAACACAAATTTACCCTCTAAAACAAATCTCTTACAACTATTTCTAAATTACCTCCCATGTCACTAATAATTACACACGAAATTATCTATTTTTTATCTTATTTTCTAAAAAAAAAGACCAAATCACCCCAACAAAAAATAATTTTTACTCCTCTTAGTACTAGTAAACAACCCTCTCATTAAAATTCGTGTCAATTTATTGGTTTGAGCAATTAAAAACAAGACGGAATGAATATATTTTAGAATTTGTTGGCGAAATTAATAATGGGTGAGACCTTATGAAAAAAAAAGTTTTAGGAATTTTTTAGATTAACATACTGGTAAAAAGGAAAAAGAATGTGAATTATTTAAAACATCACTTGAGGTGTTTTGTAAAAAAGAACGAATTAAAATTAATGACTATGAAAAAATTAATTAATAATAGAAGTTGATAGTACGGTTGTTAAAATAAACCATAGAAAAGTTGATAGTATTTAGGAAAAAAAGATAAAAGCATTTAAAAAGAGCTTATAAGCTTCCAAAAATGCCCATTTTTCAATTTTTTACTTATACCAATTTTTAAGAGCTTATTTAATTTAATAAAAATAAATACAATACTTCAAATTAATTATGCACACAATTTTAAGTGATTTTAATTACTTATAATTTTTAAAAACACCACTTAATCTAAAACCGAAACCCTACTCTAAATAATCACTTAACATATTTTAGAAGATGAGAAAATACCTGATGAGTAATGATAGTTTCCGGAAATCTGATTCAACAGGAAGATGGAAAAGACAACACTGATCTCCCAGTTGTTGGCAGGTTGCAGGGAGTTTGTGTCCGAGATGGCTAAGTGCACTGACACATATTTGCTGTCTATTCCATTCTTGTCGTCATTAGGATAAAGTATTAGTCTCCTAAAACAAATGTGTAGCAATGCTATTAATTAATAAGCAACGAAAACATGGGATCAATAAGTAAACTTATACTATACTTGTATCCTCCAGCAGTAAATTCTCCAGATTCGTATCTGTGAATCCCATACTTGCCTAGCAACGAAAACGATTCCACTTTCATCAAAAAATGTGAAGGCGAAGCTTCTCTTGTTTCCAATATTGCCACTTCAGTAAAAAAAACATAGTACTTATTAGGAATTAGTCTTCCTTTAATTTAGGAATGATTTGATTGTATCTTTGTATTTAATTATATGTTGACTCAGTCCTGTAATTACCTCTATATGAGGCATTTGTTGTACGCATTAGAAAATCAATTAATCAATTTACGCTTTCATATGGTATCAAGAGAGGTAACGATCTAAAAACCCTAAAACTCATTCCTCCGCCGTCACCATGTCCAACGAATCCAATACCAGCAACCCTACGCCTGCAGCGGCCTCCACCCTTCCGCCGATCGTTCCCATCACCGCCCACCATCATCTCCCTATCAAATTGACCCTCTCAAACTTCCCCTCCTGGCGGGCTCATCTGATCGCCCTTCTCCGCGGGCATAACCTTCTCGGTTACATTGATGGCACCTTCAATTGCCCGTCACTCCTGCCCGATGGCTCCAATGTCGAAGCCGTCACCCACTGGATTCGCCAGGATCAACTGCTACTTGCAGCAATGTTCGGCTCCTTGTCTGCCGAAGTTCTACCTGTTGTTTCACTAAAAGAGACGTCGTGTGACGCGTGGAACGCCCTCACTCGCCTATGTGTGAACTCTACCGTATGCAGATCAAAGATCGATCGATCACGGAATATCTCCGTCACGTGAAGGCCAAATCCGATGAACTTGCTCTCATCGATGAACCAGTGTCTGCGGATGACCTGACCCTTTTCGTCATCAACAGTCTCGGTCCCGAGTATTCCTCTATTGTTGGACCAATACGTACTCGCGAAACCACATTTCGCTATGAGGAATTGCATGATCTTCTTCTCGAGCATGAGCTCGCTCTCAAATCGCAGGAGGACACTCAGCGTCAACTCCTTGCTACGGCCAACGCTGCAAACACTACCCGTGGTTCAAACAAGGGGAATAACCACAAAAGGGGCAACTATCGCGGCAACAACAACTCTGGTCGGGGCAATAACAATCAGTCTGGTGGAAACTTCAATCGTAATCATTCCACTGGCAATGGAGGCAACTTTAGCCCGTGGAAACAACTTCGGTCATCGTGGAGGACAGTCAGGTAATCACCATAATAACAATTCTAGAGTTGTTGTATGTCAGCTCTGTGGGTTTACAGGTCACGCCGCTCCAACTTGCCGTCGTGTCCCTGTCTCGGCAAACTATGCAAACTCTGTTGTCAACACCCCATCTCACCCATGGCTGCTTGATTCCGGGGCTTCACACAACCTCACGTCCGACCTTAATAATCTCTCGATTCATTCGGAGTATGACGGCACGGATGAAGTTCACATAGCTGATGGTTCGGGTCTTCCCATCACTCACACTGGTAAATCTGAAATTCATTTTCCAAGCAGATCGTTTATACTTAATGATGTGTTATGTGTACCCTCTGCTCGTCAAAACTTGTTATCTGTCAGTAAATTTACTCGTGCGAATAACGTATCTATGGAATTCTTTCCGTCTTGTTATGTTGTTAAGGATCTAGCCACGGGGGCGCGGCTAGTTGAAGGTCCATGTCGTGACGGCGTTTATCACTTATCTCCACCTGCTCATGCTGTGCATCAGAATAAAATTTCAGCTTCTGTTGGTGTCCGGGCATCTTCTACACTTGGCATGCCCGCCTCGGTCATCCTTCTAAGGATACTAGTTCTTTTGTTATTCGTACTTTTGATTTACCAGTATTGAACAAGTCCCGTATTTTGGGCGATGATTGTTTTTCTTGCCAGCTGAGCAAATGTCATCAATTACCTTTTCGTACTTCATCTTTTCGTGCACTTCATCCATTGCATTATATTTATACTGATATTTGGGGCATGCCCCAGTTGTTTCTGTGGATGGTTCGAAATATTTTTTGCTATTGGTGGACTTATTTTTACGTTATTGCTGGGTGTTTCCGATGAATGCTAAATCACAGGTTTCTTCTATTTTTCCGCAATTTCATGCTTTGGTGGAAAAACAATTTGGGCACTCAATCCGTAATCTATACTCGGACAACGGTGGTGAATTTGTTGCACTTCGGCATCATTTAGTCAAGCATGGTATATCTTAGCTAACCACTGCGCCTCACACTCCTCAGCAAAACGGTATAGTTGAACGTCGCAACCGCCACGTTCTTGAAGTATGTCGAGCTCTTTTACATGCTGCGTCGCTCCCACCTTCTTTTTGGTCGTTCGCCATTCAAACTGCGGTTTATCTCATCAACCGCATGCCTACCTCGACACTAGCCCGATCAAGTCCGTTCCAGGCCATTTTTGGGTCTCAACCGAACTACACTAAACTATGCACCTTTGGCTGCCATTGTTTCCCATGGCTCCGCCCGTATCGTCCTGGCAAACTCACTTCGCCGTCTCTTCCATGCATTTTCATAGGGTACTCTACATCACAAAATGCATAGATGTTTTGATCCCAAATCCGGGCGCATTTATATCTCTCGACATGTCTCTTTTCATGAGGACTCGTATCCTGGCTTCACACCTCCGTCCTCATTGTCGCAATCTGATGATCACACGCCTATCACACTATCGGTTCTACCTACATGTGCTCCATCCCCATGCCCCATGCAGGCTACGGCTCATGCACCTCACTCGCCCACTATTCTGGTCCCTGCGGTACAAGCAGATTCCCCGGCACAGCCCGCTGCCTCTCCGCATCCTGCTTCCCCGCCAGCCCCCCCACCTCCTCCGGAACTACCACAGTGTGCTCACCACATGCGCACCCGAAGTTTGAATAACATTCATAAGCCCAAAAGACTCTTCGCGGCCACAAAGCATCCGCTGCCCCCCGACGTCGAACCGTCAACTGTCAAGCAAGCCATGGATTCTCCACATTGGCGTGCCGCAATGGATGAAGAGTGTACTGCCTTACAGCGTTTTGGTACTTGGGAGCTAACACATGCTCCTCCGAACGCCAACATTATCGGGTGTAAATGGGTCTTCCGGATAAAACACAAACCAGACAGCTCGGTTGATAAGTACAAAGCTCGTCTCGTAGCGAAGGGTTTTCACCAACGCCCTGGGTTAGATTTTCGGGAAACATTCAGTCCGGTCGTAAGCCCGCCACTATTCGGACAGTTCTCTCTCTAGCCCTCCAATTCAATTGGCCCCTTCGCCAACTCGACGTCAGCAATGCATTTCTTCATGGCACTCTTGATGTTCCTGTTTATATGTCTCAACCACCAAGTTTTAAAGACAAAGAGTTTCCATCTCATGTTTGCCTTCTTCGACGTACACTATATGGCCTTCGCCAGGCCCCCCGGGCATGGTACACTGCCCTTAGCACGGCTCTACTTGGGTTTGGCTTTGTTCAGTCGGTTGCCGACTCCTCTTTATTTGTACTTAACCGTGGCGATATTCGTATGTATGTTTTGGCCTACGTGGATGACCTCGTTATTACCGGCTCAGCTCCTACTTTGATTTCGGCACTCACTAAGCATCTCATGCAAGCATTCGTGGTCAAGGACCTTGGCCCTCTCACATACTTTCTCGGTGTCGAGGTCGCTAAGTGCAAAGAGGGGCTCTTCCTCTCGCAACACAAATACACGGTTGACTTACTACGAAAATTCAAACTTGATGGCGCAAAACCGGTTGCCACTCCAATGGCTTCAAAGTTACCCACCTTAAATGGCGATACAGACGTGACCGAATTTCATAGTGCAATAGGCGGCCTCCAATACCTTACTCTTACGAGGCCAGACATAGCCTTTACAGTCAACAAGCTCGCCCAATTCATGTCTGCGCCTCTTGCCTCTCATTGGGATGCAGTCAAACGACTATTTCGGTATTTAAAGGGCACCTTACATCATGGCCTTTTGTTGAAGCGCTCCTCGTCGTTGAATATCACTGCCTTTACCGACTCTGATTTTGGGGGTGATCTTCTTGACGGAAAATCCACCTCAGCCTATGTTGTTTTCGTTGGCAGTAACCCTGTATCATGGCGGTCACGTAAACAACGAGGTGTTTCCCGGTCCTCCACGGAGGCAGAATACCGTGCCCTTGCCTCAGCCGCCTCTGAAGTTTGCTGGTTGCATCACCTCTTCACCGAACTCGGTCTACCACATTCTGCCACGCCAAGTATTCTTTGTGACAACATGGGTGCTACACGCCTTGCACTAAATCCTGTTCAGCACTCTCGGATGAAACATATTGCCATCGATCTTCACTTCGTCCGCGACTTAGCTTCCAAAGGTCGCCTCTCGGTCTCTTATGTAAATACTCTCGACCAGCTGGCCAATCTCCTCACAAAACCACTTGCTCGGTCTCATTTTCAACATCTTCGTTCCAAACTCTCTGTTGCCATGGAACGTCGATTTTGCGGGGGCGTATTAGGAATTAGTCTTCCTCTAATTTAGGAATGATTTGATTGTATCTTTGTATTTAATTATACGTTGACTCAGTCCTATAATTACCTCTATATGAGGCACTTGTTGTACGCATTAGAAAATCAATTAATCAATTTACGCTTTCATAGTACTTCAGTTGCAAACAATTTCAATAAAAAAAAGAACAGTAAAAAAAAAAAACGAAGAAAAATAATTTCATTCATACCATCGGCTGTTTGTGCAAGAGACATTGTTTCTCTAGTGCGAGTGTGTGTTTTTCTATACAAGGTATTTTAGGGTTCTTTACGTATTTATAGACGAATAGAATACATCCTTGACTCTTTTCCAAAATCTTCCGGTGCTATACATCAAAGATACATATATTTTATTATATATAATACCTATAAAATATATATAATTTTCTAAAACTAATATATTATATGCATGCATTCACATAAAATTTAAATATTTTTAATAATTTAATTAGGCAACTAATTTATATTACATAATAATATTCAATTGAAATAACACATCTAATATCAGTAATATGACATTAGAGTTTTAGCCTTGAAGAAGGTAAACATTTATTAAGGGCAAAATAAAAATTCACATATTTTGAATACGAAGGAAAAGTTAATAAAGATTAATTCTATAATATTGATCTACAACATTTTGATCAAATTTTAATTTAACCACAATTATTAATAGTTTAGTGTAGGCAGACACTTTTGTTTAGATTTACAAGGATAAATTCGAACATATTTCTTCTATCCCATTGTATTTGTCCCACTTTTCTTTTATGTACGTCCTACTATAATTTTCTCAATCCATAAAAAAAAAGTAACACTCACTCACTCCACTTCTCATCTATAAAATAAATATAAAGGTCCATTAACTATTATTTTAATATTATTCCTTAAACAATTTAACCAAAAAAAGTGGGGCAAATATAATAGGACGGTATCATATACCCATCTAAATACGCTGTCGTACTTGCTTTATATTGGTTGTGACTTGTGAATTGTGATATGGTAGTAGAGCGATATCCTGAAGGTAGAAAGCGGATCTGCCAGTATAATTAATGGAGTTCCTTTTCATCTTGAGAGAGATTTAATTCTGGAAATATAATTGACATTCTCAAGATGACATTTAAAATGAAAAATCTGAACAAAGGTAAAATATACATAACATTTTCCATGATTATTAAGAAGTCATTAAAGGAAACAACATGAGTTGTAGCTAGAGAAAATATGAAGAACAAATGGAGCAAATGATTAGCCCGGGGCTAAGGTGTGATTATCGTCATCATTCTTTGGCCACAACAGGTTGCTCGTCGTTGAAGTAGTCGTGCCTGTTAGCATGAAAACAACTTGTGACATGCCTCAATCGATCAATCTGAAACAATACAAATATGGACAAACAGACTTACCGAATCTTCCGGGTGAGCTGGTAGATGCCAGTACCAGCCATTACAATGTTTACACTAAAAAGATTCCAGTTTTTCTGCAGCCCACAATAGAATAAGTAGAGACGTTGTTAGATAGCTCAGCATTACAGAACCAAAACGTTATTGACATGATATGAATCTATAGAGAGATAAAATGGACAAGCAACCAAAAGAGAAGTAAAGATATATGCCACAAAGAGAGTCAAATATGCATGCATAAATGCATACATATACAAATATGTATGTGAATGTGTGAGAGTCCAATACTTATGTGGCGCTGATTATCAATCTTTGGGTAGACCATGTTCTACAATCACCTTAACTAATCAATTCCTTATTTTCTCTTCTTAAAAAAGAGGGAAAAGAAAAAAGAGCAGGCATATTGCTAGTATTTGGTAACTAGTTTCACTTATTACCCACAAAAAACATTATGAAAATAAGACACAGTGATTAAGAGAAATAAAAGGCTTTGTATCATCTCAAAACAAAACCAAAATAGAAAATTAAAGGAACCAATGCACTTTTATGCTCTTACACTAGGTTAACCAGTTATGATGAAGTAGACATCAATATATCTGAAGTGAATTCATTTGTACAAAAAAAGTATTCTAGCTCTGAAATAATTAATAAAATTCATTTAGTAACAAAAGTAACTCTAAAACAGGTTATCTACTCTGCTTAAGCCTTAAGGCATCTGCTGAACAACCTTGGGTCTTATTGCAACCAAATGATTTGATCTGTTTAGAGCACGAGTACATACACTAAAAAAATTGAACTGGAAAATATTTAATAAAGAGAGATTTTATTGTAAGTGATTGAGGTACTTGAATGTTTTAGAATTTCCACAAGATAATCAGTGTTGTCACTGATTTCTACACTCGTATGATTTTACTGCCTTCTAGTTTTCTTCCAGTATTATGATCTGAAACTTCTGAACCAGTATACAAAGTATAAATATGGTATTAGGTTTCCACAACTACATGTTCTTTTCTACTTTTTCTAGCCATACACACATCATGAGATTGAATACATACGTGTTTAATATCAAAATATTAGTTATCAGGACAGATTAAAAACTTTTTTTTACTCTCATCATGCATAACAACACATAGAAAGAGAATTAACATTTACTAACCATACAGTCAAAATATGTCAAGTTGAACTTACAGGAGTAATAACAGTGCTGTAGCGCGACCAGATAACTCCAGTGGCTGTAACAGCTGCAAAGGAATTTCATAGGAATTAATGAGATTAGTTACATGAAAACCAAACGAGAATAATATTAGCTGTATGCCACCAAATTTGCAAGCCCACAAAACAAATCAGTTGGGTCCTCTATGAAAGTTGAGAGCAGGAAAGATCATCAATCATAACTTACCGATTTGCTGGGGGTATGAAACTTTCTCCGGAGGTTTAGTGGAGTCAGCAAGATTGGCTATGCTAATGCCCCACTTGAAAGTTGGTGCCCAAAAATGAACTATGACAACAACAAAAGAAAAAAAGATAAGTTATCTAATTATAGATGGGAACATCAGTCAAAGTGAACATATGTTAAACTGAACAAAAGGTGAACTTAATCTTACAGATACATAAAATCATGCATCCCAAAAGAATCGACGCAGTAAATTTTCCAAAATTGGGTCAAAAACAATAATATATGAATGAAGAAGCTTTATATATTCAAGGTAGCCATAAAATTTCAGATAGAGAAAGTGCTGAACTTCCTTTGTTTCTTTTTGGGATGAGAAACCGGTAAACTTTTATTTATTAAAAACAAGATGGTAAAAAGGGACAAGGAATCCCTATCAAACCCTGCTTCCTTCCGCATCAATTCCAAACAAAATAGTAAACTTTTCCTCTATTTTCGATTGTTTTAGCGTTTGAAGTTGGAGACAGGTACAATTGATAATAATGCACAGCAATTCTCCATATTTGTTGGTTGCATAGAGACTGAGATTAGTTTTTCACAAAGGGCCTCAAATATTTAGAGCTTTCCTCTATTTACCGATAGAAAATTACAAGAAATTGATGTCATTCCTTTCAAAAACTTATTCTACATCTTTCAATTCAATAATTCAATTTCTGTTAATATAGCCATCCCCCAACAGATTAGCGAAGCAACACAAGAAAAACAATCCTAATTAGAAAGGGGTGGGAATTCAAGTAAAACCCTATTAAAATAATCGTAATCGTAATTCGCAGAATGCGATTGTTGCTCACATCCAGAATTGGGAGGTCACAAGCACACATACACAAAACGAAAAGCAACAAGTACACAAGACATATATATTCTAAACGAATACAGCGACATTAAATGTATACGATTGGATAGCAAACTAGAATCTGAATTAAACATTATACATCTACCGTATAATTCAAAAAAAGAAAGGAATGAAATTGAAAAAAAGGGGAGGATATGAATTATATCTGACTGGTTTTAGGTCCAGCAGGGTGATTCCACAAAGCTTGCAGTTTGGATGTCGCCATTGGATCTCTTCACTTCTTTTTCTTTCTGTGTCTCTCTCCCTCTCTAGAGAGTCGCGAGAATTTCTACTGCCGGTGAGTTGAAACTAATGGGCCACCCGCATTTGTGCCTTCAATCTTTCTCTAATAAGGTGCCCTCCATTTTATTTTATTTTATTTTTATTCTTTTTCCATTTTATGGCACCTGACTTTTCCTTTTCCCTTAAATACCATTATCACTAGTAATAAAGTATATGCAATGTTCCAAATTTGATAAATTTTAGGTTTCCCACTTTCCCCTTAAGAAAAAAAAGAAAAATGCCCTAGTTTATTTGATCCATTTTTTAATAGTACAATTTTAAATTAAATTAAATTGGTGGTAGGAAAAAAACTTTATCTCACTAAAAAACTCTCTCAGCTTCACTTTTTCGCAACCTCCCCACCGCCACCGTCCGCCTTTCACCTCCATCTTCCTCGTGCTGCGGCGGTGACCACAGCCACCCCCGTCTTTTCCTCTCGCCTCTAAAGCTCTTGTAGGGAGGGTCTTCGTTGATGTTTCTCGGACCGACGGGTTGCTCTCTCCCACCGGAGCCAACGGTGACTGGTCGTGGATCAACCTGTTAGGATCCTTTTCTTTCTGTTTAAATAGTCTTAGTTTTTGTAGTGTTTCTTTCTTCGTCTAAGTTTCTAGACGCGTTGTTAGTGCTTTTTGCCTGTGTCTTCCCTTATGTGGGTTTTTTTTTCCTTTGTGGGTTTTATTTCGGTTGTTTTCTTTCTTTGTTATGTTGGTTGGTGCGCCCTTGACACATCTTAGAGGAACTGAATTTTGCCTTAGCGTGGGGCTTTTCTTTGTTTCATGTGCTTACACCTTGGTTGTGCACTTGTTTGGTTCTACCCTCTTCGGTTCCTCACGATTGGTTCGAGGCAGGCTTTAATTCAGACTTTCAGTTGTTGTAGGATCGGGCTTGTATTGTGTACCGTTTCTTAAGAATGAAAGCCTTTTTCCTCAAATTTTTTTTTTTAATTAAATTAGTGAGTTTTAAATAACACCGTCTCACATAATACCTTGTCTTAAATAAATTGATTTGGCCCAATTAAGGGGTTACAGGCCCAACTAAGGGGTTCAGTTTTCATATCATTTCGTACTACACAATTTTTTCCTAGGTAGTCGTCCTCTCGCCTGTGTTGGGAGCAAATACTGGCGTAATCTGTGGTGCCATGGATCCACAGGGCCAAACAACTTCACTTCAACGGCTCCAAAACGTTGAAAAGGTACTTTCTTCTTACGTTTCGAGATCCTTTTTTTTTGTTATTATAATTGTTGGACATGGTGATAGAGTTTTGAGATAATTTGTGTGAAACCACTGAAGCAAATTGTCCTACTTCTGGTGCTTGTAAAATTGTCTAACATGGCTGGAAATCCCAACACTGATGGCAAAGTTGTCGTAGCTGAAATTAAAGAGTAACGGCCCCCCTTTGAGATTTGGGGGTTGGGTTAGGATGTTTTACAATATGCTATTTCCCTACCAAATTCCTGAGCAACAAGCTCTCTTGCAATTGAGCAATTATAGTTTGATGCTTGTGTGTAGCAATCAGTGTAGAAGCTTTTTTTTCTCTTCTTACTGTTGTAGATTGTAATTTTCTTTTTAAAACTTGTGCCCGACTCTGAGCTTCCTTAATTACGGTATTGCTTTCTGGAAGAAAAAAAATTCCAGCAACTGCACTATAAGTATAAAATTTGTGTTCTTTGTATTCACAGAGAATAGTGAGGGTATTAGAGCTTGCAGGTGGAGTAATGGAGGAAATGGCCAACCCTAGTGGGACTAGACAGGATCTTGTCAACAGCCACTGCAGCGAGTTCATGCAGTTAGTCAAGGTCTTACACTTTTATTCCCCTAATTTATAGGGATTGTGTCCAATTATATATTTGAGGGAAAGGAATGCTAGGGATTTTAGTTTAGTAGTATAATTTATTTTAATTCTACGGGTTTCTATGAAAAATCCTTGTTAGTTGTTACCCTTTCTTTTATTTGTTTATATAGGACATCCAGATGACGCTCCGAGAGGAAATTAAGAGCGCGTGTGAGTATCGTCCATTTGAGAAGTGTGACTATGTTCCAAGAATATCGAACGAGATTTGTTGCAAGAAACTGGAATATGTCATTGCACAACTAGATGAGATGAAGCAAACAATTGACGAATATGATGACAGCTTGAGGCCGTACCCTATGGAATTGTGACTATATCTGTTGGGGCTATGGCTGTGTTATATACTTATATAGAGCTGGTCAATTCGAGGACAGCAAAAACTTTTAGAATGCTAATTTATTTTGAACTTGTATGAACTCAATACTAGTAATTGTCCCAGAAAATACATAATTATTAACTTTATCTTGTTTGATTTTAGTAACTGCTTTTATTGACATTCCATTTGATGCCTTGTGTTGAGTGGCCGCTTAGTTGTTTTTCCATGTCATGCTTTTGTATTCAAGGTTCTCAATTGTTGTAGAAAAAATAGTAGAACTGATATAATTTTCCAGCATACTCCTGTAGTCCTATTTGTTATGTATAACAGTATTTATCTCTTGATTGAAACTGTGCCTTGGAGAATCTTCTCTTCTGTCAGCATGTCTGAAATGTAATTGCAGTTACAAACGAGGGCAGGTGGTTGGATTTTTTTATTTTTTTTTTGGGTAATTATGTGCTGGAAATTTGTCATTATTTATTCTCTATGATGGTTTTTTCTGTTTTCAGTGTTTATGTTATAGCTGTGGATGGCATATAGTATATATCATCTGAAGAAGACAACTTTCGAAAGGGTGATTAGACAACCACCAAGATGAATGGCAGAGAAATTCAATTATATTCCAATCCAGTAGATATAACTTCTATTTGATGCAAAAGGATGAACATCTCACAAGATTGACTGGAACTGTTTCCATTCTGGATCTCTCGTAGGCAAATCTTCTCTTACATGTATAGCAACCACTTATATATTAGGGCGTTTCTGAGAATCTGAATACTCTTTTGTTATGGGCCCAGAGATGCTCTACACTCGGAACAAACAGGTAAGTTAATGCAAAACAATTTAAATTTGTGACCGGTATATGCTAATGGTTCAAAACCTTATTTGTATCTGACATATTTAGAAACTAGTGTTTGTGCTTTAGATTGTATAACATGCCTGTAGGGAATAGGGATCCCTGTCTTTGTACGCATCTCTATTTATCAAATAAAATTCAGTCTCCTTTTTCATAAAAAGGTAGATGCTGAAGGTAAATTATATATGCACTAGGCACTACATTGTATGATGTACGGTACCACCTTGTAACTTGTAAGGTTTCCATCTGCCAAAATGTCGGAATTATTTTAGTCCAGAAAGGAAGATTGAGAAAATATAGCATGTTTATTAAAACATTCAATTGTCTTTTGATATCCAGACAGTAAATCATTAAGTTTGATTTCAAAAAACATGTTCCCCCTACATGTAAACTCTGTGAATAGTTCACGAAGATGCAGTTCATCATGTCTGAATCTACTTAAATGTGATTTCACCTCTTTATAAGCTGACCATTTTTTCAATTGTTTGTTGCAACATGACTAGTATGCGCTCTTCGGACAGTTCATGTTCTTTTTCATTGATGTTATATTGTATACTGGAAATGACGATGCTAATGAATCTCAGGGCAGCCATTGTATGTAGTGAGTACCTCAATGGCTGAAATTGAATGCTCTATTGCAATGAGGTTCACAGGTTTATAAAGACGCTACTAGTGTGTCGAGGAAGGTAAGCAGTTGTTGAGAAATAATGTTGAATATGTGAGGGGTAGATGCTGATGGTAATTATAGAGACACAAAAACTTGTATATGAGATTGGTTCATAGAATACGGTTCACAGGAGACTGACTCATAAGTATAAATACGAGGTGTGCATTGTGTGCTTGATGCTAGAATGCACCTAGTTGGGGTGCAATGTTGTATGATGCAATTTACTGTTACCAGGCTGTGAGGCTTTGAGCAGTAAATTTGTTGCTGAAAGCCAAAGGGTTGTAATTGGAAGGGAGGTCACATATCTTTTTTGAATTCTTTTTCCAGAAAAGGAGTAGATCAATGCATTCTGAGTTGGTAAAATTCAAAAAGTAAGTAGAAAAGAAATTCTCTCTGTTTTTGTCAATTTTTTTATAATCTTGTAAATTACAGTCTATTCTCTCTTTAAAAGAATATTGCATATTTATTTATTTTAGCATCATTTTTTTCTAGAATCTCAAAATATAGATGATTGAGGAGGTGCTTGATTGATAACTTTGGAGGTGGAGAATGATAAAGTATTGGTATAATACAATGATTCTTTACTGCAGTAACTTCATATCTAAAAATTAAGGAGTTGTCATTTCTTAAGATTTTGAAAAATGAGCATTTAATTTTCTTTTCAAATATTCCTTCAAATAAAAATAAAAATAATATTTTTCTTTTTTTAGTTAACTCATTCCTTCTCTTTAAAAAATAAAAACCAATTGATTGTATTCCTAAAATATTTGGCCAAACCAAGAAAAGATAATGATTATGACGTGACAAAATATTTAGTCTTCAGTAGTTTAAAGGGTAACGTTAATGCTTTGTCAAATTCAGGGCTTCCTTCCAATTAATATTGCTACTATTCATACATTAGTAACAAGAATAAAATAACCGTCTAGATTACTGATAAATAAATTTAAAATATATTCAGAATAATGAAATCAGTGCAACGCTTATAACTAATAATAAAAGCGCTCTTTGGGAACTGGGTTGGACACATAAATCGCAATTGAGCGAGTCAAGCAAAAGCGTATACAAACAAGTGTATATGACGGCGGAGATGGGAGAGGGAAAATGAAGTCCCTTTTAGGCAAGTCAATAACTCTGTTTGCACTCACTTTTGGTATCACCATTTCATTCGTGCTTCTCAGTCACGAAAGCCCGCATCCGACTAAACCCGGCCCGATGGCGCGGAGCTTCGTATTGTGGCTGCACGGTCTGGGCGATTCGGGCCCTGCCAACGAGCCCATCAAGACCTTCTTTACTTCCCAGGTGTTCGCAAACACCAAGTGGTCCTTCCCTTCCGCCCCTTCTAATCCTGTCACTTCCAATTGTAAGTTTAAAACCATCATTTTATATGTATGTGCTTGTAATTGCAGATCGTGTTATTTTTGGTAGCGTTATGCATTTTTTGCTTCAATTTGATTTCTCAATTGCGTGATTGTTAAGGTGCAAGGAATGAGCGAGGAAGGGTAGGGGGCACTGGCCCCTGAGATTTTGAAAATTTTCAGGGTATTTTTAGTAATATCACATTTATATAGTATAAAAAATATTTAATCACATATATATGTTTGAATAAAACTAAGTTGTTCTACTTGAACTTGACAATGAATTTTATCGTTGACGTGAGTTTAGATGAAAATTTTTCTACAATTACTAGAATAGGAGATCTTACTCAAAAGATGGTTGTTATAACAAAAGTCATATTGTATTTTCATTTGTTTATTTGCTTGTTAAGTCATTATTGATCTTATTCGTTGCCACAACTATAGTGGGAATAACATTTTCAACAATGCAACTTATCTAGAGTTAATTACTTAACCAAATGGGAGACAAAATTTTGAATTAATAATTGTTTGGTTGTATAGAAACAATATTTTTCAGACAGATAGTAAAAAAACAATCAAGCAATGTTTCCAAGTCATGAAGAGTCCGAGGATGAATGTTATAGTTTAATGTCATGTAATTACGTTTAAAATTGATATTATATAAGTATGTATTGGTTTATGTTCCTATTTTAAACTTTTATTTTCGAACATTTTATTACTATTAGTTGGAGAAAAAGTTTTTTGGTCCCATGACTTTCTTATAAATCCATTTTTCGTCCCAAAAACATTTAACTATTTAATTTTGGTCTCATAGCTATCTCAACTGTCCAATTTTAGTCCCATTTCGCTGAAAAATAAAAAATTTTGTCATTTTCGATAATGTGCAAGTCACGTATCGGTTAAAATTGGGGGTTTCTAAGCTCGTTCATAGCTGACGTGGACGTTGACTGATAGATAAAATTTCATTTTTTCTGCAACTTAAGAGGAAGTTTCTTGTTCTTTCTATTATTTTTTTTTAAATGATTTTTTGTTTAATAGTAAACGTCTTTGTTAGCTATGAGCTCGAAAACCTTCAATTTTAACCGACTGGTGACTTGTGCATGATAAAAAATGATAAAATTTTCTATTTTTTGTGAAAATGAGACCAAAATTGGACATATAGATAGTTATGATACCAAAATTAAACATTAAAATTTTTTTGGACGAAAAACAAATTACAGAAAAGTTATAGGATCAAAAAACTTTTTCTCTCCTATTAGTCGGGCCCCCCTGGTTGAAAATTCTGGCTCCGTCACTGTTAAGGTGTGTTAGTAAGAGAAATTACAGCGAGCCCTCACTCCGATATGTATAATGTATTTATGTTAAAATGAAAATTGTTGAATTTTTGGAACAGTAGTGTTAACTATCCAATTGCAGTGTATTGTAAAACTAGTCACAGTAATTTTGATAGCATCATCATCGTGGTGATTAAAGTTGATGTTTTATTATAATTTCTCAATTCAAACTCACGCAATTGCTTCCTTAGAATTATTAATGAGGAGGCAGTTTCAGGTACTAACAGAGATGTTGTTTGATGTCTTTTGGGGTGTTCTGAGAGAAGAACAAGAAAATGAGTGCAGTTCAATTGTGGCATACTAGTAAGAATATATATTGGATAGTATATGTGTGTGTGAGCGTCTTTATGTACATGGTAAAACCCTGAGATAAGAGGCGATTGAAAAGGAACAAAAAAGTATCTCTGGGTTGCATCTGGGTTGAATGATTGGGAATTAAGAATTTCATCCTATTGAGCTTGCTTGGATAATTTTGAAATGCTATAGAGCATTTCCAGGCACGTTCAATTTGACATTGTATTTAACTATTGGATTCATGGCTCATGTATATCTCAAAATTATTGGTGTTCTATGCTTAATGTCACATTTATTGGTCATTGAATCTAAAAAATGGAAGGTGGAAAAAGAAAAACGGAACATATGATTTAAGCCTTTTCAAGTCTTTCCTCTAAATCCTTTCTTGAAATCCACATCCTTTCAACCTGACTCAAAATATTGTGGTATACACAAAATTTGATAAAGTGAAGTACATATTTATTCAAAAAAAGTAATCAGGGAGCTTGATATTTCATTGATCCACCTCTTTATCAGTAATTGAATTTAACCAATAGTAAATGATTTAAACGCCTGCTATACTATTGTGAAATTCTGAGACTCATCTTAGAGAAATGAATGTTTTGTAGGCAGAGTTAGCTTCATTGTTACTGTTTATATTTCCATTGTAAATTAAATATCGTCATCTAATGCTGCTCTTTTCACCATATGTTTAAATTATCTTCTAGATGGTGCTGTGATGCCTTCATGGTTTGACATTCACGAGCTACCTTTGACAGCCGTGAGTTCTTCTTCTCTATTATCTGTAGTTTAAAGTTTACATTTTCTTTTACAATTATGTATTTATTGACTTAGTTATATTTTAGTTGAGCTTGCCAAGTTGTCCTATTTCACACAGCATAGCAACCATATCTCAGTCATTGGCCATGATGCCGGCAAGTTTGTGTATCTGTACCATGAAATATACAGAACTTTACTAATAATTTAATGTTTTATGGTTACTCAATAGTTTGAACGTCTTTAATCTTTGATCCATCGCATCTCGTATTCATAGCTTCACTAAGAACATCCACAATGGTACATCCAATGAGTGTTTAATCGTTGGATGGATGAAAGTTGGTGTTTAAAACCATTGTGGGTGTTCATTAGATTGGAGAGAGAGTGTCATCCATCCAATGGAATGGATGGAGAGAGAAAATGTTTTTTTGGAGAAAAATAGGTAGAAATGAGGTGAATGTGGGGGCCACAAAAGGTGTATGGATGGATGAATGATTAATAAACCATTGTGAGAGTGTGTTTAAAGAATTGAATTTTTACAAGTTAGTAATGTGGAGATGATGTGGAGGAGAGAGAGTGGATAGATGGATGAATTTTCATCCATCCATTGTGGATGCTCTAATAGGTGCTGGGAATCGTATGGTTCTTCCTACCAAATATTCACACTCACATGTGACGTTTTGTGAACTTGATCATTGCTCTGAAATGAGATTCTTACAGTGTTGTGCCACTTCAATCAATTGTTCATAGCTGGAAATAAAGTCCTGATTAAATTAAGTAAAGGAAATTCTGAATTACAGGATTCTCCAAAGGATGAAAGTAGTGTGGTCAAAGCAGTTCAGAATGTCCACGCTATGATAGACAAAGAGGTAGCTGCAGGCACCAGTCCTAACAATATCTTTATATGTGGATTCAGCCAAGGAGGTCTGTCTGTCTCCCAGAACCATTAATTCATTGTATTGATTAAGCATGTCTTTTTGGTGTTGAATTAAAATGAATTTGCTAGGTGCCTTGACATTGGCAAGTGTTCTGCTGTATCCAAAGACTCTGGGTGGAGCTGCAGTATTTAGTGGGTGGGTCCCATTTAACTCTTCAATTCTAGAAAGGGTTACACCAGATGCAAAAAAGGTTAGTTTCTCTGTTGGTATTACTTATCCTTTAGTTAAATATTTCACCTTTAGCATCTACAATTTCATGCTACATACCATATACTAGTTTGTTTACCTTATTATGCGTCTTGTACAATTTGTGATTCTTTATGATGTAGTGGTGTTGAGTTACTTGAATATAGCTGCTATTTCAATTCCTTCTCAATTGTCAGTTTAAATTTCTTGTAAGATGCTGTTGGGTTCCTCTTTTATATCTACATCCTGGGATTTCGTTAAGGACTTATGCATCAACTTTATGTCATATAGTTGGGCCTATAATCTGGAATGGAGTATTTATTATTTTAGTTTATTGAGCTGGCCGTATAGATACAAATCAGCCGTATTCATTTGCTACAAACTCTTCGACCATAATATACACTATTCAACTAGAATTGATATTTTGTTTGCCTTTATGCATCTTATCCAAGTTGACTTGAATATAGCTGCCATTTGAATTTCTTCTCAACTTTCTGTTTAAATTTTCTTGTGAGATGCTGTTGGTTTCCTCTTCTATATCCTGGGATTTCGTTAAGGACTTCTGCATCAACTTTTTGGTCTGACAAATGTGAATGCTGATGCTTTTCACTAATCATCATATTTTATGTTTGTTGAAACATTTGATTTCATTTCATTGTTTACTGTTTTAAGGGACACCAAACTGCTGGACTACAGGCTTAAGTGAATGGAGTACTTGTTATAAATATAATGTCCGGATTAATGTTTATATTCGATATTGTTGTATGAATTGTGCATACCATATCTAAGCTTAAGATTGCTTATATCTTTCCTTAGTAGTTGCTGTGTTTTCCCCATTTTCAAGCCAAGTGCTTTAACAAAATTAGTAGAATTCAGCATTAAAACACTAGAAACTTTGCAGAAGACATTAATTTTGATTTCCAAAATCATATTGACCCTACGCGTTTACAACAGAACAATTTTATTCAAACCTCTTAAATGTTGATTGATTACAATACACGTAAATTGATTGCATAAAGAATGTGATGATGCTAATTTGGGTATGCCTACAGACACCAATCTTGTGGTCCCATGGAGTGGCTGATAGAACAGTGCTATTTGAAGCAGGACAAGCTGGTCCACCCTTTCTTGAAAAAGCTGGCTTCAGCTGTGAATTCAAGGTAATACCACTCAACTCTCCTCCATTGATAGGTTCTTATAATTTTTGGATTTGGTAGTCACAGTATTAAATAATGCAACCCAACATATGTAAATGCACATTTATATATCATTGCACTTGCTGCTGTGTGTTTAATATTTAAGCAGTACATGTATAATTGGTTCTTCAAAAGCGTTGAGAATATGAGGGTCATATCAATATCACACTCCAAATTGCCAAATAATGATAATTGAGGCACACTTGCATGAGACTGTCTCACGGTGAGACGGGACATAAGTTAGATATTGACGCTTAAACATTTTAAAAGAGATTGATGTTTTTATACTAAGTTGTACCCCGACTCATGCATGAGACTATCTCATATGAGTTTTTGTAATGATTAGTTTGGTTGTGATTTCAGGCTTACCCTGCTCTTACTCACTCCATAAACAATGAGGAGCTCCGGGATCTGGAATCATGGATAAGCTCTCGTTTACAGACCACTTCTTGAAGAGTGCAAGACATATAATACGACACACTGTAATAGAATATCTCTGACATTAACACCTCCATTTATATCTTTTTAACATTTTCTTTCCTGATTTTTGATTCAATCTTATCATCTATGGAAAATTGGAAATTCATATTTTGCCCTTTTTTTAACTGTAAGTTATACACTTATCAAACTCTGATCTTATTACTGTTATCTACCCGTTAGTAGTTGTGCAAATGCACAGAAGTCGAGAGAGTAAATGTGCCGGGGACATTAAACTTGAAGTGCAGATTAAAATATAGGTGGTTAAACACATGTTGTCACAAGATTGGAGAGAAAAAACTTTTGGTAATCACGGTATTACTATTAATTACTACATTCGTCCCAAGATAACGTGCACGCTACCTTTATTATCGAGTTTTAGCAAACGAATTGATTATTAGTATTTGAAATAATAAAGTAATTTTTAAGGAGGGGTATGATAGATTTGTCTCTCTTCTATTATATTTTCTTTAAAAAATACTTTATCATTTCAAATATTAATAAAAAAATTGCTCGCTAAAAATACGAAAAAAATAAACGTGCACGTTATTTCGGGATGAAGGGAGTATACAATTTAATACAAAGTAATATTGTTCAACATACGAAATATCACTGTTTAATAAATTTAAATATATATATTTATAATTAAATATTTTTAATTGGTAATGGGATATTTTGCATGCTAAAAGATGATATTTCAAATGATTATACGTAAGTTTAGTTCACAAGGGATCTACTTGAGATTTTATTGTTGAATTAAGTATAGCATGCTTTTCTTTTTAAACAGAGTAGATCTCCAATGGACAAGTTTCAAAATATGAAATTTATATCATTGCACGTGTATAATAATATCATAACATTTATCAACTGATATTATTATATTTATAAATTAATTTTATATTATTAAATACTATGAATATTATTTATAAGATTAATTATATCAATTTATAAATATAATTGTATCAATTTCATACTATAAACTAATTTCACATTAAATTTTGTGTTAAGCAAGAGTAGTGTTTTTTAAAAGCAAACCCTATTTATACAGTTTAGAAATTGATAAATAGTATTACAATTATATGTATCGATAAATAGGATAAATAGGAGTATCAATTTTTTTTAATATGTTCTAAATCTACTTGAATAATATATTATGCACATTCTCCTTGCTGCTAGACTACTGCCTTTAGCATATAGGCATATAGATGTACCGATTTGTACTTTATTTGGTGGCTGGAATATAACTTGTATTTCCGGCTGTCAATTTGGTGAGTAATAAATTTTCCTGATTCAAAAATAAAAAATAAAAAATTAAACAAAGCATAGCATCCCTTCACCGGTGTTTGATTTGTGAGCATAAATGTAATGAATTTACTTTTTGGCGGGAGTTGTATGAGACAATAGCGAGATTTTATTGTTGAATTAAACATAGAGTGCTTCACCTTTTGAAGAAACTATGGCGAGGAATACTGGAAATATCTGTATGGGTAAATTGTAGTATAAAAAAAAAATTAGAGGTTTGCCAAATTTAATAATAAAAGAATGGTGGTTTTACGATTATTTTATTGGTTGATACTATATGATCCCTTCGTTCACCAATCTTATGCACAGCTGACTTTTACACGCATTTTTGCGAATGAGTTTTGTATTAGTAATTGAAAGGATAAAATGACTTTTTAAGAAAGAGTATGATAGATGAGAATACAAATGATAAAATAACTTTTAAAAAAGAGTATGATAGATGACTTTTCATTTATCACACTTCTTCTTAAAAGTCATTTTATAATTTTAATTACTAACACAAAATTTGCTCGCAAAAATGCGTGTAAAAATCAACCGTAAATAAAATTAGTGGACGAAGGAAGTAATATAAAATAAAAGTGTGGGTCTCATCAATGCACATTCAAGTGCACTGTATATTCATAATGTATTTTTGAATTATGTAACTTTTTATATTAAAATGAAGTACAATTTATTTATAATAAATCGTACTCCCTTCGTCTTATTTTAGATTATTCATTTACTGGTTGGCTCCTATTTTTGCGAGCGAGTTATTTATTAGTATATGAAATGATAAAGTGATTTTTAAAGAGTTGTATGATGGATGGGGTAGGACTATCATACCACATCTTAAAAATATCTTTATAATTTCAAATATTAATAAATAATATGTTCGCTAAAACACGAGTCAAACAGTGAATGGACAATCTAAAATAGAACGAAGAAAATATAACTATTTTTTCATATTTAATAGTTGTATAATTCAATATAAATAAATTGTAATATTTTAGTATAATAAGTTGTACGATTATAAAATATACTATGAGTGCACAGTATATCCGAAATATATACAAAATTTAGGCAAAATAAAATTATAAAAATTCATAAAATAATTTCACAATGAGATTGAACATAACTTTAACTTGATGTTTTAACACTTTTTAAAAGGAATAAATGTTGTTTTCTTTAATTTTTACGCTCTCTCGCGTATTTTTATTTAAAAAAGAAATGTCCTAGAAAATTTGATTAGGTGAAACTCCACCTATGGATAATTACAAGGCCAAAGTATAATTTGGGCTAATGAGGCCCAAAGCCCGAGGGCGGCCTTAAACATTGCTGAAATGTTGCGCTGCAACAGACAGAGAGTGATGATTTCTAAAAAGTAGATATGACCAACAGATTCGCTGCGGGGCCCTCATCATACTGCCAACCAATCAAATCTCATCCTTCCCCCAATACAAACTATTGTTCAAAAACCCCTGCGTCGCACCTGATCCCTCCCCCAATATACGTCACCCTTTTCCGTGCTTCAAGCAAGCATCAAAACTCATCAAAAACCCCTCTCTCTCTCCTCTCTTTAATTTGTTAACCTAAACTCCCTCTCTCTCTCTCACTCTACTCTGAAGTTGTATTCAAATATGAAAAAGCTTTACCGGAAAAGTACGGTGCATCCGACGCCGTCTGTTGTTTCGGAGCACCTTCTCTCCTTTCTTCCGGCGGCGATTTTGATTTTGACCGCCGCCCTGTCTCCGGCCGAGAGGGAGGTGCTGGCGTACCTCATATCCTGCTCCACCGCCAATTTTTCCAACAGCAGCCGCAAGTCCGCGCCGAAAACCGCCGCCGCGAGCGGCTCCAAGGGCGGCGGCGACGATCACGCGCCCTGCTTCAACTGCAACTGCTTCCGCTGCTACATGAGTTACTGGGTGAAGTGGGATTCGTCGCCAAATCGGCAACTGATTCACGAGATTATTGACGCGTTTGAGGAGAATAATCTGTTGAACGAGAGTAGGAAAGAAAAGAATAAGAAGGAGAGAAGAAAGGGGAAAAACGTTAAACCGAATAACATCGGAATCGGATTGAACGAGTCGATGAAATCGGAGGTGAGTTTGACAACCAAGGACGATTTTGGCTTCGGCGAGTCAATCTCGGCGGCGGAAGGCGGCGGCGATGAGGAGAAAACAGTGGAGGTGGAGGAGGAATCGGAGAAAGGGTCTGTGAGGAGGTTTGTTAGTTTTCTTGGGGAAAGGGTATGGAGTGTTTGGGGTTGAAAGAAATTTGGGGGTATATGATGATATTTAAACAAATTAAGGTTGGTTTTTTTTGCTTATACAATCCAAGCAAAATTTCTCATTTTTGCAGCAATCATATCTGTTTTTGGTATGTAAAACACCGCTTTCCTTCCCTTCTATAATGTAAATTACATCTAGTCTTATATCATTGCTCTTTCCTTAAATCTTGCTAATTTCTGGGCTTTTGATTATCTTTCCATACTAGTGCCACCTATTTCATTAATTGCATCTCACATTATTTACTTCATCCGTTATTTGATTTTGGTAAAACCCACATTAAGTCTCCGTTTGAATTTATACTACATCCCTTTTATAGCATTTTCCAGTTTTCCCAATTGCTTCCATTCAAACTTGTAACTTGTTGACTGAGTTTCACTCACTCTTCATCCTTTTGCTTTTATTGACATGAACATCACATTAATTTTGTCACTTTAAACTTCATTCTGATCAGTAATTTAGCAAAGCTTTCTATTTTAGACAAAATCGAACCAATTTTTTTTTTCCTTTCAGAAAAAAAATTGGTTCGATTTTCACTTAATTCACTGGTCGGCATTGGTGTGGCCATTTCTTGGAAGTATTTTCAAGTTGAGTCCCATTAAAATTTGACAAGTTTTCATTGGTTTTTTTCCTTTTTATCTTCTGCTAAAATTTTGCTGCTCTTTGTTTTCTCCCCTGCATTATTTGTACGTTTTCGTTGAGTCATGTTTTTCTTTTTTGTCCATGTCATCTATCTTTTTCTATCACAATTTGTACTTCTGCTTATGGTTATTTCTCCACTCTTACCTGGGTTAAAATTCAGAGAGGTATGACTCTTGAAATTTGAGTTTTGGGGAGATAAAAAGAGTTAACATTTCAAACATGAATAATTAAAAAAATTGTATGAACGACAAGTGGGAAGTGTGTAGTTTCTATTAAAGTGGAAATGGGTGCAAAAAGATGGAGAATTATTGTAATTGGCGCTGCTGCTTTGAAAAAGTTGTCTTTGAATGCTGCATTCTTTGCATAGATCATTGGTCAATTTGGTCTTTGTACTCATCTTTTATAGGCTATTCGATATGTTTCGAAAATATTATATTTCGAGATTTATGGAACCTATTTCGAGTGCTTCCTCCGTTCCAATCTTATTTGGTGGTTTATTATGTGCTCGAAATTTAAGAAAAAGTGATAAAATGTTTCGGCAGAAAGAGTTGTTTATTAGTATTTTATGTGATAAAGTGATAAAATGATGGGTAAGGATGACAATATTGCTATCGCAAGACATATCGCAACCTTAATTTTACGGATATATCGATGGATATATCGATATCGTAAATTTTAAAAAAAATTACGAAAATTATGTTAAAATTTAAAAAAAAAATTACATGAAATTTTATAGAGTATTATAAAATACTATTGCACGTACTAGGTTGCATAGACACGGGTACGGAGACACATTTTTTTAAAAAAATTGAGTAAGATACGGCAGGAGTACGACTTTAATTGTTTAAATTATTTTATATTATCCATATAAATATAAATATTTTTATAATTTTTTTTAAATACATATCTTCGTGCGTGTATGCAAATATATTTAACACCTAAATAATTATAAAATCAAAACAAGAACATCCCCAAAAAAATATATAAATGATCACCAATATCACAAAGTTGTATTAAGTATACAAAAGATATGCATAAAATAGTTAAAATACAAATATGTAAAATACTACATATTACCTCCGTCCCGAATTCAAAGTCACATTTACTTTTCATACGTGTTTTTGCAAGTGAGTTTTGTATTAGTAATGATACCCCTCCTTAAAAAATAATTTATCATTTCAATTACTAATACAAAACTCGCTAACAAAAACGCGTGCAAACAGTAAACCCGCCTTCGAATTCAAGACGAATGGAGTAGAATTTAAAATCACAACTCATTTATAAAGTAATCTAATTATCTAGGTTAATGGAGCATCACACTCAATCACAAAGCAAGAAGAAATTATGTCTGTTGAACTTCGACGAACATTGGTGTGTCGACCGTGATAAATTTTTATTGATGGTAGATGTAGGTTAGGGTTAATATAATATAAGACAAATTTAAAGTAAAAAATATTAATTTTTCAAATTTAATCGTGCACGAGTATCCTATTTTTGTCCGACATGTTGATTAGCCGTGTCAGATATGGTACCCAAAATTATAATTATTATTTTTAATTGGGATATGCCACGTGGCGTATTGGGAGCGTATCCCATCCGTATCCGCGTACCCAAGTACCCGCGGTGTATCCGACACTGCATTATTAAAAAAAATCGATTATCCGTGCATCCTAGTGCACGTATAGTTCATTTAATATCACAACAAAATGACACGTTTAAAGCAAACATATTAATAATATATTATATAAATATTGTTTGGCGTATATTAAACAATTTACAATATAATATATAATACAACACAAAATGCCTAAATTGCATTACAATACAATTAGTACCTAAATGATAACTTATGAGGTTCAAATATAAAAAAATTAATAACATCTTTGTTCAAGCAATATTATATGTATTGCACTACTAATTTATTACCTTGAAAGTATATAATATATCTCTTGTAAAATACATAGTGAAATAAATTTATAACTTATTATAAGAATACTTTATTATTGACATTACTGTTATAGTTGAGTTTTTTCCTAAAAAAAAATTTTTTTTTTTTTAAATGCGGTATTTTGCAATTTATCCGCGATATTTCTCGATTTTTATGCAATTATATACTATGACTCAACCAATAACGATATCGATATTTTGAGATAACTCGCGATGTATTCACCATAATAAAAAAAAATACATTACCCCCTAAAAATTGTGATGAAAAAACAAAAATACATTTTTACAATATTATCTCGCGATATATCGCAATACATCGGGATATATTGCGATATATCGCGATATATCCACGATACTCGGTAAAAAAAATTATACCTCAATATTCATATCGCACTTACGAAATATGGGATATCGCGGATATATCGCGAACATATCGAAATATTTTCATCCTTGATGATGGGTAGTTGGGGTAGAAAGAGTTGTTTATTAGTATTTTATGTGATAAAGTGATAAAGTGAAGTATTTCTATTTAAGAAAATGTGCAGTTAAGATTGAGGCGTTTTAAATGGAAAGAATGCAGAAAATTGGAACGAAGAGAGTAGTATTTATTGTGAATGTGTGCATTTTTTTAAATTATGGAAAATACTCCCTCCGACCCACTATAATTGTTTCGTTTTCCTTTTATGCACGTCCTATTATAACTTTCTCATTTCATAATAAAAAAAAATAATTTCATTACTCATAATTTGTATCTTTATTTTTCACATAATATTACAAAAAATTTTTACTTACTACTACATTCATTGCTCCACATATATTTTTTTTTCTCTCAATATCCAAAACTATCTTTTATTTTTATTATTCTATTATTATTTCTTAAATAAAATAATAAAAAGAAACGGGATAATTAGATAGAGTAAAGGGGGAGGGCTGATTTTTAAATCATGGAAAATATTATACGAGAGAGGAGAGAGAGAGGGAGAAGGGAGGAGGCTGCTTCGGTATTATTTTTTGGGGTGTGCTTTACAATATTAATTTTGTGTCATTTGAGAAGAAAATTAACATGAAGGTTAATTAGACAAAAAAAATTATATAAAATATTTAATAAAACTTATGATCCAGTCGGGAAGAGAAATAAATAATAACAAATGAAAAAGTAAATAAAAATAGAGGGAAGCAATAAAATATAGAAAGTGGTGCATTTCTCCTTACAGTGGCACCTTGTGTACAAATAATAACACAATTTTAATATTTTACATGTATTATTATAATGATATATTTATGTATTACTTATTCTCATAATAACATTTATTTATATTTTGCAGTAATATATATTTGTCCGTTGAGTAATATAAACCTAAAAACGAGTTTTTTTGTTTTTACGATTCGGTTGAACCGATTTGATCCCCTATTTTGAGCTCCAATCTTAAATATGCTAATATTTCATTGTAAAATAAACTTTTTCCCGTAATTTTAATATCCGTCAGCTTGGTTTTAGGGAAAGGGTCCCTGTTTTCAGTTTCAGGTAAAGTGCTTTCTCATAAAGTGATTACAGAAGAAAAGTGGAAAAAAGAATAGGCAGAACCCACTATATATTCTTATTAAATCGTATTATTGTTTCTATGCCAACATTCCAAGTACACATTACATTATCTTTATTGATGATGGCATTTAATGTGGAGAGTAGGACATGAAAATAGCATTTGGGGTGCGTTTGTAGCAGAAATTAAGGGTCCGGATTAAGCTTTTTTTTAGTCATGCATTGTTTTAAAATTAGGGTTAAATTGGTTGTGGAGTCTGTATAATTTTTTTAGACTTTAAAAATTTGGGATATTTAATTTGAATTTTTAAAAGTCTTTAAAAATACTGAGTTATTCAATGCAGATTTTAAAAAATTTTAAAAAATCTTTAAGTATTCAACAGTTTATGGATTTTCTTTAATTCTTTTCCAAAAATATAAATAGATTTCACTCTCCAAAATCTCTTCTAACAACCAGAGATTTTTACATATTCTCTCAAAGAACTCTAAAGACGAAAGGTTATAAGAAAAAAAACCTTCGTTGTTCTCCTGTCATCGTCGTCGTTCTCCTGCCACCGGACGAAGTAACGCTCACCCCCGTGCCCTGCATCGCTGCACGACGTAGGGTGCCTCACACCGCTCGCCGAAGCGGCACCGCTGCCCACCACTCACCACCCGACGTCGTCCTCCATGCACCTTCGCAGTCCGCCGTAGGTATGTAGTTTTTTATTTTTTTTTCAATTTTCATTGGCACTAATGTATACTAATGATGAATAATAATGTATTTTTTTAACTAATGTATTTTTATTTTTTTTTCTAAACAATTTGGATAACTTTTTTTATATGCAAGTGTGTTCCATATACATTTGCATCAATAGTTCCAGCGCCGGAGTCTATGGAAATTCATGAATATCAATAAAAAGTGTGTTCCACAATCATGTCAAGTCTATAAAAATCCATGTAAATCAATAAAAAAAAATCAGTCAAACTCTGCATGGAGTCTATGGATTTTCTAAATTCATAGACTTTTTAAAGTAAAAAAAAAATCAATAGAATCTCAATTGAATACACCCCCTTAATTTCAATTTTTTTTATTTTAATTTTTAAAGTTTTTTAAAATATTTAAAATTGGTTTTTTTTCACCTGCTATACCAGGTTATCAAGTAGGTAAACGTCACATATATAATTATTTTTTTTCTTTAATTTCGAAGCATTACTTGAACTTTTTTAATCCTAATAATTATGTTTGGGTTTAAAACAATTTGTATATTAAAAGACAAAGCAAATTGATTGATTTATTGGGTCTAAACTGAACTAAAAATGAAAAAGTTAAATCAATATATGCAGAAAATCACTCTTCCTCCCTAATAAAATACGAAAAAAATCCCGACACAAAATTATTAGAATTAAAAAAGTTTAGGTGACATTTCGAAATATAAGGAAAAAATAAAATAATTACATAAATGACGGTTACCTGTTTTGTGACATGCTACAGTTAGTTAAAGAACCAATTTTAATAATTTCGATAATTTACAAGATCAAATTAAAAAGTCAAAATAATTGAGACTAATTTTAAAACGAAGCAAAATTACATACAAAACGATTCAAAGTTATAAGAAAAAAAAAAAAAGACTTCATCCTAGATGGGTCAGTAAAAATTAGTAATCTAAACAAAAAGATATAATTGGGGGAACGAAAGTGATGGTTGATGGATGGTAGCCGGTAGGGATAATGGGAAAATGGGGATTTGTTTGGTTCGATAAAAGCAAGGAGGAAAAGACTTGTTAAAAACTAAGGTCCAACAGTTTTTCCCTAAAGTTAAAGGTATCTATTCTTTTCACAATTCTTGGGAGTCTTGCCAACGCTGCTGCGTTTAGCTATGAGCAATACCATTAATCTTAATCAACGGGTATGTTTGTTAAAATTCTATTATTGAAAAATATAAAATACAATAAATAAATCGATACTGAAATTTAACGTGGTTTAACTTTGTTTCATTAAAAAAAAAAAGGGAACTTCATTTACCCCCCTTGTGTTATATGAAGTCGTGATTGGTGAAAAATGAATATGGTAAAGATTTTGTAGCAATATCTATGACTTGTTATATCATATATCCATAAGACTATGTTTATCGGTAGGTTGGATGAGTAGTGTCACTTGCTACACTCCAAAAATGTAAAAAAAGAAAAACTCAATAATTTTGTGCAACCTTAGCTGACACTAGTGTCACTCATATTTTTTTAATGTTGATTTGTTTATGTGTCAATATTTGATTGGTTCTTGTAATTTTTTTTGGAGATATATTAGATGTGTAGATATTGAAGATAATGTGTATTTAAAAAAAAAAAACCAAAATTCTTAAAAAAAATATATCTATAAATAGAGCCCAATATCGAAACATTTTAAAACACAAACGAAATTTCTCTCTTTTCTCTTCCCATATTTTTCCATCCTATATATGTTTTTTATCATTCCCTATTATGGATCCAAATAATCTCAATTATTTTTCAAACTCTCAAAATTATTCAAACTTTGAATCTTATCTTAACTCTTCTTTTTCAAATTCTGAGGAATTTTCAAACTCGTAACATTATCAAAATCCTCAATTTTCTCCCGATCTTAATGAAACTCCTATCTCCCCACAAGTCCAAACATCACAAAATGTCTCCAAAAATTTGTTCCAAGAAACTCCACCAACAAACAAAAATCGAAAAGGGAGCAAAAAATGTGTAACTTGGTCAGTGCGTGAAAGAAGATGTAATTTCTAATGTCATGTTGGTGTTATGTTAGTGAAAATAGTGCACGTGGTAAAAATCAAAAGAGTACATCGCTATGGAAACAAGTGCATGAAATGTTTCACGAAGCTCGAAAAGAAAATCCAGTGGAGATACATGAAAGAAATGTGGAGGCAATGAAAGGCCATTGGAAACGACTTGGTATTAATGCAGCAAGTGGATTGCTGCTAAGGAAGCAGATCGTCGAAAAAGGAGCGGAATGAGCTAGAACGACACTGAGAAAGAAGCTCATTCAATTTATGAAGCGGGTGGCAGTAAGTTTATGGACGAAATTGTATTTAATGAGGTTATGTGTAAACATCCCAAGTGGAAAATTAATTTAGACAAGGATTTAACACGTTCCCGTGATGAAAGTGAACAAAATAATGCAGAAAGTGGTGACAGCTCTAAAAGATCAAAGACCAGTGAAGATGGATTGTATTCCATCCCCTTGAATCCAGAAACTCCAGGTAGTGGTAGTGGATGTTCAACTAATCCCCGTCCGACAGGTAGAAATATGGCCAAGAGAAAAGGAAGTTGCTGCAGAACTTCGTGCGATGAGACTCACTAGAGAAAAGGAAGTTGAAGTGATGAGCAGCCTGGAAAGAGAGAGAATGGAATTTGCGAGACAAAAGGAAGAGAGGAAGAGAGAAAAGGGAGAGAGGAAGATTACGATGTCGAATCGTAATATGTTGATGACATTAATGGCGAAAGATCACTTATCCCCTGAAGATGAAGAGATGAAACATTATCTAATGGGAGTTGTGTTTAAACAATGAATGTAATTTATTTTCATGTAACTTCAGTTTATGTCTTGTAAGGTTTTTTCTTTGTGTGTTCAATTTTAGTAATTGTCTTGTAACTTTTTTTATTTATGTATTTGATTTCAGTCAGCAATGTTATGAATATTATTGTATTTGTATCTCAATTGTCATGTCCACTTTATTGTATCAGATTCACATGCTATTGTCTAATTCTTTTTATTGTATCAGATATCACATGCAACTGTCTAGTACACTTTATTGTATCAGATATCCCATGCAATTGTCGTGTCCTTTTTATTGTATCAGATATCACATGCAACTGTCTAGTACACTTTATTGTATGAGATATCACATGCAATTATCGTGTCCTTTTTATTGTATCAGATATCACATGATATTGTCGTGTTCTTTTTATTGTATCAGATATCACATGCTATTGTTGTGTTATTTTTATTGTCGTTTCCTCACAATAATGAAGAATGTCAGACCCTTTACTATAGTATTGATGGCAACCACCAATAGACTACTCTAATTTGGGCTAGGCCCATGACTTATCCACAAGCCCGAATCATTCCTCAATTAGTAGTCCACGCATACCGACCCCCGCAAACTCTGCGAAGCGGGTTATAGTCAATTCAAGGCATTCTCAACAAATTGAATGGTGATCTCCAATTTGCATTTCTTAGGTGTACTTTATTGTATAGTCTACTTTATTGTATCAGATTCATTATTGCATCAGATTCATTATTGTATCGATTCACATGCAATTGTCAAGTCTACTTAATTTTTTTGATGAAGAGCGTTTGATGAACGACTATTTCAGCGACATGCCGACATATACTGATGAGATCTTTCGACGAAAAATTTCGTGATCTTAAAACCGCTTATTCATACGTATAGTGGATGTTCATTCAAAAAAAAAAAAAAAAATTCAACAAAGGCCTGATGCCACAGGCAGACGAGGTCTTTTACCGTTGCAGAAATGTACAGGAGCTATGAGGGTGTTGGCGTATGAGACATCAACTAATGCCATTGATGAATACTTGCGAATGAGTGCAGCTGTGACAAGAAAAGCTCTAATAAATTTTGTAGAAGGCATAATTTCTTGTTTCGGTGACGAGTATCTTAGAAGGCCTAATGAACAAGATTTGGCCAGACTACTTTATGTAGGAGATCAACGTGGATTTCCGGGTATGATTGGCAGTATTGACTGCATGCATTGGGAATGGAAAAATTGTCCTACTGCATGGGCTGGGCAATATGCAGGGAGAAGTGGAAAACCAACAATCATTTTGGAAGCGGTTGCATCATATGATCTCTGGATATGACATGCTTTCTTTGGAACACCAGGTACGTGCAATGATATTAATGTACTTCATCGATCTCCAGTTTTTAGTGATGTCTTAGAAGGTCGAGCACCAAATGTTAGCTACATTGTGAATGGTCGGTAAAATGATAGGGCATATTATCTTACTGATGGTATATATTCTTCATGGGCGGCATTTGTCAAGTCAATTACTTCTCCACAACTTCGAAAACACAAGTTGTTCGCTCAACATCAAGAGTCTGTGCGAAAAGATGTAGAACGAGCATTTGGAGTTCTACAAGCTCGTTTCACATTTCTTCGACGCCCATGTCTTGTTTGGGATAAATCTTTGATGGGAAAAATTATGATGGCTTGTATCATCATGCACAACATGATAGTAGAGGATGAACGAGATACGTACCAAAATTACTATGATCCCACATATTTTTTTTAGATAATTCTACAGATGATGGCCAACCTTTTCATTATTTTACTGAACGCATTGCAAGTTTGTCCACTTATATGATTATTAACGAGAGCAACTTCGAATAGAAGTTTCATACCGCTCTTCAGAACGATTTGATGGAGCATATATGACAAAAATTTGGCTCTCAGAATTAAATGTAATTTACATTTTTGTATTTCAAATTTAGTATTTCATGTATCAATTTCTAGCTTGTTCATTTCTTCAATTTCGTATTTTCAAATTTTGTAATTTTAATTTTGTTATTGAATCTGTAATTTATTTTAAGTGTGGTAATTTTTTTTCATATTATAATTACGAATTTAGAATATAAAATAATATTTTTTATTCTTTATTACACATTTAAATATAATAAAAATTGATTATACATAATACATATTTAAAAAATAATAATTTTAGGTTGGGTTGATGTTATTGATAAAGTATAAAAATGTTAAAGTTAGATTGAATGATAAATGAGGTATATAAATGAGAAAAAAATTAATATTATATTAGAAAGTTGAGTTGGTTGGGGGTTAATGATAAATATAGTCTAAGAGAAAATTCAGCATCTAAAAGAGTTGGGCTATCTTGGGAAATTTTGCATGTAATTGCAAAATGCACTGCACTCCTTTCAACGATGGGTCCCAAGTCCCAACTTTATAGGAGTAGTAATTACTAACATTAAGCTGGAGTTAATGGATATTATAATAATGATAGTAGTATTTGATTAGCACCTTATTTAAATGATCAAGTAGACCTTTTTATGGTAGAAAAGCACTAATTCCCATAATGTAATGTCCTGGAATTATTCATTCACTTTTCTATTTATTTTTTTATAAAAGTACTTTTTAGTATAAATGTAATGGTTACGTTTACGCTGCATCAACAATGTTTTAATATATTGTATCACGTGTATTAATATTTTGTACTGTAAAATACATTAATCATATGACACAACATGCTAATGCATTGTTATTTGGTGTCCAACGGTGTAGTATAAAAAAAATGAATGCGACGATGTGCAAGTGTAATTATTATTTATTAAAACTATATATTTATGAAAAAAAAAATGTATAAAATTGATATAAACCAGCAAAAATCAACACTCACTTCTTTTAAAATATTAAAGTAATATATTTAAATTATGTTTTGTTTTACGGTGATCGGATTTATTTCAATAATTGTGACTCATATTTTATTACTTACACATTAATGTGATTTAAAAAATGGAATCTGACTAATTATTAATCTAGATTTGTTTTTTGCATCATATGAGATGGTTTTAAGAAAAGTGGAATATCTTTTAAATTTCATTTTAATTTTTGAAAGCTACATATAATAATATGGTACTGAATAGTGAATAATGAATATGTATAAAAAAATATAAATAATCATAATGATGTTAAATATTTGAAAATATAATTTTAAATATACGTGACTTTTTCAAGTCGATTATACTTTTGGTGTCAACCTACAACTCACAATCGCCACGCATTATCATATGATTCATAATATGCTACAATGAGGTTGAATGATTCAACAAGAGAAAATCCCAAGGGTTTGACTTGGCTAAGTAAATATTGGTGGGTATGACCGTATGAGTCAATTATACTCTTAAATAAAAACATAAATAATAACTTGGAAATTTAACTAATATTCTTCAACTTGTACAGTCGCGCGTGTTTAGAATTTCATTACAAGATGGAAGAAGTTAATTATATTATAATATTTTATATAATTAAAATAGAAATGGAATGAACCTTATAAATTAAAAATCTAAATAAATACTCTTTTATATAAATAGTAGTAATTTTTTTAAGGGAGACCATCCGACAGGGACTTGAGGCATTGCTATAACTTCTGGCGTGTGTTTTGAGTTTTGACTATGTTCATGATTCATGTTAAATATTTTCAATCTCACTCGTTGACTTGTTTCCTCTTTTAGTATGTATAATCTCGCTTGCCGATGTAGAATTGGTCTCTCATGAATCAAGTTTATACTATAAATTTAAATTATTTGACTCATTTTAATACATTTTTTTAACTAATTAAACTTGACTTGTATCATACTCCAGATAAGTTCAAATGCTCATGATTTAAAAACAAGGTTCATAGCATGAACCAGGTCTATACAATTTTTTGTCTAATAATAAATACAAGTAATTCATGGACATGTGAAATTATACAATGTATGATACGGGTCAAGTTTAGTGAATTAAAAAAATATATTGGAATGGGTGAAATGAGTAGAATAATTCAATTTCATTGTGTGAAACTTGTTTATGGGGACATAACTATTATAATTAACAAGGACTCGTATACATTAAGATGCATCATTCACTCATAGTGTATTTTAAAACAATGCAATTTATTATACTAAAAAGATGCAACTTATTTACATTGGTAAGTGCAATTAATTAATATCATGTGACTATTAGTCAATCATGTGTGGAAGATGTATCGTTACCAATTAACTGTGCAACTTGTTATTACATCCGTCCTAATTTTGTCTGATCATTTATTACAGATATAAGTTTTAAGAAATTTTTTATTTATTAATATTAAATTGTGTAAAGAGTGGTTAGTAGAGGGGTATGAATGTCAATTCAACTTTAAGAAAAATATTATTTATTAGTATTAAATGATATAAAGTGGATTTAGTGGGTAGAGTAGAGTGACATGTGGTGTAAATAAGTGTTGTTTGTAAAGAAAGTTGTCTTATTTTCCTTTTATGAAATGATCAATCTAAATTAGGACGCTTATTTATGAAAAGTGGTTAATCTAAATTAGGAGAGTGACTATTTTTTGGCAGATGTAACTATTAGCCAATCATGTATGGAAGTTAGTATCAAGTTCATTTTTGTTGGGCTTTTTTAAACGAGAGACTGGGACCGGTGAATCATAACTATACAAATGGGCCTTTACTTAAATGATAATGAATGGATTCGAGAATATAGTCATATAAAGGGTATCTTTATGTTTGATCGAACTGGAGTTAATTCACACACAAATTCCTCTATACACACCTTAATTTGGTCGAACATATATCCCTCAAGTGACATGTATCCTATATAATATTCATATATGTTTTATATGTATTATAAATATTGTATCTTTCGTTTTAAACATGTTTTTCCTCTAATTTTCAATGTTGAAGATCAAATATATAGTGACGTATAACTTGTACCATTTTCAACAATGAAAAATTAGAAGACAGGTGGGCTTTAAAAGAAAGATATAACTTTTATAAAAACATAAACGACATTTTAGAAGTAAAATATCATTTAACGGGTATTTTTTATTTTTAGAGTATATATAACCGAATTAGAGTGTGTATACAGAACATTGGAGAGTGAATAATAACGCAAAAAATAAAGTGAAATACATGAGACGTCTCACTTATGCTTTTATGAAAATATTAGTATTGTTAGAGATAAATTTGGGATGAGTTTAAATGGTATTAAATCTAGTGATTATATTATATTATTAGGTGTAATACTTGAGTCACTAATTGCATTATACGGTGCAATTAATGCATAGTTAATACTGTTCGAACAATAAATATTAACCAATTAATATCATTTTGAGTTGCACAGTTCAAGTGATATGTAGAAGTATTTCTCTATATTAGTGCATTATTATTATAATATAGGTAGCTTGCCTATAAACATTGTACACCATGCAATAAAATAAGATATAAGCAAAGTTCCATTGCTAAAGGAATTCAAATTGTAAATTATTTTCAAACTGACTTTAGATTTGATGTTTACCTCACTTGAAATGTGACTATTTGTGTTTTCTAAAAAGAAATTTTGCCTATTTATCTGTAAATGACTAAATGGTAGTTATTTCTAGAGTGTAAAGATAAAATATATTCTTATATTTGAATGTTGAATTAAGAATGAATAGCAGCAATATTGTTCAGATAAGCAACTATATAGAAACAATTACCATTTCTTAACCAAGACTTTCAAATCTTAGTTTAAGATCTTCACAGCTGGATAACTTTCTACACTTGTAGTTATTTTATCATAACTTCTTAATCAATTTTGTTATTGAATTATTATTATCAATTATCAATGTGGCAATACAGTTTAACGCTTAAAAGAGTCGTATTTTTTATTTCCGGGCAAATGATGACTTGAACGATCGAACTCATAAAAGAATCGTGGTTGTTGATTTTGCTTGAATGGTTTGGATATAACAACCCAACTAGCGATTTTACGTGGGCAAATCATATTGAGTGATAACTGATAAGATTAGTTTATATTTATTTATTTTCTTAATTTTTAAGGCAAATATTGTAATTTCAAGAATGATTTACGTAATTATCAAGTCAAATAAGAATCTACCTCCAAGTGCATGTTATTATTTTGTAGGCCCAAATACATTTTGGAGGTTTAACAAGATTTTGATTCCGTTGTATCATGACTGGGGCTGGGCTTTTGGTATGGCATGGGCCCAGTATACTAAGTAATATTTTTTGTCTAGACTAGAGAGCCATGCATTATTTCTGGTGTAGTATAGGATATTGGAATCTCTTTAAATTAAATAATAAATTAATAACTTATAATAATAGTTTATTTGACTTCAATTGGAGAAAATTCACCTCACATTATAATATTCTATCATTATTCAAATTAAAAAATTATAAATCATAAAAAGGTCACAATTTTATTTTTAAATTTCATTTTAATTAGGTCGCATGCGGTTTGCCCGCAGCGTATTGATCCATATCATATGTATCGAGCATTCATACTAGAAATTTTAAATTTAATTAATTTAATATATTATACTTCGAAATTGTATTAAATTGTACGACAAAGTATAGGGTGAACTAGTTTCACGGTGAAATTAGTCAAGAAGTGTGACTTATATTACTAAAGAGTATGACTTTTTACTATAAAGAGTGTGACTTTTTACTATAAAGAGTATTACTCTTAAAAGTGAAGGGTGTGACTTATATTATAGTATAGAGTATCGTAGTGATAACTGAAGGGTTTAACTAATATTACTAAAGAGTGTGACTTATATTACTAAAGAGTATGTCTGTAAAAAAAAATTAATTTCACGGTGAACAAATTTTACAGCATACCAACTCAAATTGTACTATTTTATAAATTTTTAAACAATGACAAAATGACCAAGTTTTAACGTGGTTGAAATTTTTAACTTCTTTTGCCATCTTTTGTATATCCATACTATTTACATATTATTATTAAAAGTCGTTTGACTTGGAGGAATATTTTTGGATCACTTTGTTCCTTTAATATTTTACATAATTATAGCTGAATTCTTTGCAACGGGGTAGTTGCAATTCCGGAAAAGAGTCAAATTTTTCTTACATTGAATCATTCATATATGTGTAGATATAGCCAACACATAGATTTTTTATGGATTCATTTGGTTCTTTTGAGTCTTGCTCGAAATTTGGATGATAAAAATTATCATGTACCGTTCCTTCGGGGATGAATCCATAAGAATTCACCTATCCCAATAACAAAAAAACCCGATTTGAATGATCCTGTATTAAGAGCTAAATTGGCTAAAGGTATGGGTCATAATTATTACGGAGAACCCGCATGGCCCAATGATCTTTTGTATATTTTTCCAGTAGTAATTCTAGGTACTATTGCATGTAACGTAGGCTTGGCGGTTCTAGAACCGTCAATGATTGGTGAACCGTGAGATCCATTTGCAACCCCTCCGAAAATATGCCTGAATGGTATTTCTTTCCAGTATTTCAAATACTTTCAGACAAAGGCCCAATAAATTATTGGGTGTTCTTTTAATGGTTTCAAGACCGCGGGATTATTAATTAAGACTTTTTAGAGAATGTTAATAAATTCCAAAATCCATTTTCGAATTCGATGGCGACAATACAACTTTTTTTTGATTGGTACCGCAATGATCATTTCTTTGGTTCAGTATTGGTGCAACATTACCTATTGATAAATCCCTAACTTTAGGTCTTTTTTAATTTGATTCGAGTGTGAAATAACACGACGTATGTATCTAGGAATAGGTGCTTCAAAGCGAATTTTTCCTAGATACATCTATTCAATAAAATTATCAATTTATTTGAATATATGAATTGTGCTTTCTGATTCAACTCCTAGTATTATTGAAACTTGCTTGAACATGAATAACTCCCTTTGGTATTCTACGTGAACTTTTACGTGAACCAATACGACGCTTTCTCGTGAACCAATTCTCGATGACTTTTTTGCCATATTGTAGCATCTCATAAATATGAATCGTAAATATATGGAATATATCCATTTGATGTCAAAACAGATTCTTTATTTAGACGTTTAGTCCTTTAGTGAGTCGATTATCCTTGTCTTTGTTTATGTCTCGGGTTCGAGCAAATTACTCTAAACGCCCCTTCGCCTCATGGATTAGTCGACATTTTTCACAAATTTTCTGAGCGGAGGCTCTTATTTTCATATTTTTCATTCCTTATCTTAATTACGAATCTACTTCTTGGTAGAAAATAAGTTTCTTGAAATTTTTAATCTCGAATCGTATTGAATAAAAACCACCTAATCTTTGAATCCTTGTTTTGAGTCGATAAATTATCGTCCTCTAGTTGAATCATAACGACTTACTTCAATTTTGACTTTATCTCTGGCAAGATCCGTGATAAAACTACGTCCGGATCTTTCCCGAAACATAACCAATAATCGATCTTCATTATCTAACCGAACACGGAACATGCCGTTGGGAAAGCGATTGGTAATTAAACCCTCATGAATCCATTTTTGTTCTTTCATTTCGGGTAAAGCCCCTTGAAGTATCAACTAATGTAGGAGAAACGATATTAGACAACTCACCCCCCTTTTTTTTTTTTTTTTTTACAAATAGGAAGAGGTTTGAGATCCATTTGGATATTAAAAGGATTACCATATATAACATAAAATTTCTCCATGGATTCTTTCTAGTGAGCCTCCCGATCTGTCATTATACCTCGAGAAGTAGAAAGAATTACAATCCCCATTCCACCTAAAATTCTAGGAATTCGTTGAGAGTTAGAATAGATTCAGCAGACCGGGCTACCGATCCGTTTTAAATTTAAAAATTTCTCTACATTGTATGGGGTCTTTTGCTATTCCTTCTATTATGTCGCAGGTTAAAACCAAAAAATTTTTGTTTTTTTCTCGATGTTTTTCGACGTTTTCGAGAAAACCTTCTCGGAAAAGTATTTTAACAATATTTTCTTGTAATATTAGTAGATGTTATACTTAACAACTCTTTTTCTATCCATATCCGCATTTCAGTATAGAGGTTATTATCTCAAACAATAGTGTCTCTACCCATGATGAAGTAAAATTTTTGGTGCCTCAAAATTGGATATAATTAACATGTTTTTTATTGGTTTATGAATATGAATTTCTCAAGGTATATCGTGAGACATAAGCTACTTAATTAATCTAGTTCTTAATCTATATTTATTTCTTTTCAAATATCTCAAAGATATCGGGGATCCTATTTTATAATAATACGGGAGCTAATGAAACTATTTTAGTAAAATTGAATTGTCTCAATTCATGGGGATTGCACCAAAAATTCGAGTTCCTTTTGGATTCCCTTCTTGATCAATCACAATCGCAAAGATTGTCATCATATCAGATTATCATACCATTTTATCACGTTTAAGTTCTTCTGTACGAACAATTCTGACTCTTACTACTTCGATTTTTCTAGGGGCATGTTTGGTCTTCGCTTTTGATCACAAAGAACAATAACGTCACCAATATGAGCATATCGGCGATTATTAGCTCCTATGATTGAATACACATCAATTTGCGAGCCCATTTTGTTATCTCGCTACATTTAAATGGGTCCGAGGTTGAATCATATGAATTTTTGAGTCTATTCTTCCAATGCAAAGGATGAAGAAAATAAAAGAAATATTTTTTGTCCAAAAAAAAAAAACCGCGGTTTTCTTTCATTCCCAAGACTTCGTTTGTGTTGGTTCTACATTTTTATCCCAAAATAATAAATTGAGTTCAGATAGGCATTTTTGATCGCCGCTATTAAAATAGCCCTTCTCGCTATATTTTCGGTTACTCGCCCATTTCATATAGTATTCGATCCGGTTTAACAACAACAACTACCCAATATTGGGGATCCTTTCCCGAGCCCATACGTGTTTTGGCGGGTCTTATTGTAACCGGTTTGTCCGGAAATATACGGACCCAAATTTTTCCACCATGGCGTGCATTTCGTCATTGTCATTGCTTCGCCGACCTTCGATTTGTCTAGATGTGATCCAAAAAGCTCAAGCGCTGAAGAGCATATTTACCAAAACAAATATGATTACCTCGATAAGATATTTCCCATTCATTCCTCTATGTTGTTTACGGAATCTAGTTCTTTTGGGGTTATAATTGATGGTTTGTTTGGAAGTCCATCTCTACTACTGTAACCGGACGTGAGAGTTTCTTCTCATCCAACTCCTCATGAATAAAAGGATTCAAAATGGACTTTCAATTAATTTGAATAGATATGAGAACATTTTTCTAAAAATTTGATAAAAAAATCGTTTTTTTTGGAACGCCCTATTAAATCTTTCTTTTTTTTTGTCCTTTATCCAGGTTTTGAATTCCAATTAAAAAAAAAAAAAAAAATTATCGCGGGCTTAATATTGACTCTTGCAATCTCTATTTCGATCCTAGCACTTGTTCGTCATTTCTCCGAATAGATGAATTGCTTTCCGGTTCATTTCGCTTATCCCAACGAAAGTGAATCATTAAGATTCATTTGTTTAATAAAATCTTTTACATTCACAGGTTCCTTCGTCCCCACCACTTGCGTACTAAATGGTTAGGTCGGAGTTCTACAAACGAAGCTTCTAATTAAATTTATTCTTCTTGAGTCAATCTTCTTAGTCTTTATTGGCTCAAGCTCTTGAGTTTTTTTTCTTCTATAATCTACAAGAAGGATTCATTTACTATTTCATTATGGATGAATCAATTACTTTATTACACTTTGTCTTTTTATGAGAGGACTCATAGACCTTACATATTGGAATTCTATATCATTGATATTTTTTATCTCTTTCTCTCACCCTTCCATTTACCCACACTATTGTTACGTATTTTGCTTTAAATTTAGAATTCATTAAAGTTTCATTCTAAAAAATTTGATTGCTACAAAGATATCACCGATTTGGCATATCTTGATGAGTTCTTTAGATCGAGATAATATGAAGCGATGGGTTGGTTTTTCATACCCACAGGGCGGTCTTTTTTTTAATCCCAACCCCTAAAAAAACCAACGAGTCACACACTAAGCATAGCAATTATATCAAAACAAAAGGTCAATCTAATTTTTATTCAACCCTATAGAATTAAAGAATTCGGAATTTGTTTGATTGGCCAGAAAATGAATGAGTTTCCCCTTTTTGTTCTATCGACGGACAAACAATGAAAGTTTTGTTATTCCAGAATGATTATACATAATACATATTTAAATAATAATAATTTTAGGTTGGGTTGATGTTATTGATAAAGTATAAAAATGTTAAAGTTAGATTGAATGATAAATGAGGTATATAGATGAGAAAAAAATTAATATTATATTAGAAAGTTGAGTTGGTTGGGGGTTAATGATAAATATAGTCTAAGAGAAAATTAAGCATCTAAAAGAGTTGGGCTATCTTGGGAAATTTTGCATGTAATTGCAAAATGCACTGCACTCCTTTCAACGATGGGTCCCAAGTCCCAACTTTATAGGAGTAGTAATTACTAACATTAAGCTGGAGTTAATGGATATTATAATAATGATAGTAGTATTTGATTAGCACCTTATTTAAATGATCAAGTAGACCTTTTTATGGTAGAAAAGCACTAATTCCCATAATGTAATGTCCTGGAATTATTCATTCACTTTTCTATTTATTTTTTTATAAAAGTACTTTTTAGTATAAATGTAATGGTTACGTTCATGCTACATCAACAATGTTTTAATATATTGTATCACGTGTATTAATATTTTGTACTGTAAAATACATTAATCATATGACACAACATGCTAATGCATTGTTATTTGGTGTCCAACGGTGTAGTATAAAAAAAATGAATGCGACGATGTGCAAGTGTAATTATTATTTATTAAAACTATATATTTATGAAAAAAAATGTATAAAATTGATATAAACCAGCAAAAATCAACACTCACTTCTTTTAAAATATTAAAGTAATATATTTAAATTATGTTTTGTTTTACGGTGATCGGACTGTTTCACGTAATTGTGACTCATATTTTATTACTTACACATTAATGTGATTTAAAAAATGGAATCTGACTAATTATTAATCTAGATTTGTTTTTTGCATCATATGAGATGGTTTTAAGAAAAGTGGAATATCTTTTAAATTTCATTTTAATTTTTGAAAGCTACATATAATAATATGGTACTGAATAGTGAATAATGAATATGTATAAAAAAAATATAAATAATCATAATGATGTTAAATATTTGAAAATATAATTTTAAATATACGTGACTTTTTCAAGTCGATTATACTTTTGGTGTCAACCTACAACTCACAATCGCCACGCATTATCATATGATTCATAATATGCTACAATGAGGTTGAATGATTCAACAAGAGAAAATCCCAAGGGTTTGACTTGGCTAAGTAAATATTGGTGGGTATGACCGTATGAGTCAATTATACTCTTAAATAAAAACATAAATAATAACTTGGAAATTTAACTAATATTCTTCAACTTGTACAGTCGCGCGTGTTTAGAATTTCATTACAAGATGGAAGAAGTTAATTATATTATAATATTTTATATAATTAAAATAGAAATGGAATGAACCTTATAAATTAAAAATCTAAATAAATACTCTTTTATATAAATAGTAGTAATTTTTTTAAGGGAGACCATCCGACAGGGACTTGAGGCATAGCTATAACTTCTGGCGTGTGTTTTGAGTTTTGACTATGTTCATGATTCATGTTAAATATTTTCAATCTCACTTGTTGACTTGTTTCCTCTTTTAGTATGTATAATCTCGCTTGCCGATGTAGAATTGGTCTCTCATGAATCAAGTTTATACTATAAATTTAAATTATTTGACTCATTTTAATACATTTTTTTAACTAATTAAACTTCAGATTACCCGGATAAGTTCAAATCGATGAAAAAAAAGCAAGGTTCAAAGCGTTAACCGCGCCTATATCAATTTTTTGTCTAATAATAAATACAAGTAATTCATGGACATGTGAAATTATACAGTGTATGATACGAGTCAAGTTTAGTGAATTAAAAAAATATATTGGAATGGGTGAAATGAGTAGAATAATTCAATTTCATTGTGTGAAACTTGTTTATGGGGACATAACTATTATAATTAACAAGGACTCGTATACATTAAGATGCATCATTCACTCATAGTGTATTTTAAAACAATGCAATTTATTATACTAAAAAGATGCAACTTATTTACATTGGTAAGTGCAATTAATTAATATCATGTGACTATTAGTCAATCATGTGTGGAAGATGTATCGTTACCAATTAACCGTGCAACTTGTTATTACATCCGTCCTAATTTTGTCTGATCATTTATTATAGATATAAGTTTTAAGAAAATTTTTATTTATTAATATTAAATGGTGTAAAGAGTGGTTAGTAGAGGGGTATGAATGTCAATTCAACTTTAAAAAAAATATTATTTATTAGTATTAAATGATATAAAGTGGATTTAGTGGGTAGAGTAGAGTGACATGTGGTGTAAATAAGTGTTGTTTGTAAGGGGTATTGTTTGTAAAGAAAATTGTCTTATTTTTCTTTTATGAAATGATCAATCTAAATTAGGACGCTTATTTATGAAAAGTGGTTAATCTAAATTAGGAGAGTGACTATTTTTTGGCAGATGTAACTATTAGCCAATCATGTATGGAAGTTAGTATCAAGTTCATTTTTGTTGGGCTTTTTTAAACGAGAGACTGGGACCCGTGAATCATAACTATACAAGTGGGCCTTTACTTAAATGATAATGAATGGATTCGAGAATATAGTCATATAAAGGGTATCTTTATGTTTGATCGAACTGGAGTTAATTCACACACAAATTCCTCTATACACACCTTAATTTGGTCGAACATATATCCCTCAAGTGACATGTATCCTATATAATGTTCATATATGTTTTATATGTATTATAAATATTGTATCTTTCGTTTTAAACATGTTTTTCCTCTAATTTTCAATGTTGAAGATCAAATATATAGTGACGTATAACTTGTACCATTTTCAACAATGAAAAATTAGAAGACAGGTGGGCTTTAAAAGAAAGATATAACTTTTATAAAAACATAAACGACATTTTAGAAGTAAAATATCATTTAACGGGTATTTTTTATTTTTAGAGTATATATAACCGAATTAGAGTGTGTATACAGAACATTGGAGAGTGAATAATAACGCAAAAAATAAAGTGAAATACATGAGACGTCTCACTTATGCTTTTATGAAAATATTAGTATTGTTAGAGATAAATTTGGGATGAGTTTAAATGGTATTAAATCGAGTGATTATATTATATTATTAGGTGTAATACTTGAGTCACTAATTGCATTATACGGTGCAATTAATGCATAGTTAATACTGTTCGAACAATAAATATTAACCAATTAATATCATTTTGAGTTGCACACTTCAAGTGATATGTAGAAGTATTTCTCTATATTAGTGCATTATTATTATAATATAGGTAGCTTGCCTATAAACATTGTACACCATGCAATAAAATAAGATATAAGCAAAGTTCCATTGCTAAAGGAATTCAAATTGTAAATTATTTTCAAACTGACTTTAGATTTGATGTTTACCTCACTTGAAATGTGACTATTTGTGTTTTCTAAAAAGAAATTTTGCCTATTTATCTGTAAATGACTAAATGGTAGTTATTTCTAGAGTGTAAAGATAAAATATATTCTTATATTTGAATGTTGAATTAAGAATGAATAGCAGCAATATTGTTCAGATAAGCAACTATATAGAAACAATTACCATTTCTTAACCAAGACTTTCAAATCTTAGTTTAAGATCTTCACAGCTGGATAACTTTCTACACTTGTAGTTATTTTATCATAGCTTCTTAATCAATTTTGTTATTGAATTATTATTATCAATTATCAATGTGGCAATACAGTTTAACGCTTAAAAGAGTCGTATTTTTTATTTCCGGGCAAATGATGACTTGAACGATCGAACTCATAAAAGAATCGTGGTTGTTGATTTTGCTTGAATGGTTTGGATATAACAACCCAACTAGCGATTTTACGTGGGCAAATCATATTGAGTGATAACTGATAAGATTAGTTTATATTTATTTATTTTCTTAATTTTTAAGGCAAATATTGTAATTTCAAGAATGATTTACGTAATTATCAAGTCAAATAAGAATCTACCTCCAAGTGCATGTTATTATTTTGTAGGCCCAAATACATTTTGGAGGTTTGACAAGATTTTGATTCCGTTGTATCATGACTGGGGCTGGGCTTTTGGTATGGCATGGGCCCAGTATACTAAGTAATATTTTTTGTCTAGACTAGAGAGCCATGCATTATTTCTGGTGTAGTATAGAATATTGGAATCTCTTTAAATTAAATAATAAATTAATAACTTATAATAATAGTTTATTTGACTTCAATTGGAGAAAATTCACCTCACATTATAATATTCTATCATTATTCAAATTAAAAAATTATAAATCATAAAAAGGTCACAATTTTATTTTTAAATTTCATTTTTAGGTCGCATGCGGTTTGCCCGCAGCGTATTGATCCATATCATATTTATCGAGCATTCATACTAGAAATTTTAAATTTAATTAATTTAATATATTATACGTCGAAATTGTATTAAATTGTACGGCAAAGTATAGGGTGAACTAATTTCACGGTGAAATTGGTCAAGAAGTGTGACTTATATTACTAAAGAGTATGACTTTTACTATAAAGAGTGTGACTTTTTACTATAAAGAGTATTACTCTTAAAAGTGAAGGGTGTGACTTATATTATAGTATAGAGTATCGTAGTGATAATCAAGAAAGAGTGTGACTTATATTTACTAAAAAGTATATATTCTTAAAAAAAAAAAAAAAAAAAAATTAATTTCAAATGAAACAAAGATGTTTTTCAAAGATACCAACTCAAATTGTACTATTTTATAAATTTTTAAACAATGACAAAAGGACCAAGTTTTAACGTGGTTGAAATTTTTAACTTCTTTGGCCATCTTTTGTATATCCATACTATTTACATATTATTATTAAAAGTCGTTTGACTTGGAGGAATATTTTTGGATCACTTTGTTCTTTTAATATTTTACACAATACAAATTAACTTCTCAAACCCTCCACTTATCTCCTTCAAATACTCCAAACACTTTGTATTAATCTATTACTTAATTCCATAATAAATAAATAAAATATAATAATTTATAAGCAAATTAAAAAAATAAAACATGACGACAAGCACTCTAATTATTATATAAATAAATTACGTGTAACATGCAACACACGTGTTAAGCTCCTAATATAATAAAATTTGAAAGCAAGTTTAGTCGGACAATCTCACTTACTATTTTAAAATCTCACTTACTAATAAAACTTCATTTCATAGTTAAACCTTGGCGATATATTTCCTCAAAAGAAATAAATAAGTAAAAAAGTTGGGTTAGATAGATATTGAAAATCAAAATATTATAGGACCATGCTGATCCGGTAACCATCTAATCAGTAAACACCCTCATTTCATTTGAAGGAATATAACAAATTTTATCGAGTATTCTGCTACTTTCGATTCTTAAAATATTTTATATCATATTTGGTATCTAACTCGAGTTTTAGCATAAGTTGTTGAATTTCGATTCTTTAAATATTTTAAATTGTAGAAAGTCTTTATTTAACATTTTTACTGAGAAATTTATTATTGGCACATCAAATCTGCCCATAAATAGCGCTTATTAAAACTTAACGTTTATAAATGTATTTGACCCATTTACATCATTATCAATATTTCCTACAAGATCATTCTTAATAGCAAATTATTACAGTATTTCATTTTGCACCTAATAGTTACTCCCTCTATTTTTATTTAAATGTTGTTTTAGATTTTTTAAATATTTATATAATAGATGTCTTTTTGGTATTTTCCCACCCTTTGTCTCATATGTACCATTAATATAATAATTTCAAATTTCTTATATATATATGTTTTATGTATAATTTTTCAACCAATAATAATTAATGTTAATAATATTTAAATAATATTAATTAAGATTAATTTTGATATAAAAATATTTTTTTAATTTGTCTTAAAAAATCCACAGTAACATCTCATAATAAATGGAGGGAACAATATATATACATGTATAAACTAATTCACCATCTGATTAGTATTATACTCAACTTGTTTTTTATAATACTCATTTCCTAATTTAAGATTTCTTTCTTATTTATGACCTCAAAGGAATCGTTCTACTAATTAAATAATGCGCATCTAACATTGATTCTTCCTTAAAATAGTAATGACCTGATTCCCTATCATCATTGCCATAATCTTTAATTGTTGGATTTATTTAAATAATCATAACAATGATTGGTCAAATATTTAACGTAAAATATGATTAAGAAGTGACTTGTCGTGATATATTATGATGTAACGGCGACAATTAGGACAATATCTCAACTATTTTATGTATTTAGTTTAACTTAAGAAAGCAAAAGATCAACTACCCTTCCTTGTACATTAGATCTTGAAAGTGATTGCAATAACTTCACCCTAAAACACGCTTTTGTGTAAAGTCTCTTCCACTCATTATAATTATAACCACCGACATTTTCATTAATGGCCTCTTATTCTCATGTTAATTATAGATAAAAAATTTGCTCACTATTATATACTCCATATAGACTATCAATATTATACATAAATATTATTACTGTTTAAATATTTATTTTTTAAATAATAATAATGTTAAAATTTATGTATAGACAAATGTGACTCGCTAATTCTTGCTACATCGAATGTAAATTTCCTTTTACTAAAAAAAAAAAATATATTACTCCTATAAAATTTCGTGAATTTTAATAATGTCGAACATATAGTCGGGGTCTTAATCTTCTCACTATTAGATTTTTTTCTACTTCTCAATTTATAAAGATTGTGTACATGTTAAAAAAAAAATCACCTAAGAATTATACTAGTTGCTATAAATACACAAATAAACATGTGTATATATTTAACGAAAAATATTTAATTTTCATCTAGAACTAGAAAAATTAATAAAAAATTATCGCTCATATTTTTAGATGGGTGTCACGTATTTTACATTTTGTAGTATTAATCAATGCCCACGTAAGCTCCCATCCCATTACGTGGTACATGATTTCGCAAATCATATTAACACTAAGGCTATGTTTGTTTAGAATACACACGGATGGACTTAGGACTTTATGTTTCCCGTCTCAAGCGAGTTAAAGATTTAGAATCTGGTTTTCAAATTCTACATTCAATCCACACCTACAAATACATATAAAATCTATTATTATTCTTCCTAATACATCACACTTTATACACTATATTACAATTCTCAATATAATATAATAATACAACATCAATCACTATTAAACATTGATTTGACATAAAGTTAAATCTCACCCTACTCAAATCATAAAACAAACACATACATTTACTATTCATCAAAGATTGTATATCCCTGGATTCTAAAACATTGACTTGCTCCGCACACTTAAATCTCAAAACAAACGCAACCTTAAAGTGAACATATTATCATGTGCCATTGGGAAAAAATTATAGTAATTGTCAATGTTCATCCAGAAAATGTGTGGCTTTAAAATGCATTCTCAAGAACTTTGAGGCACTTTCAAGTTTAAAAGTCAACTTCAGTAAATACAGTTTGATGGGTTTACATGTCGACCCGAGGGAGATTAACCGCATGGCAGAGGTTTTAGAGTGCAGCATTAGGGCCATCCCTTTTTCATACCTGGGGATCCGAGTAGGAATGCGCCATAGACGAATTGATGAATGGGCCCATCTCGTGCACAAGGTTAAAACCAGATTGAAATCATGGGAACACAGGAAAATCTCGTTCGGAGGCAGGACCACTCTTGTTCAAGCGGTATTATCTGCAATACCAATATACCATATGTCTTTTTATTGTTTACCTAAGAAAAAGTTGAAAGAACTCACTTCTTTGCAACAAATTTTCTTATGGGGAAGGTGTAAGAACAATCATAAAACTGCTTGGATCTCTTGGAAAAGTGTGTGTGTCCATAAAAAAATGGGGGGGTTAGGGGTAAGAGATTTAGAATTGTTCAATAGAGCTCTTATGGGGAAATGGGTGCGGCATTTTTTTAAATGAGAAAAATAATTAGTGGGTTAAGGTCATTCATTCTTTGTATGGGGAGTTAGCTTTAGAAGAGGGTGGTTTTATTTGATCTAGTAGTGAGGCTACATGATCAGGTTGGTGGCGGGACGTCATGTGGTTAAGGAGAGGGAGGGAGGGAAAGTGGTTGTATGATAATATTGAAAGAGTGATTGGGGATGGGGGATTTACTAGATTTTGGCACGATAAGTGGGTGGGTGCCGTCTTTAAAAACATTGTACCCAAGTTTTTTAAACTTTGTCTTGGAAATAACTGTAGTATTAAGGAGATGGGGGAATGGGTTGATGGAGCTTGGCAGTGGAGGTGGAAATGGAGGCGGAGTCTATTTGATAGGGAATTAAACTCGTTTAATAATCTTTTATGCTTGGTGAACATGATTAAACTTTCACAGGACAAGGTGGATAGATGGCGGTGGAAGGCGAACCGAGAGGGCTGCTTCACTACAAGCTCGGCGTACAACTCTCTGGCTGAACTTGGCAGTGACGATAAACTGCAAGGAGAAAGTCTGCTAGCGATCCCGATGGTGTGGAGCAAGTTGGCACCATTGAAGGTCTCGGCTACCGCCTGGAAATTGTTATGGAATAAGCTTCCCACAAGGGATAATCTGGTGAGACGTAATATCATTCCGACCTCTTCTAATACTTCTTGCCCTTTGTGTGGATAGGGTACCGAATATGCAGTCCATTTGTTCATCCTATGTCCGGCTGTCCGGGATATTTGGTATAAATGCTATGAGTGGCTGGAGTCTCCGATTGCCATCCCGAACCAGGTTGCACATCACTTTCTTTTTCACTCTATTCTCCTCAATCGAAAAAATGGAAAAAGAATTGTTATCAGTATATGGGAGTGTATTATTTGGTTGATTTGGAAGGCCATAAATAAGCTGATTTTTAATGGCGAAAGTTTTAATACTGTAAGTATTGTTGAGGAGATGAAGGGTAGAGTTTGGAGCTGATGCCTGAACAAAAATCTGTTTCCGAATTTTTTTCCTTTTGATAGCTGATTGCAAAGTCCTAGATCTGCTCTAGTTAGCTAGGTTTCAATTTTTTCATATACATCACTTTGTATCTGTAAATATAGTCTACAGTGATTTTTTAATACCACCTGAGATATAGTTCAATATACTTACCTAAAAAAAAAAAAAAAAAAAGAAGAAGTAATTGATTATTTTTTAAAAAGAAAAAAATATAGGAAAAAAAAGGGATATACCCACTTTTATTAAAAATTAAAGATATCTACCCATTGCCCATAAAAAAAAGATATTTACCAATTTTCTAATAAAAATACATATATGCCCTTATTAGAAAAAATATATATAGCCACATGGCTCACATCCTTATTTCTTTAAGACTTAATTAAATGATATAATATTTCTCTTTTGTTTAATTTTATTTTATTAAATATATCCATCTTTATTTATTTTTATTATATCTTAATTTTTGAATTTAGATAAAAAAATATTAAATAATTTATTATAATAATATTTAATATATTACATCAATAGACTAAATAAATAAAAATGATTTCATATTAAAATAGATAAATAAATTTAACTATGTGGATCAATTATTATTTTTAATTCTTTACCATTATAAATATTATTAACTCACTTCTAAAAATTGAATAAATCTTTTCTAATAATAATTTTTACTAAATATAATTATTTTATTTTATTGGCCCCATATTCTTAATTTTAAATTTTATAACATGCATTTAAATGTAATATTTGATTAACACATACTTATACATTTTATATATATGTATATATATATATATATATATATATATATATATATATGAATAGATAGGGTAGTGATAATTGAGGGTATTTTTGGATGTAAAAATATGAAATTGATATATTTTTTTTTCTTTATATGAAATGAGTATATTTCTTTTTTTTCTTATAGGGATGGATATACACCTTTTTTTGTTATAAGATTGGGCATATTTGTCCTTATTCACAAAAAAATACTACCGTGACAAATGTGTGAAAAATAGACAATAAATAAAAAGTATCACTAAAAAATAAGAATAATATTCGACGCAATGTATCAATGTCACTGGATTTCCATAGCCAGCTGTGGGACCATAATACGGCGACCGACACTCTCTAACACTAAAAACAAAATTAATAAAAAAACTCGAATTATAAAATTGAATTGTCAATTCATCTTAATAAAGAAATAAATACTCAACCGAAAGCTGGTTGATTTACTTATTTTATGGTATATTAATTATTTTTCACTTTTTGTATTAAAAAAATATTTTTCACTTTCCTTCTCTGAAGTAAAAAATGTCTTTGTTTTTTTTTTTTTTAAATGTTATCAATATCATCCTTCCAAACTCTTAATTTTATGATTTTGAATAATGTTGAAGTCCATTGTAATAAATAGCATAGATAAGCATCTTAATTCTTGAATATCTTCCGGCTCGGATTCACTGTTCTATTTTCCTAACATTTTAGATTAATGACAAGTGTACATCTCACAGTATCTAAAAGTATGAGAATAACACCTTAATATAATCAAATAATCTATTAAAAAAATTATTTATATTTAAGCAAAAATAATTAATTCCTACCAAATCTCATTCCAAAAAAATCTTATAAAAATATTTATAGTTAATTAATTAAAACTACATATATATATATTAATAAAAAATTAAGTTTATAAATTATAAATTAGAGTATGTATATTGCAATAATATATAGTCTATCATATATAAACTAAAATTTAATAAAAAAAATATATAAGTTTTTTATTTCATATTAAGTTTTATAATTAAATTTCATATTTTTGACGTTTATTATTGCAATAATATTAAGTTTACTAAAATATATACATTTATTAATTTTATTTTTGACGTATTTATATTTTATAATTAAATTTCATGTTTTTATTTTTTGACGTATCATATATAAGTTTTTTATTTCATATAATTGAATATAAGTTTTTTATTTTTATATTTTATATTTTTTGACGTATCATATAATCAAATTTCATATTTTTTATAATCACAACATCTTACAAGTTTAATTTTTTTAGTTTTAACATATCATATATAAGTTTTCATATTTTTTTATTGAATTTCAGTTTATATATGATAGACTATATGTTATTGCAATATAACGTACTTTAATTTATAATTAATAAATTTAGTTTTTTTTATTAATATAGATATGTAGTTTTATTAATTAATTATAAATATTTTTATAATTTTTTTTTGGAATGAGATTTGGTAGGAATTAATTAGTTTTGCTTAAATAGATATAATTTTCTAAACATATTATCTAGTTATATTAAGGTGTTATTCTCATATTTTTAGATATTGTGAGATGTACACTTGTCATTATTCTAAGATGTAGAATACTAGATGAAATAGAGAAATTGAACAGTGAATCCGAGCCGAATATCTTCTACAATTTAAAATGTTTTAATATACATCACTTTTTATAACAAAACATCTTAACATATTTTTATCTAAACATGCAAGTAAGTTTTCTTTCCAACTACCTACAAAAACTATTCTCTGCAGACTATTTTACAAAAGCAAATTCACCATAATAAACCTTTTACTACTAGTTTTTATTTTCTTTCCCAACTTGATTTTTAGATTGTTTTAGTAAAACTGGAAAATATTTTATATATAATGGAACTTTTGGCAAGCAGACACTGATGCTCCTCCCATACAGAGAACACTACACTACACTACACATGTAAATTCACTGATTTTATGATATAATGGGGTATGATATAGTAATTTTAACGGGACAATGATGATTAAATAGTTTCGAACTTGATATTAAACGTTAAATTTTGTTTCACACTTTTTAACTGATTAAAATGCGGTAAAGTATTGTATGCATCACATTCACCGTACATCACTAATATTATTGTTGATAAGGATCAACATTTTAGTTGTAAAGTGTTGATCCTTACTAATAATAGTGGTGTACGAGTGAAAGTGATGCACATAATACCTTCTCGTGTTTAATTAGTGTTTGTATTTATAATTTATTAAGAAATTTATTAAAATTTTAGAACTATTGTTTGATAGTATCACACATTTTGGCATATAGTAAAACTGTGATACGAGACATCTAATACTCTTAATCAGTAAATTAATACGTGATCATGAAAACGATAGAATATGAACACTACTGCATGATTGTTATTCATCATTCATCGCCTTCAAAATTTCAAAATATATTGGTTGAGCTTTAAATTCATTCATTGAAATCGAACTAGTGAATTATTGAATTGGATCTAATTTGACGGTCTTATATAAAAATAACTAATAAAACGTTGGAAGCTCAAGCAACATTTCATGACCATTATGTACAATATTTATATATGAGAAATTGAATGTATCTAGAAAAGAGCAAAGCATTCACAATGGTCATTTGTAGGTGTGTTTAAATATTGAATGAATGAATATTGATGTTTAAAATTATTATGAGTCATTTTTAAATTGAAAATAAAATGTTATCCATTTAAATATATAGATAGGAGAGAGAATATATTTTTGATAGAAAAATAGATAGAACCGAAATAATGGTGGAACCCATAAAAAATACTCTCTCCGTCCTGGTGTAATTGTCCAATCTCTTTTCATTATTTTGTTTAAGGAATAATAATAAAATAATAAAAATAAAGAGTAGTTTTGGGTATTGAGAGAGAAAAAAAAATATGTGGAGTGATGAGTGGAGTAGTGAGTAATATTTTTTATAATATTGTGTAAAAAATAATGATAAAAATTATAGAGAAAATTATAGTGAGACGTTCACAAAAGAAAAACGAGACAATTATAGTGGAACGGATGAAGTATATTATTGAATATTTGATAAATAATTATGATAATGTATTTAAATAATTGAATATTTAAAAATAGTACTCCGTTCCGTACGTGATAATATAGATAATGTGAAAGAGATAGATCGAGTGAAATTCATCAAATTCATCCCTAATAATTTTTAGTTTATTGACTGGAAAATCCATATTCGGGAGGTGTATAACTGAAGATACTAAACCCGGAAATAAATTAACAAAATAAATATTAGCAAATGAGAATGGAGTGACATCAGCCAATTAACAAACTTATTAATGGCAACACACAGCATGACAGCAAGTCGGAGAGCAAAGTGTTCCCCAAACACAGAGACAAGGGTCAAAAAGGTCATTTCAACGAGGGCCTTTCTCGTCATTTCCACACACCACTGCCTTCTCCGGCCTTCTCAATCACCTACACTCTCACTCCCACACTAAAAGCTTCTTCATCTTCTCTCTCCATTCACTCACACACTCTTCCAATTTCCCCATAAAAATGAGTGCTCGAACCGGGTCGCACCAGCTCAGCAACGGGCTCATGGTCTCGGGCCGACCCGAGCAGCATCTCAAGGACCGCCAGCCCACAATGGGCTCACGGTCCGTTCCCTACACCGGCGGTGACGTTAAGAAATCCGGTGAGCTCGGCAAAATGTACGGCATCGACCTTTCCGCTGGTGGGGACCACCACCACCACCCACCGGCTGTGCCGCCTAAGCTCCCCTCGCGGCCGCCTTCGTCCTCTCAGCATAACAGCGGATCTGCCAGATCCGGCCCGAATTCGGGGCAAATGGGCCCGAAGTCGACCAACTCCGGGCCGATGAACAAGAAGTCATCGTCGTCTTCGTTCTCCGGCCCGATGACGCCTATCCAGCCAACCGGGCTCATAACGTCGGGCCCGCTGGGGTCGGTGAGTTTGAACCGTAGGTCCGGGTCGGGGCAACTGGATGCGCCGTCTGCTCCGAGCTCATTCAACAAGGCTGTTTACGGCTCTGCTGTTACGAGCTTGGGGGACGAGGTGAAATTAGGGTTTAGGGTTTCGAAGGTGGCAATGTGGGTGTTTTTGGTAGTAGTGGTGATGGGGCTGGTGGTGGGGGCGTTTCTCATGGCCGCGGTAAAGAAGCCGGTGATTCTGGTGGCGGTTGCCGCGGTCTTAGTCCCCGTTGTGCTGATTTTTATATGGAATTATGTTTATCGGAAGCGCGGCGCTTTGGGCTTCTTGAAGAAATATCCCGATGCTGAGCTGAGAGGCGCCATTGATGGACAATTCGTCAAAGTCACCGGGGTAACTATGAATACATCAAGCTTGTTTTTTTTTCCAGAATTTTGGTTTGAAAGATCCAATGTTAAAAAATGTCAGGAGATTTTGTTGTTTATTAATTATTCAATCACGCAATTGATTTTTTTTCCCCTGTGGGCTAGTAACTTATTTCAGCGTTCTTGCTCTTTATGGCACTGGGTAGAACCTTTTTTTTTTTTTTTTTTTTCTTTTCCCTTTTTTTTTTAATTTGGGACCAGTTTGACTCTTGAATTATGGTTTAAGATATATAGGGGAATAATGGTTTAGTTTTGGATTTTAGAGGATCGGGGGTAAAATATTCACGGTGTATTTCTTTAAGGCTTGTGATTCAGAAAGGTCAAAAGGTGGCCACATTTCATTATTAATAGGGGAAATTGGGAATTGGGAGGATTTTTTTTTTACCCTTTTTCAATTCGGCAATTCCAGATATGGATCTATTTGAGCCTGAATGCTTATGAATTTTGTCAGGTTAGCTGGTCAATATGCTGGATGCTAGTTCAGGTTTCAGTACATAATTTGCAGATAGTATAGCGTCGTTAGTTTTGGCTATGCCGGTATTTAAGAGATACCAACTTCTTTGTTGTCAATAAAAAAATCTTTGTTTCACCCAACAGTATAATCATAAAATAGAATAGACAATTGCCTTGGTGTTAAGGTAACCACTTTACCAATACAAGAATGCGGTGAATTCTGCTCAATACAAGTATGCATTTAGATAGAGCATATATGAGTTCAAGTATTGTTAATATCTGCTTACGTTGGACCTCAGTTTTCACTTTCTGTATGAAGCTAGTAGTATTAGTTCACTGCTTGCAATTTTCTGCGACATAAAATGCCTTCAGCACTCTTGAATCTGATCAATGGAAACACCAAATAGGGGGGAAGAGTGGAAATCATTGAATTTGGAATCCTTCCGTTGTATATATGTGCCCGTTTGCCAGTATTGAAGCTGCAAAATTCTTTACTATTTATTGCTCATGAAGCTTTTTATACCATTTAGTTACCTGCTATATAATTTTAGAGGGAAATACCATAACATGCCTCAGTTGATGATGGTAAAAGCTTTAGACGATGAAGATTTACCTTTCTAAGGTTATAAATGTTTTATGTGGTATTACCTATCCAAGTTCAGTTATTGGCTTCTCTTGTTATTCCCTTATTTTTGAAATCATAGACAAACAGTTGCACAATTTAAGCACTTAGTTACGCTGATCAACAGTTGTGCAATATTAAATTTTGTTGGTTTCCTTAAACTACCTGTCGTCTCGATTGGCTTGTGTTTGTTTAATCTTGTATATTTTATTGTGTAGGTTGTCACTTGTGGCAGCATACCTCTTGAAACTTCTTTCCAGAGGGTAACAAGATGCGTCTATGCATCCTCAGAATTATATGAATACAGGGGTTGTGGCGGAAAACCAACACATCCTAAACAGAGGTTCTTCTCTTGGGGATGCAGATATTCAGAGGTCAGTTTGTGCTGCTCTTTATTGAGCAGATGTTGCAATTGCATTTTGGGTCTCCATTAAAAGCTTTGGCATTTGATATTTACATGGTTCTAAAATGCACTATGAGTGCATGGTGTTAGGAATTAAACAAACAATTATGGAGAAAATAATAGAACTAGGAATTTAGAGACAAACAATTTGGTTACCCAGTTCGTCAGGAATGACTACGTCTGGGGCACTACCAAGCCAGGAGATTCACTATTTTCGTGTGTTATTTTCGTACAAAGAGGCAAATACAATGAGTCAAGGTATTTAAATGAGACATGGGCCAAAGCCCTAATTCACGCGCACAACTGCGGAACCCTCTCGACCACGGGCCTTGGTCGAGCGGTTCCGCTCGATCAGATCGCCAGCTTGAGCTCCTCCAATGCTTTGGTCTCCCGTCGCGCTCGACCTCCTTTGGTCGAGCAGAAGTGTTCGACCTAACACCATGGTCGAGCGCCTCGCTCTTGCTGGATCCCTTCTCCGACTCAGGCTCCACAACCCAACAATCTCCCACCTGGAGACTGACTCCAACTCTAACTTGTCTCCCCCGTTCCAACGGTTTCTCTCACTGGAAGTAGTGTCTGGCCTTATGCTCAGTTTCCAAGGCCAGTTGAAGTCATGCATAACTTCAACTTCTCTAAGGTCACAACCTTAGTCAACATGTCAGCAGGATTCTCACTTCCCCGGATCTTCATCAGTTGTAAGATCTTGTTCTCGATGAGGTAATGAATGTAATGATACCTCAACTCAATGTGCTTCGTCCTCGAGTGAAAGGCCGAATTCTTCGCCAAGTGAATAGCACTCTGACTGTCACTATACAGAATACTATCCTTTTGCTCCTTCCCCAACTCACACGATAGATTCTGCAACCAAACCATTTCTTTACTAGCCTCAGTAACTGCAATGTACTTTGCTTCTGCAGTGGACTGAACTACGATCTTTTGCAACTTAGAAGCCCAAGAGATAGCTGTACCACCAAAAGTAAACACATACCCTGTAGTACTCCTTTTGTCGAGATCATTTGATACCAAGTCTACATCAACATATCCTGCCAACCCAACACTTTTGCCCTCAAAGCACAAAGCTTGTTCAGTAGTACCTCTCAAGTACGTTAGGATCCACTTCACTGCCTCCCAATGCTGTTTACCCGGATTGCCCATAAATCGGCTAACAACTCTCACCGCTTGTGCAATATCAGGTCTTGTACACAACATAGCATACATCAAACTTCCAATTGCTGAAGCATACAGAGTGTTTTGCATGTAGGTCCGCTCCTCTTCGCTACTAGGTGAGTCCTTGTTGGATAGCTTGAACTGACTTTGCATCTTCCATACTAAATCTCTCCAAGACTTTCTTTATGTATTCAGCCTGTGAAAGATACAACTTTTCTGCCACCTTGTCACGATCGATTCGCATACCCAAGATTTGCTTGGCCTCTCCAAGGTCCTTCATAGCAAACCTTTCAGACAATTTTTTCTTCAACTTGCTCACCTCCCGAGCACTAGAGTCTGCTATCAATATGCCATCAACATATAATAGCAAAATGATATAACCATCATCATACCTCTTGAAGTAACAACAATGGTCAACCTCACACCTATTGATCTTAATATCGTGCATGAACCCATCAAACTTCTTGTACCACTGTAATGGAGCTTGTTTCAGACCATACAAGCTCTTCTTCAACTTGCAAACTAGCTCACTACTCCCCTTAGACAAGTATCCCTGGTTTGCTTCATGTAGATGTCCTCATCTAAATCACCATGAAGAAAGGCGGTTTTCACGCCCATCCGTTTCTAACACCAAATTTTTCGCGACCACCGGACTCGTAACCAATCGAATGGTAGTTAGCTTCACCACTGGAGTAAAAACATCAGTATAGTCAATACCATGTTTCTGCTGAAACCCCTTCACAACCAATCTTGTCTTGTAGCGTTTGCTTCCATCAGCCTCCTTTTTTATTCTCAGAACCCACTTTTTACGCGGTCTTTCTTGCCCTTAGGAAGCTCAACAAGCTCCCAAGTTCCGTTGGTCATCAATGAATTCATCTCATCATCCATTGTAAGTTTCCACTTATCCACCTGTTCACTACGTGTTGCCTCTGATAACATTCGGGTTCACCACCATCGATTAACAATAAATAATGGAGGAGGGTGAATACCTATCGAGAGATCTCCGATCCTCGTGGATCTCCGCGGCGGAATTGTTGGTGGTGGTGTACTTGGTTCTTCCTCAACAATCACCTGATCATCTAGAACCCCTTTTCTCCCACCCGAGTTCGAAATGTCTAACTCCACAACCTGAGACTCAGAATCACCTTATTTGGATTTCCCCCAACCCGTCTTTTGTACATCATTGCATTCATTAAATATGACATCTCGACTACGAATCACCTTTCAGTTTTCCTCATCCCAAAATCGATAGCCAAATTCATCACCGCCATATCCAACAAACGTACACTTAACAGATTTTGCATCCAACTTACTTCTACTCACAGAATCAACATGAACATATGCAACACACCCAAATACTCGAAGAAAAGACAGATTTACCTCTTTCCTTTCCGTCGAGGCCTCCTTCCCGGTATGCCATTTTTCAAAGGAGTTGAGGGTCTTCATTTATCAAGTAATTTCTTTGTGTTAACTCGCCCTCGCCCAAAACATCTTTGGCAACCCACACTCCAATCTTATGCTCCTAACACGTTCACTTAGGGTCCTGTTCATACGTTCTGCCACGCCATTCTGCTGTGGGGTTCCTCTCATGGTTTTCTCCATCCGAATTCTATTCGCCTCACAGAATTCCTTGAACTCACGGAGTTCGTACTCTTCACCATTATCAGATCTAAAACACTTCACCTTGAGATCTGTTTCAGTTTCTACAAGAGTCATCCACTTCCTGAAAGCATTAAAGACATCAGACTTATTTTTCAAGAAATAAACCCATACCTTCCTCGTAGAGTCGTCAATGAAAGTCATGTAATATGATGCTCCACCAAATCACTGCTGGACCCCACAAATCACTGTGAACTAACTCCAGCTTCTGCTTCTTCAAAGCCCTGCCTCCCTTCGAAAAACTCACCATTTTCTGTTTTCCGAATACACAGTCCTCACACAAACCAATGTCAACTGTCTTGAGGTTTGGCAGTTTATCCTTCGAGCACATAACTTTCATCCCCTTTTCACTCATGTGGCCTAGACGACAATGCCACAAACTTGCATTCCCTTTTTCACTAGCAAGAGCAATGCTATCCCGGGTGTTGCCTGTCATATACAACGTTCTCTCTTTATTTCCTCGAGCCACTACCATGGCACCTTTGGATATCTTCCACATGTTACATCCAAAAGTTACCTTGTAGCCCTCATCATCAAGTTGCCCAACTGAAATCAAATTCCTTCACACCAGGAATATGTCTCACATCTTTCAATTGTAACACAGTCCCATTTGGTGTCTTAATCCGAACATCCCCTTTCCCTTTGATTTCCAACAGCTCATCATCAGCTAGATAAACCCTCCCAAAGTTCCCGGAAGTGTACCTCTCAGCACTGCTGCACGAATGAAACGATGCTCCAGAATTTAACACCCACGACTCCAATGGACTGCTTACACTCAGAAGCAATGCATCTGAGTCCTCATCAGTGGCAACGTTGGCTGAGTTGTCATTCTTGTTTGGTTCATTCCCTTGTGCCTTGCACTCTCTCTTGTAATGACCAAACTCATGACATTTGTAAAACTCAACCTTACTCTTATCCTTCTTGGGCTTATCTTTGCCCCTTGACTTCGATCTACCCCGATTTGGCTTTCCCTTGGATTCAGATCTGCCTCTATTTTCCGTATTAAAAGCAGATCCTGTGGCCACACCCAACTCTTTCCTGCGAATTTCTTCGCTCATGACCAAATCCATAACCTCAACGAATTTTAGTTTCACTTTACCCGCTGAAGCACTAACAACCGTTACCATTCCACTCCAACTTTCCGGTAAAGAAGACAACAAAATTAAGGCTTGAACTTCATCATCAAAATCAATCTCAACCGAGCTCAATTGGGCTATATGATCATATTGAACTCATTGAGATGGTTGACTACCACAGTATCCTCCGCCATTCTCAGGTTGAATAACCTCCGCATCAGATGAACCTTATTCGCTGCATACGTTTTTTCATACATCTCAGTCAATATCTCCAGCATCTCCTTTGTGGTTTTTGCTTTCACCGTATGCAGGGCGACATTCCTGGATAACGACAGACGAACCACACTCATCGCCTTCTTATCCAGCAACTTCCACTCGTCGTCCTTCATATCTTCTCGCTGTTCACCTAACGGTTGATACAGATCTTTACCGTACAAGTAATCCTCAATTTGCAGTTTCCAGAATCCAAAATCCGTTCCATCAAACTTCTCAACAGGCGATTTCCCTTCAGCCATCATAATTGCTCTCCACAGATCCCTCTAACCAGATGCTCTTGATACCAGTTGTTAGGAATTAAACAAGCAATTATGGAGAAAATAATAGAACTAGGAATTTAGAGACAAACAATTTGGTTACTCAGTTCGTCAGGAATGACTACGTCTGGGGGCACTACCAAGCCAGGAGATTCACTATTTTCGTGTGTTATTTTCGTACAAAGAGGCAAATACAATGAGTCAAGGTATTTAAATGAGACATGGGCCAAAGCCCTAATTCATGCGCACAACTGCGGAACCCGCTCGACCACGGGCCTTGGTCGAGCGGTTCCGCTCGATCAGATTGCCAGCTCGAGCGCCTCCAATGCTCTGGTCTCCCGTCTCGCTCGACCTCCTTTGGTCGAGCAGCAGTGCTCGACCTAACACCATGGTCGAGCGCCTCGCCCTAACTGGATCCCTTCTCCGACTCAGGCTCCACAACCCAACACATGGTGCACCTGAATGCACATGAGATTCACTCTTAATCTTAAAACACACGTACTCCGATTAAAAACAAATTCCATCCTCGTTAGTTTTACCTATATTTAGACAGAATTTTGAAAATGAAACAAAAATATCGATCAAAATCTTTTACATCGATGCATGAGCTATTTTAGTGGATTATATGTTGTTTCTCAGAGCAGCCATTATTCTAAAAGTTTAACGATGCATCCTGTTTGTTTATATCTTGCATCTTACCTGGATTCTGCTCCAATTTATTATGTTACCACTTACCAGGCATTAGAGCCTAGAGTGTAGTATTCATTTTTTTTATTTTTTTTCTAGTAGATATAGTTGAGAAGCTTGGTAATATTGATTTGATTGCAATACATTAGTTGCTGACATAACTGTGTTTACATTTACCTTTTAGAGTAGACAACTTCCCAGTTAAAGTGTAATCAACTGCCTTTGCTTCTTTTTGTTAACAGAAACATGTTGCGGACTTTTATATATCAGATTTTCAGACTGGATTAAGAGCTCTAGTGAAAGCAGGCTATGGGGCTAAGGTAGCCCCCTTTGTTAAACCAAGTGTAGTAGTTGATGTCACCAAAGATTCCGAAAAAATGTCTCCAAACTTTCTACGATGGCTTTCTGACCGGAGTTTGTCAAGTGATGACCGTGTGATGCGGCTTAAAGAAGGGTAAGATGTTTTTTGCATTGTTTCAATCCAGGCCTTTGACATCTATATCCAATCCTCCTCTAAATCCAAATCCAATACATGCAAAATAAAGGAAAAATTGCATTTCTTACTCCTCTAAGTATGTAAATAAATATATTAACTTTGACCCCTGCACTTTAATTTCTATTATTTTGTTCTTAGTGCTTTGATTTTTTTATATTTATATTTTTGCCCTCATAATTCATAGACTTTTATCACCTACACTTTCACCTTCTTTTTTCAACTTTAAAGGGCAGAAGTCAAAAACAAAAAAAAAATAAAAAAATAAAAAATATCAAGATAAAAGATACACTAGTCAAAAGTGAAGAAACTTGGAACACTGTATTTTTTTCCAACCGTACTTTAATTCTTTTTCTGTTTTCCCCTTCAACTTTGTTTTCTGTTTTTTTGGTCACGTACTTTCCATTTTCTAATCTTCTGCAGTTCTGCTCCGTGTATTTTCCTTTTACTCTGTTTTTTTCTTTCCTGCTATCTCCACTTTTCCCTTTTCAATTTTATTCTCTTGCACTTCAATTTTTCTTATTTTTCGTGCCTTGTAGTTTTATTATTATTTTCTCAAGGGGATAAAAAGTGAGTAAGTGTACTGGGAGTTGATAATGGATTTTTCTAAGTTGCAAAGGGGCAAGCAGACATAAGATTTAATTGAAGTAAAAACATATGTAAATAAATTTGCATTTATTTTTAAATTATGGTGGAGGGGGATACAATCTTCCTAGAAACTATATAGGATACTACAGGAAACAAAATGCAAAGTGCAGGGAAGGCAATCTATATATTTCACCCTCTTCATATGTGGAAATACTGCATGAAAAATATGAAAGGACAGGTACTCCTGTGACATATAGATCAGCAAATGAAAAATCACACTTAAATCAGCTACTGCTAGGAAATCTCTTTTGTCACCTCCTCAAAATCTTGTTATAGAGAGCTGTGTATTGATTGGAAAATGGATTCTCAATATTTTGGTTATGAGGATAAAAATGTGGACAAGTATGCATTATCTGAATTGAGTTTTCAATGGTTTTTATAATTAATTATCGTTGCAGTTATATCAAGGAAGGAAGCACAGTGAGTGTAATGGGGGTGGTTAGACAACATGACAATGTGCTCATGATCGTTCCACCAACCGAGCCTATTTCCACAGGTTGTCGTTGGCCATGTTGCCTTCTCCCTACATACATCGAAGGCCTTATTTTAAGTTGTGATGAAAGTCAAAATGAAGATGCGATCCCTGTATAGAGACGAATTGAATCATCTTTTTTTGTGGTTGGTTTGCGAAACACGTAAATAGTGGAATGTACAAAAGATGGAAGAATCAATCCAACAAGTCCACTGTGTATTCTTTTTCCTGGATGAAGAACAAGATCCTGTAAATTTATGGTTTCATAGATATGCACATCATGGTAGGGGGGTTTAAAATTCCCCCCTCTGAGAAAGAGAATGATAATCTGTCATTGTATAGAAGATACAGGGTTGCTGCCTTTGTCTCATGTTTTCTTAAATTTCTGCATATATGATCCATGTCTTTTAATGGGCTTATTTGAATGTCAAGTGGTAACTTATATCAGCCATCTGTTGTCTAATAATACATGCCAGATTGTTAAATTCAGCTATATTTTTCCATTATGAACCAGCTTTTGCCTGCAGTGTATGTGATGGTTCAAATAGCCCCATCTGTATGATAATATTCGCATCTAGGTCCTCCCTGTAGATCGATATTGGACCGTTCAGTATACATCTACGTTTTTATTTGCACAAATACTTGTGTGTATCTTTTCAGGTTTTTTAAATCTCGCGTAAATCAATTTAAATCCAATCCAATTTAATTTATTCACGTTCAATTAGAAATGGATTGTTTGCATGATGCAAATTTGCACAAGAGACTTCTTTATCTGTACCCATAAAAATCTACTACAAAGTATAAAGAAATAGTAGCTGGATTGCTTTCTTGTAAATTTTGTTTGGAACGAAATGCTTCTCCAACATACTTGAGTACCCTACTGTCAAAGAGTTGATACAGACTATAATCATCATACATGATTCGTAACAACAGTCCGAAAACCTATATTAACAGACATTTGTAATATTAATAGTTCATTAAGCAGAAATAGCAGCAAAAACACCTTGCACAAATTATCTTTACGTAACCTCTGCCTTGTATTTGCATATAGAAATAAAATTCAACGGTACTTATTATCACTAATCTCAGTAGCTACATAGTCAGCAGAATATCAATGTCTATTCTAACTATTTTCTCTAGTATATGCTGGTAAGCAGCAGCTATCTCCAAATCAGTATAATAAATATAGTATCATTTTCCTCTCCATCTGAATGTTTCTGAGACATTTAATCTATGCTGAAGTATATCTGTTTTAGCGTGTTCATCTATAATGTGAACTATGAGCAACACACCAAACACTAGTGGTCATAAACCCGTGGCAAATCAAGGCGGTGTTTCCAGTAATGCAGGTATGTCGAAATTACCAACTACTCCTTGACTTAGAAGGCGCATAGCAGCTCCTTGAGTAAATTTTCTTGCAAATAAGAAACAGCCAACAGACGTAGAGTTGTTACTACACCACTCGGTTCGGAACTCTGTTTCATAGTATACATGGTTGATATCCTGAAACTATACATTTGGTAAGACTAATAACCAGTAGTGATAACAAAGGGAAAAAGTTTCCTACAGTTCTGTAAGTTTCACCATTTTTGCTTTCATGATTACTCCATTTCTTGAATTGAATTTCGTCCTATTAATTTTCAAAATTCAACATTTTAGTCCTTTCACCGGCTCCAGCAGGTTAGCCAACCAGCTTTGAGCTGATGTGACATTTTCTTTTCTCAATTTTGTAATTTTTTTTTTCAAATTTCATCTTGTTAACTTTGAAAACAGGTTAACCAGTTGTAGCTGGTCAAAAGACTAAAAAATCGAATTTTGAAAGTTAGAAGAACAAAACTCAATTCGGAAAGTAGAGTGTCCTGAAAGTGAGAATAAGAAAACCTATATGACTGAAAGAAACAGTATCCCTAAAGAAAAAGAGAGAGAGAAACAGATTGCCAATTGCAACCAGGGAGCAGATAACAAAAACAGACCCTTATTTGTTTAATTTGTTGTGGCCCTGAATCAGCATAGTTAAATGTAAAAGGATGCCAAGCTCCATTATCTGTTTTTGATGTGGATTGGTTCCATACAGTGTAAGTAACTGTTCTTCTTTCGAGCTCAGATTCAAGATTGTTCATCTATAAACCCAAAAAAAGAAGAGATTGGTCAACTAATTTGGAATTACAAGATTGGTCTACAAGAAAGCAAAGTAATGTATAGAGAATCAAAGTTCAATGAAGATGCAAATAATAGGAGATTTTTGCTTACGGAAAGTAAGGTCTGCACATAATGTTCGTCTGGAATACAGTTGTGCTGTTTCTGAAGCTTCTGCAACAATTCAAAAGTCGGTCAATATTATTCCAACAACATAAACTGAAAGTGTACAAATGACAGAAAGTACAAGCAAAAGCAAGAATCAACATATGATTTTTCCAGTTGTTGAAGGTTTACAAATACATCAGAGTTGGCGGCAAAGCTAACTTACAAGATTCTTCCTGCCCTTACTCACATCAACTGGTGGACGTCTCTACAACACAAGAAATCATAAGTTTTCTGCCCAAATAAAATGCAGCAGAAATTCATCATTGATAACATCAATTCAGTGTGTGCTAACTAAAAATATTATTATGTACCTTGCAGAACTTCTTGAAGACTGAAAAGACAACTTCATCATCAACAACTACTTCTGCATGTCTTCGAGTTAAGGTGACCCACTGAAAAGATTAACAAATTAAAAATTTATACATAGTAACACTTTTCGAGGGCAACTATGAAACAAAGTTACCGCTCATGTCACAAGCAATGGTCCAACTATCAATAAGACTTTATGGAATTTTTCACTCAAGGTTGAGATAACAAGCATATGCAAGAAATGATTAACATCTCTGATCCAAAAGAAACTGACACAAATACAAACAAGTTGGTGGACTGTCTTCAGAAATTTCTTTCTTGTGTGTGTGAGAGTGCGTGAGAGTGAGGGTATTTTGGTGTCAACGTAAGGTAAACAGCCATCAGTTTATCTGAACATGAGGGAAACCCATTATCACAAAGCAGAATACTACCTGTGATCCTTTTCGCCATTTCTTCTTGGGTATAACTGGTGACATCTTTGGATTGTGGCGATCATCCTTTTTATCAAGAAAGCTGGACCAAAAAATTCACAATCTAGTTATATAATTTATATTATACATATACGGGCACTGAAATGCCCCTAACATATCAATTAAAACAAGCTGCCAAGAGAAATCAATTCTAGTTAAGGCTGAGTAAAATTATAACTACCTGTCCACGAAACTTCTTGGAGAACCCATTAGATAGTCGTAAATATAACTGAAGTTGTACAAAGGGGCACAGCTGTGTGAATTGAAAAGTCTAAAGTCAGATAACTATCAGTGCCTAAGTGGCAGATAAAAAAATGATGCAGAGAAGTGAGAACAACTATTAAATTGATATATATGGCCATTGAGAACAGTAAGAGCTGAAAGTCAAGAAAAAAAATCCAAAAATATAATAAAGTTGAGAAAAGGCTTACCAAATAAGACACACACCTGGTATATAAATTTGAACCTAAATAAGAAATAAATTCTGATCCTGTTACAGTCCACTTAGTTTATGCAATCACTATTCCATTAACGAGCTATAGAGCTCAATTCACCTTTAGAACCATAGGGCACAGATATGTGTCATTTAATCTTTACACAGTTGATTATATTTTCTTTCTCCACCTTCCAATGTAAATAAGATGGCTCAATATTGCAAGTGAACAGACTTGGTAGTTGGTACGAAGCTACCTGTTCTATGTTTACACTAGCTCCACAGCTATAAAGCACAACTACCTCAACATGCCACTAATTTTTCCACGACTTCAATTATATGTTAAAGCAATCTCCAGCTTATCCACTTGAGAGATTTTTTTTCTCAACTTGCATCTCATACAAAATAGAGTACCAAATAGATCTGATACAAACAAATAAGGATGGAATATCAATTTAGTTAGAACACTCATTGAGGCTGTAAGGAAGATAACCTGTCTGATAACAGCACAAATCTTTGATTCGCGTGATCCTGAAGGGCTTCTTCAAATAGTAACCTCTCAGCTTCAATCATGCTTGATTCTCCCCAGACTACCTACACCATTTATCCTTAATATCAATCTATTGAACTGATCTTAAAAAGACAATCTCTAATTAAGGTCACACCGTGGAGGGTATAAAGAACACTCTATTTCTGCTTAAGGACAAACTTGGGAACATAATGGGATAACTTGTTTTTCATTAAGTTCTTGAACTTTCCTTCATCTAAGTTTATCATGAACACACTTATTCAATCATGTTCAAGAATAATTTCTCCTCAACTTATTTCCATATATGTTCTTCATATTCAAACAATGGGTAAGGTGATGAAGTTACCTTAATGCTGTTATCCAATTGCCGGTCAAAAAAGAGCGATGATCTTGTAGTAGACTCATTGAACACAAAACCAGGCTCCGAATGTATATATATCGAAAAATTCCCCTTGCCAACATTCTTCAAAACAGCAAGAAAATAACAAAACACAAAAATATAAATCTGAATGACTAATCATTAACATACACAACTAAAGCAAGAACAAATTCTTCAAAAATACTGCTACTGTGGTTGGATAAACAAACTCGGAACTAAAATGCCAAACCAAACAATAAAAATTCAATCAATTTCCTCGTTAATTCTCAGAATGCTAACAAAATATCACCAACCTCAAAAAAGCTCTCCCAAAGGAAATCAAGGGGCAAGTTTCTCCGAACCAAAAAGAGAAAAGCGATCTTAGGATGGCCCGTGAACTGATGATAGCTAAGAACACGAGATTTGCTGGACGGAAAAGAAGAGGTCGTCGACTGAGAATACTGCTGGATTCTAAGAAACGCCAAGAGACAAAGACCGAGAGACACTAGAATCACCAGCTTCCACCCAATACACAACACATGGCGCATCGATAGCCCCGGTTTCATCGAGGCCTTCTTCATCATCGCCGCCACTTACATACACGCAAATTAATTACTTGTGCAGTTTTTTCCAATCCTACTCCCTTCTCTTCTTTCTCTTCCTGCAATTCAAAATAGCGAATCAGCAACTAAAATTAACAAATCAAGAGTCAATTCACGGAAGTAAATTTCAGAAAAAGAAAGAGAGAGAAACATGATTACATGAATATAGTAATCGAAGAGAGAGAACGGCAGCAGATTGAGCAAAATATTAGATTGAAGCAGAAAATGGAAATTGAAAAAATTCAAATAAGAGTTTTGTTTGAAATGGAAGCTTTGAGGCGGTGATTTTGTTTCTTGCTGTCGCATTGAAGCTGAAATTCGTTAGATGACAACGCGTAACGACGTCGTTTTAATTTTCGTGGCATCTGTCATTTCATTTCAATATTAATATTAATATTTTAGGGAGGTTTTAGGCTTTTAGCCAATATAACGTTAACAAGTCGCGGTCATCCCAACTAAACATCAGTAAAATATTTTGGACTAATTAAACCCTACACTATTATGGTCAAAATTTCAATTTAATTAAATTTTCAATATTTTTGACAAGCTTTATATAAATTAATTACATGGATGAATTTAGTGGAATTCGCCCATATCAGTATTGATCTACCCCACAAATTTTGCGGATTTGATTCGATCCCAATATAAATGAAGTTTTTGTTTCTGGTGTTTAAAAATATGTATCAAATAGAAATAATTAAAGAGAATGTGATTTTACAGAAAATGTTAAAGGAGATAATTAAATTAAGATTTGGTCCAAGTGTAACACTTATTTTGACCAAATATTAATACTTTGGCGGAGTTTCAATCAATACAGTTTTTATGGTGAAGCAATTTATATACCAAAAAGTAATTAATACAGTATTATTCAACATATAAATTAATATTCTTCTTATCAGTATATCTCACCTAACACAGTTTTTGTCATATGTAATATACACTTGTTCGAATTGTTCTGGAAAGGCAACACCGCTGTCAAGAGTTCATGGGTCGCTCAAATAAACTCAACTTGGGGATGTTGGGCGCAATATAGCATGGGATTATGCTATTATCGTTAAATAATGACTAAAAACTCCTACTTCATGCAAATTATCACAAATTAACAATTATTTTTTTAAAGTGTTAAGTTTCTTTAAAGTGGTAAGTGTTAAAAGTTTCGTGTTCAAATTATGTTCCGTATCGCCGTGAAGCCATTTCACATAAATATACCTCTTAATCGAAAGATGACTATTATAATTCGCATAATCTATTAATTTTGGCAAATTCTACTGTGCACTATATGCACCAATAAAATTTGTAGAATTTAATTTTAAAAGCTCTATTTTCTAAATTTTTTTAGTTTTAACATTTTTTTTTTCAATTTCGATTTTCTTTTAACTTTAATTTCAATTTTAAATGTTTTTTTTAAAAAAAAATTAATATCCAACCCGACCCCAAACCCGGCCCGAGTGATTCATGGTTCACTCGACCCAAGTGGTTCATGAATCACTCGATCCGAATGGTTCATATATGATTTAGGGTTCAATATTTAGGGGTTAGGATTTAGAGTGTACCAATTTGGATTGATGCATGTAATGCACAGGAGAACGACTCATTAATCTTTCATCTATTAGAGGAAAGAATCCCGCATTAACGAAAAAAAAGTAAATATCATCTCTCAAATAATTTTATATACAGAGTTATAAAATTAAAAAAATTAACTCAGATTAATGAGCGGAGAAAAGTTCAAAAGGCTATGAAATATTAAAAGACATATATATAGTTTGGATGAGTATTCACCTATTTATTAAACACAAGTGAGGGGTTAAAGAATCTGGTGCTAATCAAAGCAGTATAAACTATAAAGCAATAATGTACACTACATATAAAAGATGTTACAGAAAATGCCGATTGTATGTATACTTACAACACTCAATGCACAACAAACATATGTTTCCTTCATTGATCTTGTCGAAACATTAGAAGCCGCCTGGGATCTGCTGGCCAAAGGCTACCGTTGAGCAACCTTAACGCTCTTTGTGTCGACAATAATGTTCAAAATCTTACCTGGAACAAAAATTCTTTTCTTGATGGTTTCTCCATTGAGAAACTTGGATAATTTGGAGTCCATTGAAGCTAGTACGAAAGCATCTTCTTCTGTGCATGTTTTCTCGACATGTATAGTGCCTCTCGTCTTCCCATTTATTTGGACAGGTAGAACCACTGTTGACTCCTTTAAGTAATCAGGGTTCACCTGCAATAACATCAACACATGAACTCCTATGAGAATGCACTTACAAGGGAACACACAAGGAGGATTGTTGTGTGAGACGGACTCATATATAAGGTGTTGCACTTACGTACTTGGGTCATACTCTCCTTTAAAATATAGTTGGGTTGGAGCCACATGAATTCATGGGACCCGTTTCATGTATGAGACCGTCTCATATAAGTTTTTGCATGTAAATAAAGATCCCGATCCATACCTTAGGGAACGGCTCATAAGCCAGTGAACTTGAGTGACCTAATCGGGACCACAGCTCTTCAGCCATGTGAGGTGCATAGGGCGAGAGCAATAACACGAATTGTTCAACGACCAATCTTGGAAGTTTTTCCCACTGAAAACAAGATGAATGTTTTATTCAAATCTTTGGCGTATATAAATTTTACTGCATACTTGTTTTCTTTCTGCACAAGTACTTGAGGTATTTAAATGAATCATCTTTAAATAAAGAAACGGAAAAATGAACCTAGATTAGTGTTATCAGAGGAGAAGAAGAGAGAATTTCTGTGAATGTTATTTTAGGAAAGAAATCAGATTCCTAAGCATCTCCTGTAATTAAGAATTATATATTTATACATTGCATTCCCCCACTCAAACTGAAACATATAACTTTAATATATTTATATATCACAGAGATATAGAAAGAGATAGAGATACAGATAGAGAGACCAACCTTATATGCTGCATTAATAAATTCCATCATTGCAGAAATTCCAGTATTAAATCGTGTTCCTTCAATTTCTTCGGTTACCTATTATAATAAACAGTTTGCATGTTTGAATGTGTCAACTAGAAAAAAGGCAGCACAAAAATATTACTCCACATATTATCAGAACGACGAATCAAATACACCCTTTCAAGAGATATTAAATTGAGCAGTCTAACATAATGCATGTTCGTACATCAAACACCTCAACTATCAAAATGGATACAACTTACGTGAAAAATGCAGAGAAATTTCACTTAAAGCACTAGTTGTTTTTCTTTTGTACTTTGATGAGGAAAAATATCAATAGGAAACAGAAACGTAAAATGAACATAATTACCTTATTAATGCATCTATGAAGAGAACGAAGCTGGTCCATAGAAGGCTCGTCAGTGAGATCAACTGTTCCAACCTTGAATTTACCATCAACTGATGGTGGACCGACAATCAATCTCCACGCTCTTGCTAAAAAGCGATGAACACCATCAATACCACTTGTACTCCATGTTTTTGAGTCTCTATTATTGTCAAAAGGAAACAAAAGGCAGAGCTTTAAACTGCAAATTCTCATGTGAACACTGAGGGCTGAAAATCAGTATCTCGTACAGAGAAGAAAGGGAACAACCTGAATGGGCCCATGAACATTTCATATAAACGAAGAGAATCAGCCCCATATTGTGAAACAACATCATCTGGGTTAACAACATTTCCCCTACTCTTACTCATTTTGTGGGCACGAGCAGTCAAGCGGATACCGGGATTCTCTTTCAGCACAAAGAAATCACCAGATTTCATGACCTATTTTATAACATAAACCAATAGGCCTCATAAAAATTTGGCTCTACAAATATTTGACTTGGAATAACTAGCATTTACAATAAAGATATTTGTGAACAGTGCATCGCAACAAGATAAAGAGAGAAGCAAAAACACTAGCAAAAATATAAAAAAAATGAAAAAGAAAAGAAAAGGTCATGCCTTCTCCTCAGGTACAATTTCCTGACTGAACATGCTCGTATCATCAACAGAATCAGCAGAAACTAAATTCCCATCTGAACCTCTGAATGCTGTATATTGAACCTGCCACTCAAGCCATTAAAATATTTGCACAAGTGGAATATTATGTAGCAAGGATCAAGCAACAATGTACTTACTTCTCCAAGAATGATTCCCTGGTTTATGACACATTGAAAGGGCTCCTTAGTCGACACAACACCAACATCATACAGAACCTGGGACAAAGTAACAGGTCATTATCCGAAAAGAAACTAAAGAAAAACTACCTTTGATAATTTTATGATCATGTCAAATCAATTAGACAACTAGCGTACAAACCAGCAGGTTTCATATTTCCTCCACTTTCTGGGGAACGAAATTGTATTAACACCAAGAATCTACAGACATCAAACTAGAAAAGAATTAAGGTTTATAAGTTGACTGCATCTATAAGTTTAGCTTAAAGTTAATTGAGGACATAAAACTTTTTGGATTGGGCAGGTCAAACTTTCAGTTTTTTACTGGTTTTCAATTGCTTGATCAAGCATAATTTAAGCATAAGCTTAACCAACAGATGGTCCAAGATTTCTTATGTAAAAACAATAAATCTTGAGAAATAGAAAAAACATTGCACGCAATAGTTGGAAAAAATGGTAGTATTGATGATTCTCCAAGATAAAAAGATTGACAAGCTGTGTTATTCTCTGCAGTTAGAACAAGGCAAACTCAATTAAAGACCTTGTGCCAGAATCTAGCATAGAGCAAGTGAAGAACTGCATGTTCAGCACCACCAACATACACATCAACAGGACTCCAATACCTGGAGGATAGCAAATTTGTGAGCAAAAGTCGCCCAAATATCACGAAACAAAAACTCATTCATTAGAAACTAAAAAGTGGAGCAGCAAAAGTAGACAGCATAATTTAAGATTTTTGAGGGAAAAAGTAGATGCCAGACTTACATTTCTTTTTCCTTGTCAACCAATTCATTGGAATTACGAGGGTCCATGAACCTCAGGTAGTACCTGGTAAGAGTTTAATAGTTAATCTTCAAAGAGCCAGTGCATTCATGAAATAGCAGAGAAGCTTACCAGGATGCTACTTTATATTTACTTTGTAAAAAGTTAAGTCGAAGTTAAAAAATAGACATAAAACTAGTCCAATATAATTTAAGCTGCTTAACAATAGAAACATGTCATACCAGCAAGAGCCAGCCCATTGTGGCATAGTGTTCGTCTCACGCCGAGCAGATGCCCCAGATGTAGGGTCGGTTGTTTGCACCTGAAAAAATCACCCATCCATATGGTTTATGAAGAACAAAAAATACAGCAGCTGAAAGATATCAAGCTACAGCAATGGATCTAAGTCTCTAAGCACTCTTGAGTATGAAGAATTTAAGAAAATGATGCAATTTTGTAGACTATGCAGAAATTTGAATTAACTAAATTCTTAAAAGTTAAAGACAAAATTACCCACGATAGAGCCTTGGCCAGAGGTGGTTCCCCTGTCCCTGTTGGAGTAAAATCATCCAACTCAGGAAGGGTAAGAGGCAGCTCAGCTTCAGAAATTGGTATGCATTCACCATTATCATCTCTTAAAATTACAGGTATAGGCTCTCCCCAATAACGCTGCCTAGCAAATAGCCAGTCTCTTAACTTATAGTTCACCTATAAATACCACAAATTTGCAAATATTGTAAAACTTGTTCAACATGAAATTGAAGTGCCAAAAAAAATATATATATATATAAAAAATAATGCAGAACACGTACCTTTCTAATCCCATTTCCAGTTTCCTCAACCCATTCAATGACTTTAGAAGCAGCGTCCTTGCACGGAAGACCATTAATGTCAAGTCCTGATGTTGGACTTGATGAATTAATCATTGTACCTTCACCAGTGTATGCCTCCTCGAAACAATTGAAACTTCCATTTCCCGGACTCACAACTCCACAAATTGGGATATCGTACTTCAAAGCAAACTCATGGTCTCGTGTGTCATGTGCCGGTACAGCCATTATTGCTCCTGTCCCGTAGCTGTCACATCCATTTGAAAATATCAATCAGAATTGTGGCAAATGACAGCATAAATACGTCTGCAGATATTTTATGGTAAATAGATTAAGAGAACAAACGACAATTAGCAGACCTTCCCAAAACATAGTCAGCTACCCAAATTGGAATAGCTATTCCATTAGCTGGATTTCTTGCATAACAGCCACTAAAGACTCCACTTTTCTCCTTTTGGAGCTCAGTTCTCTCAAGGTCACTCTTTCTGGAGGCAACTTCTTTGTATTCTTCAAACTGTACTAGAAAAGATATGTGTCACTATACCCACTGACATATAATTTTCACTAGCAGAAAAAAGAATAGAGAAAAAGACGTACATCTTTTCTTTGGGCATCAGATGCTATGGTTGACAATAAGACATGCTCAGGTGCCAGGACCAAGTAACTAAACGGTAAGACAAATGTAGTAAGAAACCATACTTGTAATAAAAAGAAAAAAAGGCATGCAATTTGGAAAATTGAGCATATACGTTGCACCAAAAATTGTATCAGGCCTCGTGGTGTAAACTGTAATTTTAACATCTGTTTCCTGACCATCAGTATCCACGATACCGAATTGCATCTCAGCTCCTTCTGACCTCCCTATCCAGTTCCTCTGCATTTCCTTAACACTTTCGGGCCAATCAAGACCCTCTAAATCTTCTAGAAGACGGTCAGCATATGCAGTAATCTTCAGCATCCATTGCCGCATAGGCTGCTCGGCAATAAACAATCAACTGTAAAATCATAAAACCATCCAACAAATGAAAATAAGGAATGCAGCAAAAGGCCAAAAGCTGCATTTTTTAAATATTGCAGAAATAAAAAAGGTTGAATAATTAAACAATTAACATACTTTTCTAATGACTGGATGTCCACCACGCTCGCTCACTCCATCCACTACTTCTTCGTTTGCCAATACGGTGCCAAGTGCAGGGCACCAGTTGACAGGAACTTCAGCCTAATTTTATAAATCTCTTAAAGCGGTGTATTTCTTGATGGACTGAACTGGTTGAATTTTTTTATTTTTTAACACTAACCTGATATGCTAATCCTCTCTTCAAAAGCTGCAGAAATATCCACTGGGTCCATTTATAATATTCAGGCTCTGTCGTTGAAAGTTCACGGTCCCAGTCATATGAAAATCCTAACAATTTAAGCTGGAAATAAATTCTGATATCAGCATAAGAAAAAATCAAACATCACAAGAATCATTAATCCACAAACTTTGCATAAGCTTGACAACAATTCAATTATTTAAGGTTCGAAATTAATCGCATCAATTGTAATTGATACTAGAGAGAAATGTTGTTGACCTGAGAGCGGAACCGATCAATGTTTCTCTTTGTTGTGTTCTTTGGGTGTGTGCCTGTCTGTCAACAAGAAGCAATGATGTCATGATGGAGCCACAGAGGAGCAGACACAGTGGTATAGGGGGTGGATCATACCCACCTGAGCACAAAAACTTGCATGAGACAGTCTCATGTATGAGATGTGATACTTTAGCCTCTTTTTTGTGATGCTGAAATTTCAAAAGTATCACTAAAACATGCAAAAGTATCACGTCTCATACATGAGACGGTCTCATGCAAGATTTCCTCTACATAGAAAGGAGTAAGTACCTCAATAGCATATTGCTCTGCAGGTAAACCAAACGCATCCCAACCCATTGGATGCAACACATTGAAACCTTGCATCCGTTTAAGTCTAGCAAGTATATCAGTCGCAGTATATCCAAGCGGATGCCCCACGTGTAAACCAGCTCCACTGAACAATAAAGTTGCAACTCTAATCATTGATGTTTAAGTCAAATAAATTCAAAGGAATGTTTTTACGTAAATTTCTACAGAAATTCATTAAATTTATGAATTGGGAACCCCTACTGGACACCTGATTACATTTGCCTTAGTATTAGACTAAAGTGACACCAATTATTTCAGCATTGTGATAACATGAACATGCTGAAGACTTTCTGAATGCCCATGCATAAACCAGTCAAAGTGCACCATTAGTATTGCAAATAGTATATCCAATGATCTGTCGTTATAGTATTTCTTGTGATTTCAAAGGAAAAAAATTACGCAAGTTCCTTCAGAAATCCAATAGATCGTGTGAATCAGGAATGCCTACTAGAACTTATAAAAAGTATATCCAATGATTCTGTGGCTATAGTATGTCTTGTGATTTAACTACAGGAAATCCACCGAACATATGGATTTCCAAAGAGTTGTAGAAGGAGGTTTGTATCAGATGTTATCTTTAGTTGTGGATCATGATTCTGATGCTCTGTTGAGTGTGTTGTATTATTTTGCTGTTTTACGATTCATATTTGAACTTTTGGTCCTTTTTGGACATAGATTGTGGCATTGTGCAAAGACTTAAGCAGCACATCCCGTGCAGGTGCATACGATGGGTGGGTTTGACAATATCTCATCTCATCTCAAGTCTGGCCACATTTCCCCTGTTTCCACTTTTTTTACTAAAGGTTAGGATTTATTTAACTATAATTGTTTAACTTTTTGCAGAATTCAAATCTTGCTAAAGTCAAACGAACCAAATTGGGACTCGGGAGGAATTTCCTATACCTTGCGTGCACATATAATTGAAACTCTGAAGAATCAGATTGAGAAGTTTCAGATTCAAGCTCTCCATGCATCTGGGCACCAAATGGGATTCTGAGGGATTGCACACACCATTTTTCCATAGATTTGTGGTCAGCTTTAACTTTTCAATTTAGGATTATATATGTTTCCTTTTTTTTTTCCTATTGATCCAAGGTTCTGAGCTTATTTTGTCCAAAAGCCTAAACTAGAGCAGTCCTATTATTCCGTACCCTGTATAAAAATCCTACCTTTTGGTCGAAAAAATCGATATTACAACCTTACAAAAAATCAAGAATCCATTTTTTGGCAGTAAACACATCAAGAACAATGAATTCACAAAGACAAGTAAACCAAGAGTTCAATAAACATGACAATACCATATAATTCAACCTAAAAGCATAAATCAAAGAGCCCAATAAATGAGAGAGTGTGTACCTGGGATAAGGAAACATGTCAAGAACATAGAATTTAGGCTTGGAAGTATCAATTTCATCAGGGGTTCTAAAAGTCTTGGTCTCCTCCCAATAACGCTGCCACTTGGGCTCTATTTCATGATACGGATACGCTCTCCTCACTCCACCTTCTTCACTCAATTCCCCATTCTCTGCACCAGGAGTAGAATTCTTCTCATGGATGGAAACTTTGGTGCAATTGAATACTCGAAGGCGGCGGAAAGAAGCTCCAGAACGGTGGCACTGGAAAAGGGGTGGGCGGCGGCGTAGTGGAAAACGAGGCGGAACAGGCGGTGGCAGCAACTGAAGCCGTCCAGCGGGTTGAATTTGAGTGAACATCGGCTTCAGTGAGATGTTCTACCGGGAATTAACGTTGGGTGAGAATTGAATGGAGACATATGGATAGAGTTTACATGGGCCTGACAACCAAGTTAATGGGCTCAACATCTCATCAAATTCGGCCCAATATAACATCAATCATTATTTAACATAAAATAAAATCTCACCTACTAAAATTAATAATACTAACATCAATTTCGATTTAAATGTTTTTTTCTCAAGTAATTTATTTATTTATTTTGATTTTCTTTGTCAACTGATATGTTGTTATTTTTTGTTTTAATAGCATCCCATGGTAATCTATGTGTTTGAGAAGCTTGTTTGAGCAAATACAAGAAAACACTCTGGAATTTTTTTCCCCCAATAATATATTTCCGATGGTAATAAAATCCATAGCAAGGTGAAGAATGTTTCCCTGCAGAAGATTCAAGAATATGGCTACAAGATTTCAGCTAAATGAGGATGATGATCGGTCGGAGTGCAAAAATGGATGCTTTGTGGAAACAGTGGGGAACGAACGATGATGTGTTTGAACTTTTAGTTCATAACGAAAATATTGTGGGATGAGCTACATTTGCAGGGGGTTTTGAAATTAATGAATTTAAAAAATAATAAATATATTTTAAATTATGAATTGTCAAAAGATGAGAGAGAATAAAAGAGGGTGTGGAGTGGGAGAGAGAATGAGTAGAGATGCGGGGATTTCAAATGACATGATTTTGGTGAGAATTTGAAATCTCTTAATTTTAAACTAAACTCAAATATAAGTATTTAAAAATCATTCATTCAAATCTAAGGATGTCAAATCCATTCATTCAAAACATAAAAATTAAAGTTCGTTTGTATCATAAAATTTGTAATCATTTTTTTATAATCAAGAGAATATATATATATTTTCAACTTTACATTTTTTTTATCTTTTCATTATTTTAATCCATAAATTATATATATATTTCATATCAACATCATTTCAGTCTGTACCACCATTCAATTAATCTCGTATCAAAATTCAATTAATCTCGTACCACTATCACTTCAGCTCATATCACTATTAAATTAACCTCGTACCACCCTTATTTTAATGTCGTACCACCATATTTTTTAAAGAATTTTGTTAACTTCATTAAGGGTATTGTTGTGTACCAAAATATCGAGATTAGAACATTGGAATGTGGCTTATGATTTTGATAACACAAACAAGTAGTTAATGATGGTTGGTTGTATTTATTGGGAATGATTGGGAGATAGAATATTTGTTCATCTTAGGTTGAGAAATAAATTGACAAGAGTTTTGTTAAGACATTAAATTCTCTTCCATTTGGGGTCATAAATACCCCCTATTTATAAGGATGGGTGAGAGTGGAGCTCACTCTTCCGGTTTACAAGTACAATGACTTTTCAAAGCTTGCTACGCATTTAATGCTAAGATCTCTAAATTGATTCTAATATGGAGCTCGCGGAAGGTTGCTCGAGGTTTGGCGACCTCGCGGGCACATCGACCTGTGTAAATCTCGGATTTCCAGGAAAGTAGTCGTTTTAAGTACTCAAAATGGTCATTCATATTTATCCTTCGCCGATATCTCTTTGGATTAAGCATGGTTTAGGCAAGATCTTCTATACTTGATATCTAACACACGTCACATCAGAGTTAATGCTATGATGTTGAAGGTGCCCGAGGTCATCGACATCGGCGTTGGGAGCCTCGCTTAATTCCTATCCGAGGTCGTGAATGCGAGGTATAATACTTATAATTTTTATGGACCTTCCTCTGAAGTTGGAAGATATCGAGGTGAGCTCGGGCCAACCTGACGCGATATGCACACAACCGGTATAACTGTCCAAAAAATTATTCGCTTGCCTTAAAAAGAATAAAATAATTTTTTTTTATAAAAGATAACTTTTAAAATGAGAATGTACTAAAAATGAGTGTTTTCTAAAATACTATTGGAAGTTAAATTCCCAATAAATCATATTTCTCATTTAGTTAAAAACGAATCTCCGGAGCAAGTGCACGATAAGAAGAAAATAAAGAATTTTGCTTAAATATTGGACGAGTCAGTGGTAAACCACTTGCCCTTAAATTCGTTTTTAAGCTTCGAGCTTTCAAGAGCAATGAACTCTTAAAGTACAACACTCAATCACATTAGCAAGCAATGAAAAACAATTTACTTGAACTTTTCGTAACTAAAATCCTTACAGCATTAAGGCTATGTTTGTTTATAGTTTTGAGGGGATTTGAAATCTTGTAGATGAGATTTGGAAGGATTTGGTATAAAGTAAAATATGTATTTGTATTTTGTATATGTTTGGGAGTGTGGATTTTGTAGAATTTGATAAAGTTTAATTTTGAAAAAGTAGATAATAAAAATAATATTATATTGTAAAAAATAATATAGAAATGATTGAATGATTATA